>JAVRXN010000008.1:14699267-15104267 GCA_033556935.1 Timema podura
TTAGTTTGTGTTTCCACCAATGTGGGTGTTTGGTTGTTAAGTCTAGTCTGTCACTTTGTTGGGCTTAGCAACCAATAAGTAAACTAAACAAATTCCCATTAATGATTTTAAAATACTTTTTTTTTCACGAATTTCTTTCAGAATTTGAGGTCTCAAAGCTTCAAAAGGCCCATTCCTAATTTCGATAAGCATATTTGTTCTTTAGATGAGACTTTTGGAGGCAGAATACTTCCAGCTGTCTCCAGCAATAACCTTGGAGAACTGTCCTATTCCTCAACCAAAGGGTATGTGATCGACACTGGTGACACAAAGCATGCTCAGTTGAACAAATCTTTTGGCTCGAAAAATTCCAAGCGCCGTGCTGAGCAACAGGAGCGGACAAGGATGCAGCTCGACAACTTGAAAGACCAGCTCAATGAGACTTCAGCAACTGTAGAAGTGTCTAAAGGTAATTTCAGTATTCCCACTCACAAGGAAAGCCTTGTAAATTCGGAGAATTTGGTGAAAACAGGAAAAAAAATTGGGAAATTTTTCTGAGAAAATCTCATGGGATTTTCAGACATTTTTGTGGCGATTTCAGAAAACAAAGTAAAAGACCACAACAGAGTGTAATTTATTAGTTGTATCTCCATTTCATGCAATTTCATGACTAATGCCAACAAATTCGTCTTAAAAAATTCTTGTGTCAAAAATTTAACTGAAAATAGTGAAAATAAAAGTTTTTTTTAAAAAAATTTCAACTTTGCATGCAAAATAATGAAAGTAAGACACTTGTTTATCTGGACAGCTTGAAAATTCAAGTCCAAAGTCAAACTTTTAATAATGAAACTTTTTATGGAAATTATCACATATCCATCGATTCGACTTGACTTGACCATAGAAACTTTCCGTTTCTATCATATTATTTATCTATCAATTATTTAAACTCGATTTTGATGCTCTCAATTTTTATTGATCAATTAAATGTATGATTTAATCTAATATTTTATTTGGATTCGATTCAAAAGTTTGCAATTATATAAAAAAAAATTATTTAAAAATACAGGTAGTTCTCCTCTAACACTTATTTTTACCCTGCAATTTGGATATAACATGATCAATGAAATAGGGATAGTTTAATTTAAATAACGCTGTCCGAGACTGCTAATACACAATTTTCGAAGCAGGCCACTGTGATTCCCTGTGCTAATGCGTTTCTTCACCATTAGTGCTTTAGTCATAAATAACCTTCACAAATTATTTTCCTCTTTACAGTTTATTCTGCTTTATGTAATCTTATTTTTTTAAATCAAAATTTGAATCATCTTTAAAAATGTACATTTTTAAGTGTAATATTTAAAATTTAATTAAAAAATGTTCTTTAAACTTGGTATCATTGACAAATAAAATTTTGTTTATCATATTTATTCACGTCTTAAGCAACAGAGAGTAACACTTTTTATGCAAGTCAACTATATTAATACAATTTTGTATGATTTTGTTCCTCTCCAAACTACACAAGTTTGTATAATTCCTTTTATCAATTATTTAAAATTGTTATTTCAAGTCAAGGTTTTCATAATTGTATTTGAGATACTTTTTTGAGATTTTTATAAATTTGAGTTTTATGAATACAATAGGATTTGAGCATCCCATCTACAATCATAAGTATTGCTCAATACCAACATAAAATTAAAAATAATATTATTTTGTAATACTTTATTTGTATAGATCCACATAAATATTTACTTTTATATTATTAATATAGCCAATTAATTAACCAAATAATGTGGATTAACTGTAACACTGACCTGAATGATGCCAAAGTTAAACTAGTTTAGATAGAACACTTAAACCTAAAAACACATTCTTAAAGATGATTGTTCACTGCCATAGGCCAGGGCCGCATCTGGGGGACGAGGGGAGTGGGGCCAATTGCCCCGGGCCTACATTTTAACCCAAAACTTTTAAATAAATTACAGTCATTATTCTAAATTTCAATATCAAATAGTGTACAGCAATAAGTATTCGCTTAGTGATAAGATTTCATCCAGATTCCTGAAAACCCTAACTTTATGTAATTTAAGATTTACGTTATTTCGAGTAATGTGCATCAATACAGTAAAATACGCCACCGTTGTGCTACCGCTGTAGTACTACAGTCATCTAAAGTGCAATGATCAAAAAATAAATTATTAATAACTTATAATTAATAAGTACAATATTTAGGCTTATAATATGCATAAAACTGAAAAATAGCATACAAAGGGGTCAGATTCATCAGGCTCAATTTTCTTAAAAGGCCCTGCCATAAGCAGTTTCTTCATGCAAATTCCAAGATTTTTCACTTTATAATCCAAAATCCAAAAGTTGAATAATTAATATTTATTTGAAATTCTTTTGAAACAGATCCTAATTGAATCGAAACAAAAATATGTTCATTAAAATTGTGTTCAAATAGTTAATATCATGACATTTGTAAGTTTTTATGGTCAAGTCAGGATCTATGCTAACTTTTCTAAAAAGTTTGATTAACTTAATCAACAATTTTACTTTTGGATTCATTTTTGGAATTAGATTCAAATTTGGTATTTATTAGGATTTTAAATTTTGAATCCAATTTGAATCTTTCAAATATTAATATTTGGAACTTAGATCAAACACGAACCTAGCAAGATAAAGATTTGGATTCAAAATTTTAAGCTTTTACGAGCTTAAGATTCAAGATTGTTGAAATTTTTAATTAAATCAGTTTGAGGTGATAATGTGATTCAATTTTTTGGCAGTATTTTAAATGACCCATTAACGACTTTGTTAAGGTAATTTTTAAAAAAATCACTCATTTAAGCTCCTGACAACCAATTCCTTTGAAAATTTGTAGGCATCCAATATATTTATTGTTCAGAAACTGTTATTGGCAGCCATGCTGCAGAGACAAATGTATAAATACTAGGGTTGACACACAACTCTACAATATGTTTGTTAAAAAAAACTACTACTAAACAACTCTTGATTTGATTTTAAAAATTCATACTCCCAAATTTATAAAACATAAGCTATTTACTTTAAAAGGTTGATTTAATAGCTTTTTTTTTTAATTTTCATTTCATTCACAGCAATTCTTAAGTGACTGGAAAATATTAATATATTTTGTTAAATTATGAATCCACTTTCATTTAAGTGGTAAATCAAAGATATGGTGTTTGGTTAAGTTTGTTTTAAAACTGTTTTTAGAATAGTCACTAATTAACTCTATCAATCCAAAAAAAAATAATCTTGGCCATTATTTTTTTTAGAGATGGGCCAAAAGCACTTTTTCCTAGATACAAATCTTAATTTTACTTATAAGTCTCAAATTTCAAATCTTAGTATAAATCTTAGAAAACAGATAAGCAAAACAATCTAGCTTTCCTACATTAGTAATTATGTTTGATTTTTACTTTCCATTTATGATTTTGTTCATTCACATCGGTAAGGGGTAGATATTATCTTTCAGCGTAAAAACACGAATGGGTAGTAGGATAGGGTGCTAAAAAATACATATCGTGTATGATTGTTAGGTTGTCCTATCAATAAATGTTAGTTTTAATCACTAGTAAGTATCATAAGATTTGAAATTTGAAAAATGTATTGTCTTTGAATCTTGAAGCTAATTTTTTTCTGAATCTCAATGATCAAAATTTGATTTTTTCTTTCTTTCATTTCTTAAAATTTGGCAAATCTTATATTTTGTAGATTTGATTTACCTACTTCTATTCAAAAGCATTTTTTAAACTGTTGGCTTATTCCTGTCTTGTCACAGAGGATCTGAGTTTCTCAACACTTGCCGGAGATGATATTCTAGTCCAGTACTTACCTCCATTCAATGAAGTGGCATCTGTCGTCGACCGGGTGTATGAACTCAATAGGATACTCACTGAGGAAGAGTTGAACAGCCTCGAACCAAAATGTCAGGAGATCTTGAGCAATATTGATGTCTACACGCATGAGATGCAAGTATTAACAGTATCATTACTTCAAACCGGTGGGCACCCAGATAAAGCCATCAATCCCACCTTGTCTGATTTTCTGGTGATTGTCAAGGTCAATTCTCAGCTGGATGGATACTGAGGTGTTTTTTTTAATGGTTCCACAATCTCCCTCCTTGCAATATGAGTGTACATCCCTCTAGATTATGTCTCTCATTTCACCCTATTAGTGCAACAATGTGGATATCCCTGATGAGTAACAAGATGCAAAACACAAAACAATGTATCCAACTCTGCATATTTAGACTGGATGCATTGCTTAGGTTTGTCTCAAGTCACACACTCTTAAAATAACCCTCACCTGATTGGCTGCTAAGTTTTTCTTACCCTTATTGTAACGGCTCGTCAAGGTGTAGGTAATCCTGCTATGTTGCTTATTTACTTCCTATTTTAATTAACCCTTTCCCTGGCGCGGGCATTGAACAACGCCTGTGTTTGCCCAAACGTTCCCTGGTGCAGCACAAATCAACATGCAATAATTATTGTAATGCCGTCTATTGATGAACCACTGTACTTTTAGTCAATCCAAATTATTCATATTGAAGCTGATAAATGGAGTTACTGGTTCAATGCCATGCTATGACCATGAATAAAGTAATAAATGAGAAAATAAATTAGTATGAAAATATATGTTGTATAATTATATGAGTAGAAAAATTGGTGCCGGGCCTACAAAGATAACTATGCTACATGTGTGCGTATGCCATCATTTTAACTTAGGTGTTGCAAATTATTACTTATATGAAATGATTAGGCGTCTAAAAGAATGATCCCAATATGAGGTTTACTCGCTTTGAAAATTTTTAGAACACACGTTTAAAACCAATGTGAAGAAAAAATAAAACCCCTACATAAGTGATTACATGGTCTGAGGTGTCATCAGAATATATTGATTTGCTAGTGATGGTGAAGTGGGGTTTAAGTGTTAGCCAGATGCAGAAGGGGGTGGTTTTCGTTCTAATGTGCATACATTTCCTCTAAACCACCCCTCAACTTAAGTGACTTTAAGTAATTAATAACTACAGTGTTAAATGTGATTATTTAAAAAAATTAAGGATGGGCCATTTGAATAATTCTTGAAAGCGTATATAACCTGAAAGAGTAGTAAGGCGCAGTGCTAAAAAAATCTTGAGGAGGTTAAGGTTTTTTATCTTAAGTCCCTGGACTACATTTATAGACTCTTCATAACCTCTTATACCACACCCAATTTTGCATAAAGCTAAAGCAGCTTCGACCTGGCTTTGATTTAAACTGAGAAATTTGCCAGGGCCTTAGTACTTTATAGGTCTCATTCACAGCATGCAGACAGTGTTGAATTGAAATTTAATTTATAAAGCAAAAACCATAAATGTTATCGAAATTGTTCTAGTATTCCAAATATAACTCCTTTTTTTCAAATTTGTAATCAATTTTATTGCACCTTTACTCATGAACTAAAGAATTTTATATAAATTTACCACACTTAAAGTGATTTTTATTATAACTACATATTAAAATAAATAAATAAAGTAATTTACAGAACTTATATAGGTAATTTAAATATTTTAATAGCTCTTGAGTTTCTATGACAAGAACTTCAAATAGCTCCTAGAGGCATTTAATATTAATGATTTTCTTTTTAACTCCAGCAGTTAGGGGGCTGTTTTCCCCGAACTCCCCTCTGAAAATGTTACAGCATGATTGTATACCCGCCCGCCCCCCAACTAAAATAAATTACTGGGTGCACACTAATCTAATCCATCTCTAAAAAAAAATATCAAAGATAAAATTGCAGAAAATGAAGTACAAATAAAAGTAAAACCACTAACACACAAACTTGTATATTTTAATGCCACATACCATCTTCCTCAGGTAGTATAAACCAACTTCCTGCCAGTCTATACCACCTGAATAAGATACCATGTGACATAAAAGAATTGAAGTGTTTTTAAATCTGTATTGGCATTTTATTACTATTTGTACTTCATTTTCTACATTACTATTATAGACTAGCTATCTGATGTTATAACAAGTTAAAGTAATGTTATATTACAAAAAAATAGTTAGTAGTTAACAAAATGTAAACAAAAGAAATTGACATTTCCAAACTTTTATAAATTTTAGTTTGACTTTACTTTTTATAGTTTTTTTTATATATTAATACAACTGTTTCATTTCAGGCATACAACATTTTTCAAAACTTGTCTTCGGAGAGTAGCTGGTACCAACAAAACAAACATTCTGAAAGCTCTACTGTATGCTGACTGCTTGCTCAACTTTGTTAGACTTACCATTAAAGATCTTCATAAGATAAAATTTAACATTTGTCCATACTCATCATATATCAACAATAACATCCTTGAGAAATTTACAACAAATTCAGACACTGGAAGGTAATAAGGCTCACTTTGTATTAACATTCAAGCAAATGAAAGTAAATAATTCTATTAAAGAAGCTAAGCAATGCAAAAACTTGTGGACTTGATTGCTTTGGATTTTAATTTTACACAACTTTTTTTTTTAACTTTTAAGTATGAATGGAAAAAAATTGTTCAAATATCTGTGTTTAATAGTTATTGAAAGTAGGATGGAAATCAAGGCTGACCTTGTGCCAGAAAAATATAGGGTCAAAAGCTCACATTTGAAAACACAAAACACATCACCGAAGTGTGTTTTAATGTAACTTTTGCAAGTAAAACACACAACATATCAGTATTAGTTTTAAATGTGCAGGCCCTGCCCTTCTATACTTCCTTCATTGTTTCTTAGTTATTAACTGAAGATGGGTTGAATATACTCTTTTTCTAATTTGAAGCTTAGAAAACAGGATTTTTTTTTGATTGTATTAACTGAAAAATAAAAATAACATTCTGGAAGGTCCTATATTGTTTAATACAAATCTCGAATCAAAAGATGAACTATTCCATCAGTTTATTTTAATTATGGTTTGAGTTCTATTCACAAGATTTAGAGTTATTGAAGAATTATGTATTTGGAGATATAGTGATAGATAGGGATGTGTGAAGACAACTTTTTAAATGCGAAGTCGAAGCGAAGCTTGAAACTTGAGAAGAAAAGTCCCAAGTCGAAGACCTATATTAATAATTAATGCACATAGGATTACTGATAAGCTTAGTAAATTATCAATAAAGTTTTAATATTTACTTACATCGTGGAGCTGATAAAATTATTTTGCAAACTTTACATATGCATGTCTTTTCATCTGTTTTTCTATGCTAGTAATTATAAATTAAATTCTGTTTTGTTTCTCACTTTCCGTATCAGTCATTTTGAATAATAAAGAAAACGCGAAGAAGATACTAAAAACTTATGTGATAAAATGCACTTTTTAATTTTTCACAGATAATTTTAAATAGATAGAATATTATGGGCTAAACATTAGACGCAAGCTGGGATGATAGCACATACAAATACATTTTTTAAACTCCTTGGTAAGTATAGGTTATTTAATTTAGATGATGTTGGCACTTTAACTTATGTTATAAATCATTTGGTAACTTAATAAATTGTTATTAATATCAAATTTCATATTAATAAGATATTAAAACTACTCTCAACAGGTAGACTAATTGAATATTTTTGTCCATTTTGAATTATCATTGATTGAAGTTAATAATATTAACTTAAATGATGAAGCCCATACACACAATACAGTATTATATTATTGTTTATTGTACATCTGGACTACATCATTCGTAGTCCAATAGTGGAAAGATTAGCCAGTAATATTGAACAATTGCCCATGGGACACGAATGTACTAATTATAATAATATTTAGCACCGCGTCTTACTACCCGTTTGGGTTATACGCTTAAGTACTAATTACGCTAATGGATTAGGAATTGGGAAGGTTGAATTTAGAGGAAGTGAACCCGCATTTGCGTGGAGGGAGAGTGGAAAACCATTTTAGGAAAAACCACCCCAATTCACCCGACCGAGATTCGAACCTCGATCTCCCCGTCCTTGGTGGTCTGGCTCAACACGATGGCGCGTTAGCCAACTACGCCACCGAGGCGGGCTACTAATTATACATCCTTTCCTTGAGGCTCTTTCCATGTAAATATTTTATCAAACTTACTACATTTAATACAAAAAAAAAAAGCATTTACTATTTCATATTGTCTGCTAAAAATATTATTTTAACCATCTTAATTTTTGATTTTAAAGTATGAACTTCAACTTTTATAAGCATTAAAAATTGAATTGAAAAAATGTTTTAGTAAAATAATTTCTAGTTATTGTAAAGTCCATATAAGACACATGCACAACTGTGCCTAGAGGAATGGAATTGGAACAGAAGAAGTAATATGTGTGATTAGTACATTAAGGACTAATAAACGAAACATGACACATTTTAAATTTATAACTACTTGTGGTTCTTACGTTTTCCTATTACCTATGGAGGCTTATTTTGGGGAAATATAAGCTCATTAAAAGTAAATTTTATGAACTTTTTTTAATATGCAGTGTAATTGTAATGACTTTAAAGACATGAGTGTTGAAACCATATTGATTATTTTTTCAATTATATTTTTTAGTGTTGTAGTTATTTTTAATCATCTTTTTAAAGAAAAGGTGTTATTTATAATTGAAAAACCAATATTTCCATTTTTTAAACTTTTTTTGATACACACTTTTTATAAATATGAGAGTCATTCTTATTTTAAGAACATGTGTTGTTTTTATGTATTTTTAAAATCTCACATTTTAAAGATATACTTACAGTTTTTGTGATTGTTTTGAGTGGCGACATTTAAAGTATAGGTACTATTCTACTTTTAAAATAAGATAATATTAATAAAGTTAACATTTTGAATATACTCTAACTTGGCACAAACTCTGGAGCTTTTTGAAATCCCCGACTTGAATGAAAAAATACCCCTAGTTACAATAGTTTGATTATCATAGGAAGCATGTTATTTGAAAACTGGAAACTCATTGTCACAATGGCAGAAAAAAAATTGTATTTAAATGTTTGGTCCATTTAATTATTTGTATAAAGAGAAACTATACAGTAATCCATAAGGAAGCTTTTGACAACTTTTTTTGATTAACTTTAAAATCAATAAATCAAATAAGACATATTTCTTCGATGTCAAATTTTAGTGACTTTCAATCACAATGTTGGTGGTCGAAAGTGGGCTTCTTACAAAAATCAGGATTTAACTTTGGAGTTCCTGGTCTACTGTAGACCAGATATGTTAATACTTCAATATTAGGAGTTATATCTTCTTTGAATACCTCCCCTTATCCTGGAAGACAATGATCTGAAATTCTTCACTGAAAGATTTTCTGGAATGTTTACCGGGAATTGTTTACTCTACCATCAATACATCTGACCCAGATGTAAAACCTGACTACTTTGTCATCAACAATTTGGTCTGTTACGAGAGTAATGTCTTAGACCAATGTTTCTCATGGCACCCCAAGGGGAAGGTATGTGAAAGATTTCAAGGGGTACACAATACACCACTGATTTTTATAAATCATAAAACAGTTATTAAAATGTGTGTATCTGCTAAACAAATTAGCACATATTTTGACATAGGACCTGCATTAATGGTTACATGCTCTAAGGCAGTGTTCCTCACAGTGTGGTCCTCGGGGACCTATCAAGTGGTCTGCAGAATCTATGGAAGTTTAACAATAATAATTAATTAAAGAATATTGATCACATATAATACAAAAATTTGAAATGCAAAGTATTAACATATGAAATATCCATACTATGCTATATTTCTTTCTTTGGTAGACACAAGTAATTTAGAAAAGAAAGTATGTACCAACCTTAAGTCAACAAATCTGAACATTTATGTATTTAAAAAAAAAATTATGATGTTTGGAGTGTTAGAAATAATCAAACAACTATTACTTACTAATTCAATGTAATTATATATTTGTTTTCAACTTTTAATTTAATAAATTAATTTTAGTCTGCTATATATATTTATAAAATGTAACTGCTCAAAAATAATGTTTTTCCTGTATAGTTATCAACTCTCCCCTGACATCCCCCTATTCCAAAAGCATCAATGGTCCCTCAGTGTGCATAGCTTCCAGTTGGTGGACCTCATTCACCAAAACTTTAAGGTATCTGGTGACCTGGTGGTCTAGGGGTAAGGTGTCAGACTTCTGTGCTGAGGGTCCGGGGTTCAATCCTCGGTCCTGGCACAGATTTATCTGATTGCCAAACCCTTCCTTCACCTCTGACAAGACGTGTATTAATCACAACTTGTGAATGTGAGGAATGCCAGGCCTCCACCGTGGTTCGGATTCCACGTTAAACTGTAGGTCCTCCATTTCATCTCACAATCACCCTATCAACACACATTAGCGTAAGTGCGTATAACCCGAACGGGTAGTAAGACGCGGTGCTAATAATAATAATTTAAGGTATCACTCTCACAATAGACTGGGTTTACAGTAAATTGTCGATAAAGGTTAAAATCTTGGTCAGGTGTACTAAGGTTGGTTTTTGATGAACGGTTTCCCCACTTCCTCCACACAAATATGGGTGCATTTCCTTTTAATTCTACTTTCCATATCCCCAATCGATTAGTGTAAATATGTGTATAGCTCAACCAGACAAAAAAAAACCTATCAGAATAGTTTTATTTTGTGTTGTATTTCAATTTATTAATTTCAGGTTTCGCTCTCAAACGATGAAAGATAAGGCTCTCTGTTACATAATTGTCCTTGGTTTAATTATCTGCAACTACCAACTGAATCTTACTACACTGATCGAGTCATCTAAGGTTGGACTCAACAAGTAGGTATCAGTTTTTTAGTTTTCATTAAAATTTAAACTCATAATGCTGTGTAGGGTTGTGTGAAAGTCACTTTCCCCTAGAAAAAAAGAAACTTGAAAAATGGAAAGATGAATCGATAGTAAACAACTAGTTTAAAACTTTCTATTACATATAACAAATCTATGAAATAACACATAATTATATAGAGCCCTAGGCTAAATAATTGGATGTTACTGAAAATTGTAAGAATAATTAGATAAGGAGGGCGGCATGCTTTGTCATTGAACATACTTCTGCCGCCCACACTGATGAGTTGCAAGTAAATGTATGTGTGTTTTCCATCCTCAACGGAATACAAATGTAGACAGACGTTTATTCGCAAACATTTATTTATGTAAGCGGGCAGATGCTCAAACCAGTTTTTAAATATTATTTCAATAATGGATTAAATAGCCAAACGCAGCCACCTTCAACTCACCAAGGCTTTATGCTGCCAAATACAATGACAATTGTATGAATGCACATATCATGAGGGATTAAATAGCCAAGCTATTATAGGAGCATTATAGGAGAACTACTTATATGTTAATCTTATTTTCTTCATCGTTGATGATTTTTCAAAAGTAATAGTTGCAGAACATATTATTTGGTATATGAATATATGAAACTATCTTTAGAAAATATTGTCACTTCATATTGTACTTAGACTATATCAATGGTAATTTCCATCACATACATTATATATTTTATATAAATCCTGTGTTGCTTAAATGGTGTGTACTGTTTCACAAATAAAAACATAAATGTTTATTTTAGGTTGATACAACTCAGTCGTGCGGCGGGAGCATCTCTCAAAAATAAAACGAAAGATGTGGTTGTTCTAAAACTACCTCTACCTTCGATGAAGGGTTTCTTGAAGACCCCAAATAAAAGAAGAAGAAACTAACTCATGCAATATGTACAGCACACACTTTACCTGTGGAAAGTTATACAATAAATATTTTTCTTTACAAATATGCTATTTGTGTTTTGAGACCCACTTAGCCACGCCAGTGGTTACCTGATCTAAAGTGTTCTAATGTTCACAATAGACTAGGTTTCTTGATAAATAATGACAACCCTCATTTTTAAACATTTGAGATATCGTGAAATCAATTCTTGAAAAATATCTGGTGACAAAGTGTTTTTCTTAAGAGGCTATTTTTAACATCATATTTTTACTATTTCCTTGTTTTTCAATATCTGTTATAAAAATTATCAGAAATTAAAATCTTTATTTAAATTTCACATTAATTAAAGATAAAATTGTTGGTTATTATTATTTACATGAAACGTAAATATTGATTATGGAACAAGTTTAAAATAAAACTGTTAGTTATCATTGTTTACATGAAACATTTTACAAAGTCTAACGGTTTTAGTTACATAAAACATTTTATACAAATAGCATTACTAAAAATTATTAATTTTTTCCCCCCTATTATCTAAGATTATTATTATCATCATCATTGATAAATTTGGAACCATTTTGTGTGTTTCCACTAAAATATGAGTTTATCAAAATACTATCTATGAACTGGAGGTATCCAGCTCAAGCAGGACATCTTGAAACTTGAGTACTGGAATAGGTAGAGCTGATTTGTGGTGGAAATTCAACTTTTGTTAAGTCCCATTCATCTCGACTAGGTTTCCTTACGTTCACTGCACTTCCAACTAAATCACTTGAACTGTATGAGCTACTCATCCATACTGTACACTAGGGCGGAGCGTAAAAACTTTTTTTTCGAAATTATTTTCCCGCTAGTGCGGAAAAGTTGTGGATATGTTTCAGAAACATGTGTAGAAAATTTCAGATTAATCAGTGAATATCTTCCGGTTCCACTTTGGGTTCTAAATATACGAAATTAGTCGAAAATGATGTAAATTTTCAAATTTTCGTGACTTTTTTAATTCCAGATTTTTTCTTCCCACTAGCGCGGAAAAGTTGAAAGAATATTTAAGAAACATAAGTGCAAAATTTTGGAGTAATCAATAAATATCTTCCGGTTAGACTTTTGCGTCTTAACACATTCTCTGGCGCGCGTTTATCATAGCAACCTGCATTGGCCCGGCAGCCATGATTACGCGCCAAATGTTTTCGATACTCAATTCTTTTATTCTAACAATTATATACTTTAGTCTAAGTTCTTTGTATTGCATTGCACTGTTAGCACTATCTATCAGCTTAGATATAAAATATTCAGACTTGCTTAAAGTTGAATGGTTCATTGATAGATGGCATTATAGTAAATTATTGCAATGAATGCCAGGGAACGTTCGGGCAGCCATAGACGTTGATCAACGCCCACGCTAGAGACAATAGATGGCACTACCCTCCACTAAAAAGATTGCACAAGCGAAATCAAGGCCATCTGCGGGGAATTTCCCCATTAAGTTCAGTTTTCTCATGTTCGATCATTGTAGTTTGATCGTTGGTCTAATGTTCTGCTCGTGGCACGTTTGTAATACAGGTATTCATTTGTAATGTCTAAATTTTATTGCAAAATAGTACATGTGAAAGTGTTATCGGATTTTTAATATTGTGTTGAACTAGTAGTGTACTTAAAAGATATAACGGAGAAATGTCGCAATCGTCAGAAAATGTGAAGAAGCTGAAGATAAAAAGGCACAGTAGAGGTGATGTTTTTTGTCCCGTTTTTGGGTATCCAGCAGAATTAAGTACTCGCGTTCTACCAACATACGAAGATATTATGAAGTACTTTTTGTTGGTGAGAAATGAATTGAAAGAGAATACAAAATCTGACCCACCTGTAGGGGCGATAGTGGTTTATGTGGCTGAAAAGGTTGAAACAATTTGGCAGGCTGCCTCAATTCCAACAGTTTCTAGGGAAAGAATAATCAAAATGATTAGATCATTTAATGATAAATACAAGAGCGTGAAGAGATTTCTCGCTAAGAAACAGACGGAAAAGATTAAGTCCAAATTACTAATTTTCCAATCTTAATCAAAACAGCGTTTGTTTGATATTTGTTCTTGCAAGTGTGCATCTCTCAACAGATGTAAATGCCCACGTGAAAGGAAAGTTCCAGACTTAGAAAGATGCCCACGTGAAAGGAAAGTTCCAGACTTAGAAAGACTTTTTCTTGAGGATCAGAGGACTTCAAGGAAAATGGTGATAGGCCCAGTTGATATTGCGACAACACAGAAACTTAGGAAACGAACGTATAGGATTGAAAAGGAACAGGAAAGGTTCATAAAACAGAAGACAAGTGAAAACGCAACCACAGCTTTTTCATGTGAAGATTTGAAGTTATCTCATTCTTTTGATCTTGTTGGTGAGCAACAGTGTCAGGATCTTACTTATATACCTTCAACCTTATCGCAATCGAATGTAAGTGGTAAAAGTATATCACGAACAACCCGCCTTCCAGCCCTAGCTAGCGCGTGCGACAGAATGGGAGTGTCCGACAGAGCTGCGGCAACAGTAGCAAGTGCACTTCTTGAAGACTTAGGAGTTGTGACACATGACGACATGTCCCATGTTATAGACAGGCATAGGATAAGAAGGGAAAGAAAGAAATATCGCATGCAACGCCAAGCCCAAGATTTCAATTTATTTGGCACCAATAACTTGAAAGGACTGTATTTTGACGGTCGAAAAGATCAAACTTTAACTCAGAAGAACATTGAGGGGACGCTGCATCAGAAAAGAGTGCTTGAAGAACACGTGACACTAATAGAAGAACCTGGCTGCAAATATGTAGGGCACGTGTCACCAATAACCTCTTCTGCTAAAGACATTACTGAAAGTATAACGACATTTTGCAAAGAACGTCATATTGATTTCACTACACTGTTAGCATTAGGAGGTGATGGAACCCCAGTAAACACGGGAAATAAGGGTGGCGTTTTCCGCCGTATAGAACTATTTTGTAAGAAATCCTTACATTGGTTCGTGTGCCAGCTTCATGGAAATGAGCTACTGCTCAGGCATCTAATGCAGCACTTGGATGGCGATACAACTGGCCCTAAAACGTATTGTGGTCCAATTGGAAAACAGCTTCAGAATTGTGAACTTTTACCTGTTGTGGACTTTAAGAAAATTGAGACCGCAGTTCCTTCTGAAAAAAAAACTGATATGAGCACAGACCAGAGATATTTGAGGGATATCTGCACTGCAGTGACAAATGGTGTGTGTCCTAAGAATTTGTCACACAAAAATCCTGGAAATATTTCCCATGCCCGCTGGTTGACAACTGCTAATCGAATCTTGCGTGTTTATATTGGTACACAGGATCCCTCCAAAGAATTACAAGCTTTGGCTGAGTTTATAATGAAGGTTTACGCACCTGCGTGGTTCAGAATCAAATCGCATCCCAATTGTACAGATGGACCACGAAATCTTTGGAAAACAATTCAAGCTTCACGCTATCTTACAGACAATCTGAAGCTAGTTGTGGATCGCGTCATCCAAAGAAATGGCTGCTTTGGTCATCCTGAAGCAATAATCCTTGCAATGCTTGTTGACCCAGACCAGAATGTGCGAGAACTTGCCCTCCGCAGGATTTTGAAAGCAAGGAAAGAAACGGGACCAGGAGTTCGTGTGTTCCAAATTCCTGAACTTAACTTTAAAGCTAAATCTTACATTGATCTCATAGACTGGCAGAATTGCCAACTAACGGAACCTCCGATTACCACTCACTTGTCGAACGAAGACATAGTGCAACTGATGAAGTCTGGCGAATGTCCAGTGTTGGCATTGGGAAACATTAACTACCGGTGCCACACTCAATGTGTTGAAAGAGGAGTAAAACTGACAACAGAAGCTTCCCTTGCTGTCATCGGAGAGACCAAGCGTGATGGATACATCAGATCCAGAATGGAGTCAAGGCGTGTCATGCCATCGTTTGAAACAAAAAACCAATATAGAGTGAAAAATATGGAAACCAGTGAATGAAATGTGCTTGATGCACATTGCAACTTTTATTCTGGAACTCGAAACACACTTATTTCTACAAAGTTTGTGTTTTGCATGGGTAGTAAGATTTTTTGTTTAGTGCTATAACTATTATTTACGAATATCTAATTTTAGTAAAATAAATGTCTAAAGCTTCCATAAATAAATGTTAACGCTAAAGTTTTTCATTTCTCCCTAAATTTTGACCCCTAATTTTCCTATATTTTTGCCTAATTTCGTATATTTCTACCTCAAAATGGAACTGGACGATATTTATTGATTGCTCTAAAACTTCGTACTTGGGTTTCCAATATATTCTTCCGAATTTTCCGCGCTAGCAGGAAAAAAAATCTTTAAATAAAAAAAGTCACTGAACTGAGAAAATTTACATCATTTTCGGCTAATTTCGCATATTTAGACCCCAAAGTGGAACCGGAAGATATTTATTGATTAATCTGAAATTTTCTACACATGTTTCTGAAACATATCCACAACTTTTCCGCACTAGCGGGAAAATAATTTCGAAAAAAAAGTTTTTACGCTCCGCCCTACTGTACACAGTTGCGAAGCTTTGAAAACCATAGAAGTACAGTTACGAAGAGAAACAGGTTTTATTAGTTTCATCTTTACTTTTGATTCTGAAAATAAGTGTTCAGGTCTCCTGTCATATGTTAACCAATCCACTATGTTGTTGTAAAAAGTAATAACCCACATGAGTGTTACGCTAATAACAATATTAGTTTATTTAATAGTTTTAATTACTTATTTTGTAACTAAACAATAATTCAAATCATTATGATTTAATTAACGATTTTAAAGAACAATTAAAACATTTATATGGGGTACGTAAATGATTTTAAGCCACTCTAGTAAAGATGACGTTTTGAATTTAATCAAAACTAAACCTCTGTGGCTTCTGAGGGGAGAAACTGCTCTCAAATGTTGTTACAATAAAATCAGGATTCCTTACACTATCATCAATAATATTAATCACATCATCTATATCACTAAAAGTTTCTTCCAAATTAATTTTTTCGTTGGAAAAGTTGCACCTTTTGTTTTCAGCAGCAACCATTTTGAAGTGTGGATTGTTATTGTTTACTGCAAATGAATGTGGCTTGTTCATTTTAAGAAACTTTATTGTGGTGCCATCTGTTAGCAGAATAGTAAACTCTCTAGACTAAGTTGAAGGTATTGTTGGAAGTAACTGTTTGCAGTCGGAAACTAAAAAAAAATATATTTTGAGGGTTAGCATTATTTACCATCGAGGTCTTCAATTCTTAAAATATGAACAAATCAAAAATTATCTTAAAATTTCCTTTTGGAAGTCTATTGGAAGGCTGGATCAATAGTAATTTACTTTGATTACAAAATTGACATTTAATGTCTTTAACAATCAGCTAATTTCATATTAAATGTATTTTTCGTAACATAAATTTATAAGATAAAGATTTTAATCCTATGGTAATAAAATTATATTGTTCTCCTCTATTTTGATGTAAACTATATTTTGAAATAAATCACTAAATAACAGATTTCTAGATATCTACATTAATCTTAGACCGCTAGGTGATTTGGTTTACTTTTGAAAGCATAAATAGAATACTATCAATGGTGTGTGCAGACAATTTTGGCCACTTTTAAGTCCATGAAAGAGCTTGATGGTCCAAATATGCATAAGCTATTTATTTATTTTTAATAAATTTCCCACCATTCATTTTAAAGTGTAGTTAAAATATCTGCGAATAGATTACAGCAACCTATTAAAATTCAGTACATAATATATAGTACAGTTTGATTTTGGTAATAAGAACAGTAGACAATTTCTGGAAAAGTTACCAGATTTCAAACTGTATCCCTACGCCAAAACATATGATTTGAAAGACCATATGTTTAGCAGCTGTCACTTTTGACAAGCCAAATTTTGAAAACAAAAAAAGTTAATAAAAATACTTTTTATCAAAATAAAATATTTTTTAAAAAAATGCAATTTTTTTTTTTTTTCATATGTGTATTACATTAAACATTGAAAAGAGGATAGAAAGACAAGGCCTAGAAACTTACCAGAAAACTGTAGGCCTCAGAGTTCACAATTAAAATACACTACAACACATAATTATGTAATTGTTGAGGTACATTAGTCCCCTTCTTCAGCAGAAGAGAATAAATCACTGAATGGTTTATGGCATATGTGTATTATTAATGGTAAGAGAGTATAGTATGTTGGATGTGTAAGAGCTTAACTTGAGTTAATGTTTTGATAAGGTAATAATGATTTTTAGAATAATTTACTGTCTGTAAAAACATGTTAGCAAATTTAGGAGTTAATTACTATCCACCCCTGGACTTGTCTAGAGGTGTAGCAAGAACTTCTTCTGCATCATCACCAGAGTTGGACTCATCTTCATCATCGTCGCCTAAGCTGATTATTAAAGGTGAGTGTCTGTCATTCGCATCCATCTTCATTTCTCTGTCCCAATTTTATTTAATGAGTTTCTCCCAGTGGTCCACATGCTTACTCCAGCTATAACATTTAAATGTATTCACACATATTGGCCTCAATTATAACACAAAACAAACAGTTAATAAGAGAGTAACTGTCGGTGATTGCAAATGAGTATCTGTGTAAGGATCCTGTGGCTTATCAAAGTTGCCCATTAGCATGCCACCCTATTAGGGCATCAAATCATGTGAAGCAAGGCGTAAGGCGTAAAGGTGTACAAATGTTAGCTAAGGGCAATAATTAAAATTGTACCTATGCAAAAATGTTTAACACTTTCAAAACATGTGCTCAGCGAGACGTTCTATACACAGAAGAAAAAAAACTGTCACTGTCTCTGGTGGACAATAAGACAGTATCCAATGACACATGTTTCATGAGAATTATCAATAAAAGGCACATAATTGGATATTTTGTGCTTCGATAAAAAATATTTTACAAATTATAGCTAATTTAAATATGTTCAATAGTTTGTATATTGGTATTACAATTTATACATCTAGTGCTGTTGAGGGCCAAACATTCAAAATAAAAACATTAGCTTATATTTGTAAATAAAGGCAAAAGAAAAAGAGGTAAAGATCCAAATAAGAGTTTTGTAAATAATCACTGGAACCAACCTTGATGATACATTCTATAGATAGCTTGATGTATAGAATCTCTTGTAAACTCATCGAGTGCTTTGGCCGAAACGCCTGGAATTGGTTTTCTGATTCTCTTCTTTCCAAGTCTCAACTTCATCAATGTTCTTTTCACAGTAACTGAAATCAATATTCAGCCAAGAGCTTACTTCATCAAACATGTCTACAGATAAAATTAACCTTTGGAATAATTTATATAATAAAAGTGTGATCAGATGGGAGGGTACGCCAAAATCAATACATATATGATACTTTTTTTTATAGAAAATAAATAATGTCACCTAATATTCTAATCCCTCATACCATTAAAAAAACAACCCAAAGCGAATCGGGACTATTTGTTATGTTGTTTATTACTGTCATACTTTTGTCTGTCTCTTGAGATTTGCTAGCAATCTTACCAGCCCTATTGGAATTGTTTGACTTACCCGACTGTATCAGTCAACACACCTTTTGCAAATGACCTTTCTTCTTATATACACGGTATTCATACTGTTTATAATGACAATCATTTTTTAAATGACCGTTTCTTCCACAGCAATATCATCTCACCTCTCTTGTACCGCCTTTACTCAGTTTCTCTCTTTTTCTTTTTTTTGTTGACATTTGGGAGTGACAATCAGCTGTTCCACTGGTGTTATGTACAAAGGCCAGTGACGCTGTATACTTCTCGGCTGCCTCCAAAGATGTTGAAATCAGCACTGCCTTTTGGTAGTCTAGTTGTCTCTCCGCTAGAAGTCGTTGCTTAAGAGAGCTACTTCTCAATCCACTTACAAGACGATCCTGTAAATAATCAGATAATGAATGATTCTTTAAATTCGCAATGCTTTGACATTTGTTTTAAGCTAGCGATATAATTTGATAGACTTTCATGTTCATGCTTTGATCTTAAACTAAATTTATACCTTTCGGCAATAAACGATGGTTTAGGATATCAGTGTTTTTGTGTAATTGTAATTATATCCACATAGTTTTTTGTTGTCGGCTTGTCAGGTGTACATAAATCTCGTAAAAGATTAAAAGTTTCCACGCTTACTACTATCACATTACACTCACCAGTTTTGAACTTTGTTATTCTCTTAAAAGCTTTTACTAACATATGTATTTCATTTAACAAATCACACGTAGATGTATCTAATATATTCAATCAAATTAATTAACGATGTCAAAATGCCACTTTGCCCTCTATGGGTGTAAGAGAGAAAGAGGTACCCGAAAGTTTTTTCTCTTACACAATGTTATGTAGGCGACAGCTAGAAAATTTCAGCCACAGATGTCCATTCAGTTATATCATATCGATCAATGAGTGCAACCAGTATAGTTAGTGATAAGTCATGAAAAAAAGATAGAACACAAACAACAGAAAAATCTAAAAGAAATAATAAAAAAACTCTCAAATATCTTAAAACCTCTACGTGACAGAGCATTTCCGAAGTCAGATTCAGATTCTACAACCAAAAATACATATTAATTGATGTATCACACAACAGATGCAAAATGGCTGTTAATATAGACAATACCATGAGATATCACCTGATACAGTAGTCAATTTGATCTGGAAAAAAAAAACCGTCAAGAACTATCTTAAAATGTTAGAATTAATGTAATAGGGATGGTGCCAGTAAGTCTTATCCCACTTACAGAGGAAAAATATATTATAGTGGCCTTTTATAATTCTACCCAAAATAGTTTAATAACACATATTTTAAATTCAGTCCTAATTGTGTCCAGCTATTTGGAACATATAAATTGGCTTTGAAGTTCCTCTAGAGAAATTATAAAATGTCCCCATCTGGATAAGTGAACTGGTGTAGATGTATTGAAGTGGCAGTGGCATCACTTATAGTAAGAGACAAGAAAATATATATGCACTTTCGATTTAGTTTTTCTTTTTTTACCTTTCTCTCACATCAGCCCTCTTATGAATTTCAGTTAACCAACACACAGTGAAGTCTGGTGATAATCTCAAATCCCAATATTGCAAAGTTCAGGCATAATTGGCCTTAAAATCTTAAAAACATGCAGGAGCACGATTTTTTACAGCCATGAAAAGGCGTCCTTTTTTAGGGAGTCCTAGAGGGATCACAGTATTGTCATCTCAACAATAGAAGAAAAAATTGAGAAATACAAGTGTAGTTCATAGAGTAAGGTATAACCACAGTGAGAACTCCTTGGAGCATGAAAAGAGCAAGTATTTCTGTTAGGTGCAGAAATTGAACACTCCAGGTACAAAAAGCATAAAGAAGATGGCCAATTAACATTCAGAGTAAATGGTGGAATAGAAAACCGTGTTGAAAATCCATATGAAATCAAAGTTCATTCAAAACAGGTGCTGTATGATACACGGTCAAGAATCGTCAGTTATTTCTTCATTAGATTTGTTCACAGTCATGCCGCTAAATGGTAGTGTAGGTTTGTCATCTGCTAGAAGAACTAGTTGTTTCTTAAGTGAACCAAATCAGGCTGACATCGAAACAAAGCATTATAGTGTGAATCATTGATCTCTATAATATAACTGGATGGACATACACATGCACATTCCAAGGACAAAAGCGTGACGCTCAAGTGTATCGTCTGCTACACTGAGGGGGGGGGGGGGAGGGAGAGATTTAACGGTTTCTTTAAATGTTCTTATGCGAAAACATGTCTCTGATGAATAAAAGTGTTATTGTTTGAAAATAGTGAAGTATTATACCACACTTTCCTGAAGAAACATTTACATTAAAGGATATACAATCCAGTTTTACAGGTAATACTGTACAAATACGAATAAAACCTTAGATATTTCAATTTTTATGTAGTTATCATCTATGTTGTTTACAGTCTGCCACGACAACACTTATATTTAAAGTTGGTTATTAGCTTGTATATTGGTTTCAGAAACCATATTATATTGAAAGTTCGGTAAATATAATGAACAAGGTATCTTAAAACTTGATTATATATGTTTGAATGACAAACTTTGAATAGTTGCCATGCATTCAAACTATCACTTAGGTTATAGGCTTGTGGAAAGTATTATCATATCTTTCAGAAACCATATTATGTTGAAATTTCGATAACTATAATGATACAAGTTAGCTAAAAACTGTATTACATTTGTTTGAATGACACACTTTGTGTATAAGTCTTACGTTCAAATGATAATTTAGGTTATTGGCTTGTAGGAAGTACAGAATCTACTAAACCCTGATTTTAGTAATAATTCCAATCTGTAAGGCTTTATTTCGTACCAGAATACTATCATATATATAATATTTTGGTAGGATGAACGGCAATTCAGAACAGAAGTAGAAATTTCCTTCTGTAAGGTCTTTTATCCTAACTAAACACAACTATAGGGTAGGATTATGGTACGAGATAAAGCCTTAAACGTAAGCTTCCTTCAAAAATCATCGTACATATTAGGCTACATCAACTTATTTAAAGAAAAAACTAACCAGTTTTGAACTTTTATATGCTTTTCAAAGCTTTAACTAAAATATTTATTTAATTTAACCACTCTCACATTGATGTATCTCATATATTCAGTCAAATTAATGAACGATGTCAAAATGCCACATTGCCTTTTATGGGTGAAAGAGAGAAAGAGATACCCGAAAGTTTCTTTCTCTCTTACCCAATGGTATGCAGACGACCATTGATCTCTATACTATAACTGGATGGACATCTGTGGCTGAAATTTTCGAGCTGTCGTCTGCATACCATTGGGTAAGAGAGAAAGAAACTTTCGGGTATCTCTTTCTCTCTTTTACCCATACAAGGCAATGTGGCATTTTGACATCGTTCATTAATTTGATTGATTATATGAGATACATCAATGTTAGAGTGGTTAAATTAAATAATATGTTAGTTAAAGCTTTGAAGAGCATATAAAAGTTCAAAACTGGTTAGTTTTTTATTTAAATAAGTTGATGTAGCCTAATATGTACGATGATTTTTGAAGGAAGCTTACTTTTAAGGCTTTATCTCGTACCAGAATCCTACCATATATTTGTGTTTAGTTTGGATAAAAGACCTTCCAGAAGGAAATTTCTACTTCTGTTCTAAATTGCCGTTCATCAAACCAAAATATTATATATATGATAGTATTCTGGTACGAAATAAAGCCTTACACATTGGGATTATTACTAAAATCAGGGTTTAGTAGATTCTGTACTTTCTACAAGCCAATAACCTAAACTATCATTTGAACGTAAGACTTCTACATAAAGTGTGTCATTCAAACAAATGTAATACAGTTTTTAGCTAACTTGTTTCATTATAGTTATCGAAATGTCAACAAATATGGTTTCTGAAAGATATGAGCCAACTTAAATAAACAGGTATTATTACAATAATACTTTCCACAAGCCTATAACCTAAGTGATAGTTTGAATGCATGGCAACTATTCAAAGTTTGTCATTCAAACAAAGTAAACAATTTTTAAGATACCTTGTTCATTATATTTATCGAACTTTCAATAAAATATGGTTTCTGAAACCAATATACAAGCTAATAACCAACTTTAAATATAAGTGTTGTCGTGGCAGACTGTAAACAACATTGATGATAACTACATAAAAATTGAAATATCTAAGGTTTTATTCGTATTTGTACAGAATTATCTGTAAAACTGGATTGTATATCCTTTAATGTAAATGTTTCTTCAGGAAAGTATGGTATAATACTTCACTATTTTCAAACAATAACACTTTTATTCATCAGAGACATGTTTTCGCATAAGAACATTTAAAGAAACCGTTAAATCTTTCCCCCCCTCAATGTAGCAGACGATACACTTGAACGTCACGCTTTTGTCCTTGGAATGTGCATGTGTATGTCCATCCAGTCATACTATAGAGATCAATGCAGACGACAGCTCGAAAATTTCAGCCACAGATGTCCATCCAGTTATAGTATAGAGATCAATGGTGTGAATGCAGGCAGGTACAGACGTATACTTAAGACAAATGTCGAGAATTAATATTGGTTTCGCAACTTCAATGACGTTGACATTGAGAAAAGTAATACTTTATCTTCCAATGCCAAAATGATTAGGGTAGTTCTGGAATTCGCCAGCGGGACATTCAACAATGATAAATTAATAAAATAATTTATTTAGAATCGACGTAAATATGGTGTTACATGTATTTTCAGTCGTTGACAGAATCAAAGAAAATAATTAGTTTATAGTTATTTAAGAACATATTTGCTCTCCGTAACATCTTAGCTCAAATACGGATATGTTCAAACCTATTTGTACACATCAAGTAATAATATTGTACTAGTATACTAGAGTTCGTTGTTTTATTTTGAAAATAAGTTTCAGCTTAAGTTTTATCTATTCAAAATTTATGTAGAAATTAAACTCCTATTCTGAGCGTCCCCATAACTGTGTCGTAGATGTTAGGAATGATGGTTCAAAGTTAACTATAGTTTTATCGTTTACTGTTAAAACATCTACAGAAAAGTTATTGAGTGCACATTTAATAAATTATATTAAAACTACAATACCTACTGTGATTAATTTAATTGAGTGTTTTGGTATTAATTTGTCAATTCCTTTAATTATAACCAAGTTGAATAAAGAGTCAAAGAATAAAATATTTGAGGGATTTCCCTTGGATTTAAAATGAGATGGAGTGTCTCCACACACACAACCTTTCTTCTTTTTTAAAAATCTGTCTAAGATATATTATATTTTTATCACTAATTTAAGTTTCTGAAAACGTTGACCATTAGTATCTGGGAATCCTTTAATTAATTTTTGTTTTAATTCTTCACCAAGGATAAAATTAAAAACATTTTCATTTTATGAAAACTTATTAACAGATACATCACATAATACATAAAAGTTTTTTATTGCAAAACAAACTAACTTAACAAACCGAAGCACGTAGGCACAGATAGTATTACCTGTGAAACAGAATCGAGTGTACTTTCATAATATTCATATATTTACAGTCAAATGCTATACAATATATAACCATTTTTTTTAATAAAACACTTTATGTGACACATTGATGCCATAATCCATTTGTCCCCTCAGACTCTAACCGACAACAATATCGAGCGTAATGCTTTTGTCAATAGCTAGGCTGGATTATTTACTGTTCCTCCAATTGCATATACAGCTAACAGGCCACGTTTGACAAACTTTCGATAATCGATTCCTTTGAGTCACGTGATTTTATCACCATTTTAAAGAGAAACTTCTCTAGTAATGTTATTGCATTTTGAATCTATTTGATAGTTTTCTCAAAAATAAATGCCAATAGTTTTGTTTAAAGTATTATTTGGTTCTTATATTATTTTAATTTATATTGATTAAGATTAAAACATCAAAATATTGAAAACATTCGCTCGAATAGTTGGCTAAACTGGCTTGTAGTTAGTCGATCAAATTCACAGTGAACACAGTCGACTTGTTTGACTCATCTAATGTCGCTTTTCATATTTAGTTTCTTTTTATTGAAAGGATTTGCAAGTTAATGGGAGTTATTACGCGAATATTTCTACTCTGCTAACGACTGAAGCAATAATGGCGAGTGGTGATTTGAAATATTTGTTTCACATCGCATCGTTTGAAGTAAACATTTATCAGGTAGGTACAGTTGCATCTAACTTTACATATTGTAATGTAGTTTTAAGTTTACTTAAAGGTAACAGAGTAGCGTAATACCAAATTTTCAACTTGACGTCCTTATTTCAAGCTATAAATGTATTTTCAATATCAATATGCTTGAGCATATTTGGGTTTGTTGGTTACATGCAGGAATACATTTTGCTAGATAAGTTATTGAAAGTTCTAACGCTAACACCTGTTTGGTATAAAATCTGTTTCGGAAGTTTTCGCAAGTAAAAATAATTTTACAAAAAGTATTCTTGAAACTAAATGGGTCATAGAACTCTTACGGAGTTTTTTAAAAGTCTATAATTCCGTAAACTATATATGTATTCATTTAGTCCTATGTACATCAAGACAATTTTTTTATGGAATTCAATTTATTGGTTATGTTCGTTCAGCACACGGCAATCAAAACTGTATTTTGCAAATGAAAATCCCTAAAATTCAATTGGCTCTATTAAAATCAAACACGGCATCCAAACTTGGAGATTCCCAAAGATATCGATAGGCCTAGGCCAAACTTTCATATTTTCACTTTTTAATGCAGACTAGGGACGAAGGGCTCACATTGTACTAAATCTACCACCTCAGTATGAAACATCAGTTTTGGTGGGGAAAACAACCTGTATAGTGATGCTTTTAGCCTAATGTCTGCCGATTAAAATGTAAAAACCCACTCATTTATATGGAATGACGGTAGGCCACATTGTATCCAAAACTAAATTTATCATTTTATTAAAGATTAAAAACTCTTAAAAATTACCTCATTTATTTCTCTACCATAGAAAACACCTACCGCTCTAATAAAAAAAATAGACTACCTCTATATTGTAACCAAACAAAGAACATTATTTTTATATACATTAGATATAAGGTAGGTACTAATATCTGAAAATGAGTAAAACTTCACCCAACAAAACCATGTTTCTTAAATATGTTTAAAGATCATAAGATAACTTCTTTCTCTAACAGTCTTAATGGTTAAAGGTTGTGGGCACACATTATATTTTGTACTCGTCGTTCGTTGCAGAGGTTCATGTTCCAAACATACCTGACCAGTGGCTTGAAACTTAGGGTCGTGCCATGCTATGATACAGAGAAGCAGCCAGCATCAAGCAGCACCGTAAGGGGTGGCATAAGCAGCGAAATCAAAGAACCATTCAATAATTAAAAATCTTTACACATTGCTTTTCTATATTGGTTTGTTATTCCAATATTGATGTTAATGATGTATGATTTATCGCACGCCTCTCCCTAAGTGCTTTGGTACCCTCTGATTTCGGTTTCTGGTGCAGGTGCATCGTTGGCGAGCGCTCGCCCAAATACTTTTGATCTGACAGCGGAAGCTATTATTTTTGTTTGTAATATACCACACGGTCGCTCCCTAAAAGCTGAGGTGGCATTATCACAAAATACAATTGCACATGTTACGTGTTGATAGTTCTGCTTTGAGCTTATAATTATTGACAATATTTGATTTTAATGTTTGTCTCTAGAAGTGGCAAGTGGCTGTGCTGCATTTAAATCAATAAATCAGATATTATAAATCTGTATCAGTATAATATTTTTGCATTTATACTAATTCAGTTTTTGTGTTTAAAAAATAGATCAGGTAAGAGAATTTTTTTTACAGCAATTGTAGATACTTACTATCATTGAAAATGATTATGTTATGACAATAGGGACTCGAATTAAAAAGTAGCATCTGCATGGACTAGGTATATCTCAGGTGTGGAACGTGTGCCTGTGTGTGATAGAGTTATTTAGGTAATATTAGGGCTACTTTTGCGTTCTGTGTGTGACAGAGAATTTCCTGCGAAATGAAGTTAAACCAGAAGGAAAAAGCATCAATTTGACTATGAAGAAGCTGTCGATGAACCCTTAATAGAGGAGATAATTTTAAAATAAAACTTTTTCAATTATATTCTGGACATTACCCTTAATTATCTGAATGAACGATTCACGTTCTGGAAACTCATAGCAAAAATTTTCAGTTTTTATATAACATTTTAAAATTCAAGGATATAGATGACAAAACGCTAGAAAATTATTGTACCAGTCTTCCAGTCAATAATTAGTCGAAATGAATCAGATATAAATGCAAATGATCTTCAAGAAAAATTACATGATGTATCCAGAATGCTACCTTATTCTATGAAACCATTTGTATGTTTTAAATGATTTGTGCCAAAATAACTTAGTTTCTTTGTATCCGAATACTGTTATGGCTCTGAGAATTTTATTAACACTCCCTGTCTCTGTAGCTAGTTGGGAAAGAAGTTTTTCCAAATTAAAATTAATAAAACACTACTTAAGAAGTTCAATAAGCCAAACAAAACTTAGAAATATGTCCTTAATATTTATTGAATCTACATTGGCTGCCACTATAGACTACACATCCCTAATTAACGAATTTGCTAAAGTTAAAGTTAGAAAGGTAAAACTGTAGTAGATTGCTGTAGTTGATAGTTATCATTATTTTAAAGTAGTTTATATTTTCAAAATAAAAATAATATTCGTACATTTTGCGCAGTTAAAAAAGAAATCACAATCGAAGGTTATTTTAAAGAAACAAACATTTAACGGGTGGAATTTCGAAGACTTGCATCATACTGAAAAAATCTACCACACGACCCTGTTGAAACTGTTTATGATGAGGATCTGTCATTCATAACTTATGAACAAAACACTTTTAACATCTTTATTATAAATCTTTAGACCTACCAGTAGGCTACACATCTTCAGGGGCATTGTGTTGGGGGGGGGAGAGAGGGGCAAAGAGGGGGGAGTTTCATCACCCTTCCTTAATGTTAGTAAAATAACTTCAAAGTTAATTTTTTTTTATAGAGAGTCGAGATCATGAGTTGGGAAATTCTAGAATTACTCTGTACCACAGTAAGGTACTTTTGTTTATGAAAGTTCTTCACCGCAGACTAGTACAAACAAATGTTAAATTTCCCAACTGTTGATTCCTACTCTTCAAAAGTGCCCAACTTCATAACCTATCAAACATTGTAAGGAGAATGTAATACAAACTTAGTTAATCAAGTTGGCTAGTAACAACGTTGTAACTGCCTACTATTTTTAAGGCTACCACTATACATTATTATCCTTAAGAAGGTTACGTAAAGTTTTAAATTATATATGTACTTTATAAAGCCTGGAGTTTTTACGAGCCAGAACTTTTTAGTTTTCCTACACACAATGTGGGTGAATGTCAAAACAAATAACACTTGTACTGTAACTTTAAAATCCACCAATAAAAATAAACTTTAAAAATACTTTGCCTAAAATCTTGATTCTAGACCCATTTATCACCTCAAATTTTATAATTTTCCTGGGGTAGAACCCCTACACGCCAGGGTTAACTGGAGGGTATTCCGTACCCCTTATATCCAGCGCTGTTGTCAATGTTGCCTTTGTATTATACCTGGTCACCTGGAAATTTTTCTAATTTCAGAACATCTAGAGCTGGAAAATTAACCGTGTCCCTCCTTCCAACCACCAAATGTAGGTAGTTTGTGTGACACTCTTGGAGTTATAATCTAGAAATATCCATTCAACTTGTCACATTCTTTACTGTTTTGGAAAGGCAGTTATTTGAAGGTGTTATCAACTTGCACCAATCAAAAATAAATTGTTCAAATGTTCTCGGGTTTATTATGACTAGGAAATAAACTAAAATAATAGCTATCAGTAAACTAACCCAAATAAATTTTTCTCCGAAAATCAAGTACACATTGTTAACTTAATTACCTAGGCCCTATCATATAAAACACTTCAGATATTTGATATGAAGAAAATCATTAAATCCCATTTTCGAACAATTTAAAATTTTCAAAAATCTTTCATAAGTAAATGACTCTTTATTTAATATCAACAAGATGACTCAAAAGTCTCCACACTTAGGAAATAGTGTGTAATATGTTTTGTTTTGTTTCTCGCTCTCTAAAAACACTGGGTGGTCTAAGGCACCACTCTCGCAATAGACTAGACTGTCGATGACAGAGAGATCGGCGTTCGATCCCGGTTGGGTGTATTGAGGGTGGTTTTTCATAAATGGTATCCCACTCTCCATGCAAATTTGGATACACTTATTCTAAATTCAACCTTCCTTATCCTTGTAACCCATTAGCATAACTATTACATAGGTGTAGGTCCTACAACCCAAACGGGTAGTTACAACACAGCGCTTACAAGAAATATAACTAGAACTAAAATCATGATTTTTGCCTTTTTATGACCATTTAACATCTGAATAAAGTTTGAACAAAATCTATAAAACTTTTTAGTCAATAGCTCCAGGTATGTACAGCAGTGTAAAACCCTCTATTTTGAATGAGATGCACATAAAACTTACAAAGATCCATCATAATATCAAGGTTAAAAGGTTTCATGATTAGTTCCTAGAATAGAAAGTAAAAATAGGCAACTGGTATTATGAAATATTTAACCTATAGTTACTTATTTTGGCTCACAATATTCAAACCCCCTGTCAGCTTTGATACACATGAAGCCACGAAGGTGTAACTCTTCAAAAGGGCTGTTTATTAAGAAAGTACACACACATCTTGATTCATTTAATTTTTTTTTGCACTGCATCATACTACCTGTTCAGGTTATACGACTATGTACTAATTACGCTAATGTACTAGGTATCAGGAAGGTTTAGTTTAGAGGAAGTGCACCCTCATTTGCATGGAAGGATAGTGGAAAAACCATTTAGGTAAATACACCTTCAGTGCACCCGACCAGGATTGAACCCTGATCTTCCTATATTTGTCAGTTTAGTCTTTTGCAAGAATAACACCTTAGACCACGCAACCACCAAAGCGGGTCAGTCTAGTATTCATTTATGTTATTTGTATACATTCATTGAAACAAGTCGCAATGTGTATCAAAGTTGACAGTATGCCATCTAGAAAAATTAAGAGTCGACAAATCCAAATGTATATATTTTTGTGTTCAAATTCCCGAATCTCTCAATTGGCTGGTAATATATAATAATCTTAATAGTAGGTACATTTATGACTAGTAATAATGGTACCAGGTTGGTTATGCAGTTATTGACATATATGGGCTAAACCCCTGACTCAACATATTTATTTGTATTCATGCTTTTATTCACAACATAGACTTTACAAAAACAGGCTAATGCTCTACATTAAGGTGCGGCAAAAGGGAGCACGAGTAATTTTAGTTTTTATAGCATTACATTTTTTTGGCCAAAATATATAAAATAATTCTCCAGTAGCAACATAGAGTTTAGTTTTCTGCACATGCTAATATCAACAGATCTTGAATATCTGTCAAGGGTGTCCTGAAATTTTATCAATACTTTTTCTCTCTATTTAAAAAGTTTTGACAAAATTCCAAGACACCCTTGACAGATATTCAAGGTCTGTTGATATTTATATGCTTAATCATACTTTCTTCATTTAATTGGTTTAGTAAATAAATGAAAAGGGCAAAATGAAAGTAGAATTTAGAGGACATACACACCCATTTGCGTGGTAAAAGAGTGGGGAACTATTACCTTAATACATAGAATAAATACGAAACCATATCAGTGATCATATGATCTAAGGCGTTGTCATCGCAATAGACTGGATTGACACTGATAAGGAGATTGGGCTTCAAATCTCAGTAGGGTGTTCTGGGGGTAGCTTTTCCCAAATGAGTGCTTCTCCCTCCACACTTTAGTGGATATATTTCCCTCTAAATTCTATCTTCCTCGTCCCTATCCCATTATTGTAACCAAGCAGGTACCCCAAATGAATACCTAGTAATAGGCTATGTAGTGCACAGAAAAAATAAATTATCGATAGAAAATTAATGTATAAATTTCCTTAGCCCTTGATAGTGCTAGCAGCTTTTTTTGTCCATTTAACTTGATTAAATTCAAATTTTCTTTGCAATTTATTAAATAGCTATCGATTGATTTGTTTTTGGTGTTCTGGAAAGTAGGTCATACCTGGGTGTGGTTTCTTTTATTTATACAGGTCTTTGGTTTTTTTTAATAAGATTAGATTTTCCTATTGAACTTTTATTAAGTTTACTTGTTAATATCTTAAGATGCTAATGTCAACTGCAAGATAATATCACCTTCATTAAATATTTACCTGCCTCGGTGGCGTAGTTGGCTAACGCGCTAATCGTGTTGAGCTCGACTGCCGAGGACGGGGAGATCGAGGTTCGAATCTCGGTCGGGTGAACTGGAGGGGGGTTTTCCTAAATGGTTTTCCACTCTCCCTCCACGCAAATGCGGGTTCACTTCCTCTAAATTCAACCCTCCCAATTCCTAATCCATTAGTGTAATTAGTACTTAAGCGTATAACCCGAACGGGTAGTAAGACACGGTGCTAAATATTATATTATTATTAAATATTTAAAATTATATTTGAACCAGATTCTTTTTAGTTTAATTTTACGCATTTTAAATATGCTTGGTAATTGCATCACTTGATGCTTGTTCTTAACACACCACTCTTGTATTAGACTATATTGCTGGTGACTGGAGAGATCAAGGTTTTCCCTAAATGGTTTATCACTCTCCCTCTGAGCAAATGTGGGTACTTTACTTCATCCTTAGGGATAGTTCACTAGCAAAATTAAATTAATTTTGGTGTATAGCCCAAATGGGTACTAAGATGGGATAAAAAACAGTAATGCGTTATTTAACTCTACCTTATTAATAATTCTAACTGGAACACTTTAAATAAATATTGTAACACTGGTCACTGGTGAATATTATAAAAATATTTGCTAAAAGGATAGTTTCTATATCATTTATAGTTGAGCTAATAATAAAATATGGTCAGAGCGAGGCAATTATCAATTATTCAATTGAGGTAGGAGTAGTCAGGTCTTGTTGACAAGAACACTTCCTCAGACCCCTAACAATCTGAAGGATAGAAAAAAGTCCCTTGAGAGAGGATGAATTTATTCAATTTTGAACCCAAGAGAGGTTTTATCCTTCAGATTGTTAGGGGTATGAGGAAGTGTTCTTGTCAAAAAAACCTGACTACTACCGCCTCGAAATTTAATAATTGATAATTGCCTCGTTCTCACCATATTTAATTATTAACTCAAACATAAATGATATAGAAACCTTTTTAGCAAATATTTTTATAATATTCACCAGTGATACAATATTTATTTAAAGTGTTCCAGTTAGGACTATTAATAAGGTATATATATAGCCTACTATATATATATATATCCTACTTTATATATATATCCTTTTTTATATATATACTTTTTTATATATATATCCTTTTTTACCCGCTTTGGTGACCGCGTCGTCTAAAGTGCTACTCTCGTGTTGGACTAGACTGCCGAAGATGGAAAGATCAGGGTTCGATTCCGGTCGGGTGCACTGAGAGGTTTTTTCCTTAAATGATTTTCCACTCTCCTTCCACGCAAAGGCGGGTGAATTTCTTCTAAATTAAAGCTTCATAATCCCCAACCCATTAGTGTAATTAGTACATAGGTGTATAACCTGAATGGGTGCTAAAAAAAAGCACTGCGTTTTACTACCCTTTAGGGTTTTTGCTTATATACCTATTACACTAATGGGTTAGAGATTAGGAAGGTTAAATTTAGAGGAATTGCACCAGAATTTGCAGATATATATATATATATATTACAGAGATACCATATATATATATATATATATATTACAGAGGTACCAGATATATATATATATATATTACAGAGGTACCAGATATATATATATTGCAGAGATACCAGATATATATATATATATATTACAGAGGTACCAGATATATATATATATATTACAGAGGTACCAGATATATATATATGTAGATATATATATATATTGCAGAGATACCAGATATATATATATGTAGAGATATATATATATATTTATATGTAGATATATATATATATATTTATATGTAGAGAGATATATATAGAATGGTAAACCATTTTGGAAAAATCACACCCGACCGGCACCGAACCACGCCTCTCCCGTCATCGGCAGTCTAGTCAATTGGGTGATTAGTGCCTTAGACCATACGGCCACCAAAGTGGGTAGTTTGTTGTTAGCCATGAAAATAACAACACACTGATTTGGATTACTGTACAACACTAATACATATTTAGAATTATTTTTGCTTCGCATCTTAATATCAAGCTGGGCTATGTGCACATTTAATTACACTAATGAGGAAAAGATGAGGAAGATAAGATTTATAGGAAATGCACCCACATTTGTATGAATGTAGAAAGGGAAATCATTTAGTAAAAAAAAATCACCCTAGAAGGTACTATACAACTGGGTGTGTTTAGAACCTCTACCGACTAGATGGATCAGTTTTAACTTTTAGTTCATGTGCCGATAAGTGTGGTCTAGTTTTAATTAATTTGAAAATCACTATGGAGCAGTGTGGGTTAATTTTAATTAATTGCAATTTTAAGTTAATTTATTTTTCAACAGGAAGAAAATGAGGAAGTGGGTGAGGGGCTAGAAGGGGGTCAAATTAGAAAGGAAAATCTCCAAATGGCACACACCAAACTATAGTGGAATTATGTTCTCTAAGAACAAAAGTTACCCAAATTACTTTAAAGTTTAATATATTCATACATAGGCATGTGATCTCCAGATGTCACAATTAGGGAGGTAGTATCAATGCCTATAAAATACAACTACTCATATATATATAGTAAGACACGGTGCTAAAAAAATTATATATATATATATATATATAATTATTTTTTAGCACCGCGTCTTATTACCCGTTCGGATTATACACTTAAGTACTAATTACACTAATGGATTAGGAATTGAGAATGTTGAATTTAGAGGAAGGGAACCTGCATTTGCGTGGAGAGAGAGTGTAAAACCATTTAGGAAAAACCACCCCCAGTTCACCCGACCGAGATTCGAACCTTGATTTCCCGTCCTCGGTGGTCTAGCTCAACACGACTGGCGCGTTAAACTACTAATAATTTTGTAAAATATACTATGGATGTTGACTGTAACATTTTTTAAATCCACTTTTCACATTATTTGTATTTGTTAGATTTGAAACTCACCATATGCAATAACATGTTGAAACAAGTCCTATTCTTAAACTCTCTAGGGGATAGCGTGTTGGTGAAGATGGAGGGTCCAGAGGTGACGTTTCTCTTCCAATTTGGGCTGGTTCGTGACACAGTCACCACTGTAACCACCACACTGGGACTGAAGACGATCAAGAGCCTGGCATGTGACTTCATCAACAGGAAGGTAGGACTCACTTTGTTTCAACTCTCTGTATCTTAATTAGATTGTTTGGGTGTCAAGACTATATCAACAAAAAAGGTAATACTCATTTTTGCAACCCTCTGTATCTAAAAGTTATCCACAGGTTTGTAGGGACAAACTACAAATAACACTATTTACCATCTCTTGACTAAATACTACTCTAGTAATCCAATATTACTTACACAAGAAACACTGTCATGTCAAATTGTAACTCTTGCTATATCCTCCACAAGCAGGGTGTTTAGAAACAATGCACCCCCCATTAGATTGGAGAGGGAGTGGGAACTCATATAAAGATAGCCTTAGTACACCCAGCCGGTATTTAAACTGGATGCCATCGGAATTCTGAGAATAGTTTCAGAGAGTGTGTTGGAAGTCAAGGAAGAGATGTACATTGGTTTTATTGACTGGAAAAATATGTTTGAGTGAAGTGGAAGAAACTGATGGAAATACTCAAGAACAGGGGTTGGCAAAAGGTCGATCTCGTGGAAATTTTCACTTGATCGCATAAGGAAACTATACTATCACAAAAGGCAAGCTTACCCTGCATTATTACACTATGATACAGCTTATAAGATAGGGCCATAGTTTAATCCCTCCAGGTAAGACTACTACCTTGCTTGGTTCCACAATGGTGTGGCTTTTAAGATAGAGTAATAGTGTAGTCGGTCAAGGTAACACCTTTCAGGGTAAACAGAGTGTACATTTTATTTCTTTTATGTATTTTCTATCAAGGCAGAGGCACAAGTAATGGATGACATGTTAAATTTAAGGCATAAATACAAGATGTACTTAAAAAAAGAATTAAAAGTAAAATGTAGAAACCAAGGGTGATCACAGGGACTTCGATAAGTATAAAAGTCGATCGGGGCCCCAAGAAGGTTGCTGGCCCCTGCTCAAGAAGATTAACATCAACTGGAGGGACAAGGACAAAAGGTTGATTGCACGCCTCTACCTGAAGCAGAGAGTGAAGGTGAGGCTGATTGATGAAGGGAGCAACAGGGTAGAGCTAGAAAGAGGAGTAAGGCAGGGATGCTGTTTTGTCATCCAGTCTATTCAACTTGTATGGAGGGTGGATGGTCAAGGAAGCCCTAGAGGGGTGTGGCAATTTCAGGATAGGAGCATAATAAAATATGCAGATGATCTAGCATTGCTCGCCAGAAATAAAGAAAAGTTGCAGGAAATTATGGACCGGCTAGGGGAGATAGGGAGAAGATAACATTATGGCATGGAGATCAACATTGAGAAGTCAAAAGTGAGGGTGATTTAAAAAAAAAAGAAGAGCCGCTGAAAATCAAAATTATAAAGAGCGAGTTGTAAAACAGAGCAGTTCAAGTATCTTGAAAGTGCACTGACAAAAGATACCTACTGCCCCAAGGAAATTAGGTCGATGATTGGCACGGCCAAGGAATATTTCAACAAGAAGAGGTTACTACTACTCATTAGCAAGTTGAGTTTGGAATTGAGGAAGAAACTAATGAAATTATATCACACTGTATAGAGCAGAAACTTTGAGTCATAGGAAGATGGAAAAAAAAAATAATTTAAGAGCTTTGAAATGTGATGCTGGAGAAGACTTGAGAATTAATTAACACTAATAGGTAATTTTGTTGTTATAAAAATATAGTTTCTCAAAAGAAATGTAGGCCTCTTCAGTTTCATAATTTTCTCCAAATATCTTGTATTCACTGGATGCTGTCTCAAAATTATTTTAATCACTAAAAGTTAGTATGTTAAAAGCTGCTTTGTTGTGAAACAATGTTTTGGAAAGTCTACAAACATCAAGGTAAAAATTTAATCTCTCTAATGAGCATGCATAAAACATAACATAACTATAGAGGATAGAATCAAAATGTCAAGATATGCATAAGAGTAAAGTCAAACAATTAGCTGGTTCTTTGTGCAAGGATGAAAGGATTTTGAATGCAGAACATCATTTTGAAACCAAAGTATTAAATGATAACTTTGACAGAGCTGTAATGGAACTCCAGATATGTTTTAATGATATTACTTATAACATTACAGATAAGAGGCCCATAGCCAGGGGGTTCATGGGTCCCGAAAACCCCCGAAATTTAATGAAAGATAAACAAATACAACAACAAAATATAGTATAATCTATTGCTTGTAACTTTTACACAGTCATTGGCCCAACTAATCAATCTAATGGCTTGAAAAGAATTAAGACCTAATCAAGAAACTCGATGAGCAGTGAACGATTGATTGGCCTGGCACTGATGTCAATTCACTGCCCAATGCCTTTCACACATGCTGACGTTTTGGATGTCATGGCCAAGAAAACTAACAGAAAACTACTATTGTAAAAAGTGATAGATAGTAGTGCATGAACACTTTTCCATACACGTAGTAATTTCATTACTTGGACTTGGTTAGTTACCTTTAGTCATGTTAATTTAATATAGTAAATTCATTTAGCAAATTTGTTGTTTTCTGCTTTTCCGACAGACCCAAAAACAATATTAATTTATTTACACTGGAAAAACGTTTCATTTAAAATTTCTAAATACGTTAACCAAAGTCAGAAATAATGGGGTTTACAAAAAGTCAGGGTGGGGGTAGCATAGCATTAGATTAACACCCCCCCAAAATGAAATTCGGGCTATGTGCCTGCAGGTATGCACACCACAACTCAACATGCAACAGTTTTTACTGATGAAGAATTGAATTAATCTACCATATATTTGTACAATGATTATCTGTTTGTACATATTCCTTCAGTGCTCAACTCCTTTTATTCAATGCTAGTTTGAGACTGCAAATCGCTAAAATATTTTCAATAATAAAAATAGCTGACTTGTTAATTATTCAAATTGACTCCCTTATTTTACCTTTTACCAGATATTAAATATATATCTGCCAGTTGCCAGAATGGGTAGCAAGGCGCAGCGCTAAAAAAAACAAACAAAAATTGCCTTGAAGTGTGGCAACATCAAAACGGTCATTATCGAAATTAAAATGAAAAGCTATTTGCAAAGCACAGTAACAGAAGAAAGGATGTCGAGGCTGGCTATTATTTAATTTAAAACTAGCAAGTGAGTGAACAGTGGTAATATTTTATAACATCAAAATATTTTATCATCAAGATAAAAAACCATCTAGGCCTAGTTCTAAACACCAATGACATAAAACTCACACCTTAATTTTAGCAAAGACAGAATTTCATTTCTCTACACCATTGTTTCCTAAATACCTCTCAAGGTACACGAATGGGTGCCGAAACGTTTTTCCTCCAGAAGGAGGCCCCAACATTATTTTATGTCAATGTAAAGTTAGGTTTTGTAAACAAAACTACAAGCACAATTTTTCATAAACCTTGCCTCCCTCGGTATGAGAATGGGGGGTGGGGGGGGGGATGTACCCATTACCCTTAGTTCTGGTGCTTATGTGTCTATGAAGGATTTCAGTGGGTTTTCATTCACTGAGTTTTTCATAATATTTTATATGGCATAAAGTCTGATAAACAAATTAATGCACATTTTAACGTGATGTCTTAAGCTTTTTAAGCCTTTCTATTCCTCTGTCTCATCTTTGTTTAACTTAAGCTTTTTTTAAAATTTGGAATGATCATTAAACTTTAAAACACAATTATTTGTTTCCTATGTTTACTAAGGCTTAGGAAGGGTGCATTGTTAAGGCCATGACCCCACCAACCGGCCACAGTTTGAGAACAAACGCACTAAAGTGTTTCCTTGTAGGGAGACTTTGTGTCAACCCTGTGCAGGGAGGGTACCAACTAGCCCTGTGTGGCCTCTCCACCTACCCCTGTGTGGCCTCTCCACCTACCCCTGGTCATGTTGAGTGTGAGGGTACCAACTAGCCCTGTGTGGCCTCTCCACCTACCCCTGGTCATGTTGAGTGCGAGAGTACCAACTAGCCCTGTGTGGCCTCTCCACCTACCCCTAATCATGTTGAGTGTGAGGGTACCAACTAGCCCTGTGTGGCCTCTCCACCTACCCTGGTCATGTTGAGTGCGAGAGTACCAACTAGCCCTGTGTGGCCTCTCCACCTACCCCTAGTCATGTTGAGTGTGAGGGTACCAACTAGCCCTGTGTGGCCTCTCCACCTACCCCTGGTCATGTTGAGTGCGAGAGTACCAACTAGCCCTGTGTGGTCTACCCCTGATCATGTTGAGTGCGAGAGTACCAACTAGCCCTGTGTGGCCTACCCCTGGTCATGTTGAGTGTGAGAGTACCAACTAGCCCTGTGTGGCCTCTCCACCTACCCCTGGTCATGTTGAGTGTGAGGGTACCAACTAGCCCTGTGTGGCCTCTCCACCTACCCTGGTCATGTTGAGTGTGAGAGTACCAACTAGCCCTGTGTGGCCTCTCCACCTACCCCTGGTCATGTTGAGTGTGAGGGTACCAACTAGTCCTGTGTGGCCTCTCCACCTACCCCTGGTCATGTAGAGTGTGAGAGTACCAACTAGCCCTGTGTGGCCTCTCCACCTACCCCTAATCATGTTGAGTGTGAGGGTACCAACTAGCCCTGTGTGGCCTCTCCACCTACCCCTGGTCATGTTGAGTGCGAGAGTACCAACTAGCCCTGTGTGGCCTACCCCTGGTCATGTTGAGTGTGAGAGTACCAACTAGCCCTGTTGCCTTCACCTACCCCTGGTCATGTGAGTGCGAGAGTACCAACTAGCCCTGTGTGGCCTCTCCACCTACCCTGGTCATGTAGAGTGTGAGAGTACCACTAGCCCTGTGTGGTTCCTACCCTGGTCATGTTGAGTGTGGAGTACCAACTAGCCCTTGTGTGGCCTACCCTGGTCATGTGAGTGTGAGGGTACCAACTACCCTGTGTGGCCTCTCCACCTACCCTGGTCATGTTGAGTGTGAGAGTACCAACTAGCCCTGTGTGGCCTCTCCACCTACCCCTGGTCATGTTGAGTGTGAGGTACCAACTAGCCCTGTGTGGCCTACCCCTGGTCATGTTGAGTGTGAGGGTACCAACTAGCCCTGTGTGGCCTCCACCTACCCCTGGTCATGTTGAGTGTGAGGGTACCAACTAGCCCTGTGTGGCTCTCCACCTACCCCTGGTCATGTTGAGTGTGAGAGTACCAACTAGCCCTGTGTGGCCTCTCCACTACCCTGGTCATGTTGAGTGCGGGGTACCAACTAGCCCTGTGTGGCCTTCCCCTGTCCCTGGTCACTAGTTGGTATGCTGATGGAGTACCAACTAGCCCTGTGTGGCCTACCCCTGGTCATGTGAGTGTGAGGTACCAACTAGCCCTGTGTGGCCTTCACACCCTGGTCATGTTGAGTGTGAGGTACCAACTAGCCCTGTGTGGCCCTCCACCTACCCCTGGTCATGTTGAGTGTGGGGGTACCAACTAGCCCTGTGTGGCCTCTCCACCTACCCCTGGTCATGTGAGTGCGAGGTACCAACTAGCCCTGTGTGGCCTCTCCCTACCCCTGGTCATGTTGAGTGTGAGAGTACCAACTAGCCCTGTGTGGCCTACCCCTGGTCATGTGAGTGGAGGTACCAACTAGCCTGTGTGGCCTCTCCACCTCCCCTGGTCATGTGAGTGCGAGGTACCAACTAGCCCTGTGTGGTCCTACCCTGGTCATGTTGAGTGTGAGGTACCAACTAGCCCTGTGTGGCCTTCCACTACCCTGTCATGTGGTGTGAGTACCAACTAGCCCTGTGTGGCCACCCTGTCATGTTGAGTGGAGGTACCAACTAGCCCTGTGTGGCTCTACACCTGTCATGTTGAGTGGAGGTACCAACTAGCCTGGGCCTCTCCACTACCCTGGTCATGTTGAGTGTGAGGTACCAACTAGCCCTGTGTGCTACCCTGGTCATGTTGAGTGGAGAGTACCAACTAGCCCTGTGTGCTACCCCTGGTCATGTAGGTGGAGGTACAACTAGCCCTGTGTGGTCTACCCCTGGTCATGTGAGTGCGAGGTACCAACTGCCTGTGTGGCCTTACCTACCTGTCATGTGAGTGGAGAGTACCAACTAGCCTGTGTGGTCTACCCTGGTCATGTTGAGTGGAGGTACCAACTAGCCCTGTGTGGCTCACTACCCTGGTCATGTGAGTGGAGAGTACCAACTAGCCCTGTGTGGCTCTCCACCTACCCTGGTCATGTGAGTGCGAGAGTACCAATAGCCTGTGTGGCTCTCCACCTACCCTGTCATGTTGAGTGTGAGGTACCAACTAGCCCTGTGTGGCCTACCTACCTGGTCATGTTGAGTGGAGTACCAACTAGCCCTGTGTGGCCTACCCTGGTCTGTGAGTGAGTACCAACTAGCCCTGTGTGGCCTACCCTGGTCATGTTGAGTGGAGAGTACCAACTAGCCTGTGTGGCCTTCACTACCCTGGTCATGTAGAGTGTGAGGTACCAACTAGCCCTGTGTGGCCTCTCCACCTACCCCTGGTCATGTGAGTGTGAGGTACCAACTAGCCCTGTGTGGCCTACCCCTGTCATGTTGAGTGTGAGGTACCAACTAGCCCTGTGTGCTACCTCCCTGGTCATGTGAGTGGAGGTACCAACTACCCTGTGTGGCCTACCCCTGTCATGTTGAGTGTGAGGTACCAACTAGCCTGTGTGGCCTCTCCACTACCCTGGTCATGTGAGTGCGAGGTACCAACTAGCCTGTGTGGCTCTCCACCACCTGGTCATGTGAGTGCGAGGTACCAACTAGCCCTGTGTGGCCTACCTTGTCATGTAGTGGAGGTACCAACTAGCCCTGTTGGCCTACACCTGGTCATGTTGAGTGTGAGGTACCAACTAGCCCTGTGTGGCCTCTCCACTACCTGGTCATGTGAGTGGAGAGTACCAACTAGCCTGTGTGGTCCTACCCTGGTCATGTGAGTGTGAGGTACCAACTAGCCCTGTGTGGCCTTCACCACCCTGGTCATGTTGAGTGGAGAGTACCAACTAGCCCTGTGTGGCCTACCCCTGGTCATGTTGAGTGTGAGGGTACCAACTAGCCCTGTGTGGCCTACCTCCTGGTCATGTTGAGTGTGAGGGTACCAACTAGCCCTGTGTGGCCTCTCCACCTACCCTGGTCATGTTGAGTGTGAGAGTACCAACTAGCCCTGTGTGGCCTACCCCTGGTCATGTTGAGTGCGAGGTACCAACTAGCCCTGTGTGGCCTCTCCACCTACCCCTGGTCATGTTGAGTGTGAGAGTACCAACTAGCCCTGTGTGGCTCTCCATACCCCTGGTCATGTTGAGTGTGAGGTACCAACTAGCCCTGTGTGGCTCCCCACCCCTGTCATGTGAGTGCGAGGTACCAACTACCCTGTGTGGCCTACCCTGGTCATGTTGAGTGTGAGAGTACCAACTAGCCCTGTGTGGCCTCTCCACCTACCCTGGTCATGTTGAGTGTGAGGGTACCAACTAGCCCTGTGTGGCCTCTCCACCTACCCCTGGTCATGTGAGTGTGAGAGTACCAACTAGCCCTGTGTGGCCTACCCCTGGTCATGTTGAGTGTGAGAGTACCAACTAGCCCTGTGTGGCCTCTCCACCTACCCCTGGTCATGTAGAGTGTGAGGGTACCAACTAGCCCTGTGTGGCCTCTCCACCTACCCCTGGTCATGTTGAGTGTGAGGTACCAACTAGCCCTGTGTGGCTCTCACCTACCCTGGTCATGTTGAGTGTGAGAGTACCAACTAGCCCTGTGTGGCCTCTCCACCCCCTGGTCATGTTGAGTGTGAGGGTACCAACTAGCCCTGTGTGGCCTCTCCACCTACCCTGGTCATGTAGAGTGCGAGGTACCAACTAGCCCTGTGTGGCCTCTCCACCTACCCCTGGTCATGTGAGTGTGAGGAGTACCAACTAGCCCTGTGTGGCCTACCCCTGGTCATGTTGAGTGTGAGAGTACCAACTAGCCCTGTGTGGCCTCTCCACTACCCCTGTCATGTTGAGTGTGAGAGTACCAACTAGCCCTGTGTGGCCTCTCCACCTACCCCTGGTCATGTTGAGTGTGAGAGTACCAACTAGCCCTGTGTGGCCTCTCCACCTACCCCTGGTCATGTGAGTGCGAGAGTACCAACTAGCCCTGTGTGGCTCTACCCCTGGTCATGTTGAGTGTTGAGAGTACCAACTAGCCCTGTGTGGCCTCTCCACCTACCCCTGGTCATGTTGAGTGGAGAGTACCAACTAGCCCTGTGTGGCCTACCCCCTGGTCATGTAGAGTCGAGAGTACCAACTAGCCCTGTGTGGCCTACCCCTGGTCATGTTGAGTGGAGAGTACCAACTAGCCCTGTGTGGCCTCTCCACCTACCCCTGGTCATGTAGAGTGTGAGAGTACCAACTAGCCCTGTGTGGCCTCTCCACCTACCCCTAGTCATGTTGAGTGCGAGAGTACCAACTAGCCCTGTGTGGCCTCTCACCTACCCTGTCATGTTGAGTGCGAGAGTACCAACTAGCCCTGTGTGGCCTACCCCTGGTCATGTTGAGTGGAGGTACCAACTAGCCCTGTGTGGCCTCTCCACTACCCCTGGTCATGTAGAGTGCGAGAGTACCAACTAGCCCTGTGTGGCCTCTCCACCTACCCCTGGTCATGTTGAGTGTGAGAGTACCAACTAGCCCTGTGTGGCCTCTCCACCTACCCCTGGTCATGTTGAGTGTGAGAGTACCAACTAGCCCTGTGTGGCCTCTCCACCTACCCCTGGTCATGTTGAGTGCGAGAGTACCAACTAGCCCTGTGTGGCTACCTACCCCTGGTCATGTGAGTGTGAGGGTACCAACTAGCCCTGTGTGGCCTCTCCACCTACCCCTGGTCATGTAGAGTGTGAGAGTACCAACTAGCCCTGTGTGGCCTCTCCACCTACCCCTGGTCATGTTGAGTGTGAGAGTACCAACTAGCCCTGTGTGGCCTACCCCTGGTCATGTAGAGTGCGAGAGTACCAACTAGCCCTGTGTGGCCTACCCTGGTCATGTTGAGTGCGAGAGTACCAACTAGCCCTGTGTGGTCTACCCCTGGTCATGTAGAGTGCGAGAGTACCAACTAGCCCTGTGTGGCCTCTCCACCTACCCTAGTCATGTTGAGTGTGAGAGTACCAACTAGCCCTGTGTGGCCTACCCCTGGTCATGTTGAGTGCGAGAGTACCAACTAGCCCTGTGTGGCCTCTCCACCTACCCCTAGTCATGTTGAGTGCGAGAGTACCAACTAGCCCTGTGTGGCCTCTCCACCTCTCCCTGGTCATGTAGAGTGCGAGAGTACCAACTAGCCCTGTGTGGCCTCTCCACCTACCCTGGTCATGTAGAGTGCGAGAGTACATGTTTGTCAGATGGCCCGGGGCTCCTACCACGGTCTAGTGGCGGCTGTTGATGGTACAGCACTGCGGAGAGGAAGGTACTGTTAGCTCTGTGCTCCAGTTACCTGGGAGGCCTTGTCGGGTGAACGACCTTGCCTTCACATTCCACCTCACTTCTCCTGGACCCACTCCCCTCGCCATACACAGGTACCTACCTTCCTTCCTTGCACCCAAACGTGCACGGTTAGCGTCGAATTTGACTAAACACTTCTTAAACGAGAGTAAAGTCGACCTCGGTGGTCGTGGGTTCAAACCCAGCCGGGGTCGACAGATTTTTCTTGATTGAAACATCCGTAGCACAACCTCCTTCGGAGGGGAAGTAGATACGTCGGTTCCATATCTATTGTGGCATGTAAAAGAACCCCGAAAGGTATATAAAAATACCTTTCCCCGGCAAAATTGGTAGACCTTTTCACTCTTGCTCATAGACATTCTTGTGTTCTGATATATTCAGTCGGTTCAGAAAATGCACGATAAATACCTCAAATAAATAAAATAAATGAGGGTATAAAGTTCTAGTCAAATTCCGCGAGACCCTTAACAAATATTAAAGAACTGTTGACATTACTATGTGTGTGTGTAAAATTAAACAAAATTTATATACTGAAATAATTATTTATTTTGGCTACAAAAAAAATTGTTATAAAAACTGCAAAAATACATACTAAGGGAATCACCGCCCATGTGTTCGGGGGTAGAATAAACCAAGACCCTAAAGTTGAAACTCTGTTAAGAAACCACCCCACAACCGTCTCGGTGGCGTAGTTGGCTAACGCGCTAGTCGTGTAGAGCCGGACTGCCGAGGACGGGGAGATCGAGGTTCGAATCTCGGTCGGGTGAACTGGGGGAGGTTTTTCCTAAATGGTTTTCCACTCTCCCTCCACGCAAATGCGGGTTCACTTCCTTTAAATTCAACCTTCCCAGTTCCTAATCCATTAGCGTAATTAGTACTTAAGCGTATAACCCGAACGGGTAGTAAGACGCGGTGCTAAATAAATAAAAATAAACCACCCCACAACCGATTAAGGGGTCATCCATAAATCACGTAATTCTATTTAAAGGGGAGCGCTAGTTTACATGGTGCTATATGGCGGGAGAGTGAGTATACTGCATTCACGGTAGGAATTACTCTCTGAAAGGTCTTTTTTCCTACCAAATCCTACTATATAAAAGCTTTCTGGTAGGGAAAAAGGCCTTTCAGAAAACAATTCCAACGCTGAACAGACTTTACGTAAGTGTTACGTAACACAGATCATAGCTTAAATTCTAATGTTTAAAAAACTCATTTGAATTCACGATTTAAGATGTATTTGTAGTAGTATTACATCTGAGTCCCTCTTTTATTGTAACAAAACCTTCCATATTAAATTGACACTCACTAATCATGTGAAAAGCTCCGTAACACAGGTTGGGGGAGGTGAGGGGGTGGCTAAATGTCTACTTGGTGTTATATGGGTCGAGGGTAAAAAATTAAAAAAGGCAAGAAAAAAAAGTCTTGCATGGTTTATGGAGTTTCCCTAACCGGGGAATCATAAATTATATATATAAAAGATAGCATTTGAACCAGAAAACAAATCAGTGTGGTTCAAGCTATGGCTGGCTACACGAGCATTTTCTAGCCCGAGAGCAGAATGGATGCGCGCGCCACTGCACTCCTGCCATCGAAAGTAGTGTTGTGGAAGCCATGAAAGAACAACAATGTTTGTTGTTCAATAAAGCTATGGTTACACGGAGCCGACCCGCACCACATTTTCTAGGAAGTGGCTACACGACCCGCACCGCATAAATTACCAAGAATAAAGTTTTAAGTTAGCTAATAATTAAGAAGAATGTTTGTTGTTCAATAAGTTGTTGTATATAATATTGTTTATCTTGTACGTAATGTTGGAAACTAAACAGAAATGCCTAGTTTTACAAGTGCTGACACAGTGACTGCCAATCACTGTGAATAATCACTGGTATAAATGACTGCTCTTTTAAAATCAAGATCACTGTGATCACCTATATCGTAAAATCACTGTTTCGCCAATCCCTACAGTGCTTAGGGGTTAGCATGAAAACAAAATTCGGAAGCTCCCGAACATTTATTTCCGGTGGTAGGTGGTTACACGGTCCGCACCGCACCGCACCGCACAAGTGCGGAGCAATGCTCTCTAGACCAGAGGTTCCCAATTTTTTTTGGCCACGGAACCCTAATTGATCATACTTTTTTTGGCGGAACCCCATTTTGATAATAACAAAAGTGATTGTACCTTGTAGTGTAGTTTGAATATTTTCATGTTTGACATGAAAAGAAAGAATAATTATAAATAAAAAATTATTATATGTATTATAAAACATTTTTCGTACAAAAAAAAGTAACTATTTAATGTGAAGAATGAAATTTGTTCACATATTTACTTATAATAGCACTAATAGCGCTGTCTCGACAGGTGCACCGCCCCGCCACCCCGCTCCGCCCCGCCACCCCGCTCCGCCCGCGCTGTTTGATACTAGATATACTTACAGCGGCGCGGCTATGTTATGACTGTTTTCTACGAACGTTTTAGTTAATTCTCAGACAGAACTCGAAACCCCTTTGACCCTTCCACGGAACCCCAGGGTTCCGCGGAACACCTTTTGGGAAACGCTGCTCTAGACAATTCGTCCGCGCCGGTGCGATGCGGGCTCGTGTAGCCACTTGCATTTAAAACATGGATAGTATTATTAATATTATTAGCACCGCGTCTTACTACCCGTTCGGGCTATACGCACTTACGCTAATGTGTAATGGTAGGGTGATTGTGAGATGAAATGGAGAACCTACAGTTTAACGTGGAATCCGAACCACGGTGGAGGCCTGGCATTCCTCACATTCATAAGTTGTGATTAATATATCAGAGGTGAAGGAAGGGTTTGGCAATCAGATAAATCTGTGCCGGGACCGAGGATTGAACCCCCGGACCCTCAGAACAGAAGTCTGACACCTTACCCCTAGACCATCAGGTACCCCTTAACATAGATAGCACTCCACCAGAAAAATACGGTGCGGTGCGGTGCGTATCCGTGTAGCCGGTCCTTTATTGCATTTTTTAAAATATGGTAAAATGATTTCATTGTTCTCAATTCCACGTTTAAAAACAAAGCAGAATACAAAAAACACGCTCTGACTCAATTATCTACTTAAGTTAGGTTTAGTTGTGATCCGTTGGTTGCGATAGAAAGGGCTCGCTCGTCTGGCTGGTCGTCGCTTCTTTAGAAACAGTCGCTAATTGATAGAAATGCATTTCATGAACCCCTGACAAGAATACGGGAACTCTGTGTGTTTACTAGCAGCGTTAACTGTATTTAGAGGTGCCGATTAATTCTAGGGATAAATATTGCAACCAGACCTCCACACTCCGGCCAGTAAACGTGAACCGTTTGTCCTGTAGTTGGTGTTATTGGGAGATCGAGATTCGAATCTCGGTCGGGTGTAGTGAGGGTTTTTTTTCCCACGCTCCCTCCATGCAGATGCGGGTACACTTCTTATGAATATACCTTCCTCATCCATATTTTTTTTTGCGTAATTAGTGCATAAGCATTTAACCCGAACGGATAGTAAGACGCTGTGCTATTATATATGAATATTTTTTTTCTTCTCACACTTGTGGTAGGTGTACAAAGGTACGAGTCTTGTTTGGTTTGCCAGTGAGGGGGGAGGTTCGAATCCCAGCCATGTATGCTTGGGTGGTTGTTTTTGTATTAAAATAGTTTCGCTTTTTTCCTGTGGATATCCCGGACAAATAAGACTTAGTGGAAGAATTAAAAAATGTAGATAGTTCGGTTGGTGGATAACAATACTGGGTGGGTGGGGGATATATTTAAATAACGGGAACAAGCCGGGCGGAGAGCAATACGTGCTGGAAAGATTAGATTGAAAACTTGCTGGTTGGCCAGATTAATAACACTGTGGAAATGCAGAGCCGTGGGGAAAAAAGGTTATCGTCAAGAATTTTTATTGTTTTGCAATTTGTTTTTCGGAAACGGTTTGTTAAAGAATAGAAGCATGTTGATTAAGTTATACTTTTTATTACACATCTCTATAATTTTAACAGTGATCCAATATCGATAAAATTAACAATTTTTCAATAGAAAACTCCCGGCTGCATAGCAAAAAATAAGAAAATGTAACAAAAGATAAACATCGATACATTATCTTAGGAGTGTTGAATATATCAACACAAAAATTTCACTCATTCTCACGAGAACTTATATTTCCAAACGTATGATTTTTCCGCAAGACCTGTCCGGTACGGTTTCCGTGATCCATCTGTTATTGTTGGCGCGGACGGATACTTTGGTCGACCATCTGACAGACTGTCACTAGAAGTTTAATGAACATGGCCGCCATTCCTTCTTAAGAGTGACGGCTCTATTGAGGTGCTGAGGGAGTGTTTATTTTTCCACACTGATACCTGTGAGGTATTGTTTATCTTTCTGCGTTATTGTAATTTGAGAAAATGGCAAGAAAAGGAAGTACACGTTTGACTGTTGGTGCAAAAAGAAAGAAATAAAAGGGAGGAAACACTTAAAAAAATGGATGTTAGCTCAAAGCTATGCAATTAATTTCAGCACGGCGTCTTACTACCAGTTCTGGTTATAAGCTTAAGTACTAATTACGCTAATGGGTTAGGAATTGGGAAAGTTGAATATAGGGCAAGTGAACCCGCATTTGCGTGGAGGGAGGGTGGAAAACAATTTAGGAAAAACCACCCCCAGTTCACCCGATCGAGATTCGAACCACGATCTCCCCGTCCTCGGCAGTCTCGCTGAACAAGAAACTAGCGCATTAGCTAACTACGCCACCGAGGCGGGTCAGAAGTTATTTCATCGAGAAATTCCTTTGGGTTCCTGCCGCATCCTTAACACTTGCCGCATCAACACCCACCCGCGATATATCGCAGGTGATTCATCTGGTCCCTTCTCTAGTAATTTGGACTAGCCCTTTTTAAGGATTTTTCAAATTTTATTCCATAAATACTGACCTCTAAGGGTTGTAAAGGGTGGTTACAATAGCTCAAATTAACTAATGTATTTTTTTAACCAACAGGCATAAAGCATTGAAATTTTACATTCTGGGTCCCCTCTACAATTTGGCTAGACATTTTTGAGGATTATTAAATTTTTTTTTTAGCACTGCGTCTTACTACCCGTTCGGGTTATACGCTTAAGTACTAATTACACTAATTGATTAGGAATGGGGAAGGTTGAACTTAGAGGAAGTGAACCCGCATTTGCGTGGAGGGAGAGTGGAAAACCTTTTAGGAAAAACCACCCCCAGTTCACCCGAACGAGATTCGAACCTCGATCTCCCCGTCCTCGGTGGTCTGGCTCAACACGACTGGCGCGTTAGCCAACTACGCCACCGAGGCGGGTTATTAAAATTTAATCCCCTAAGATGGTGACGAGGGCCCGAAATGGGAGGTAAAATTCATGTCCTCCAAAGTCGATTAAAGTTGATATTTTTTTCGGGCCACGGGTATCCGATAAGAAGAGGTTTCGTGAAATTCTATTCCCAAGAAGGTGAGATGGGGGTTGGAATATTTTTAGAACTATAATCTTATCTTCCGAGCCGCTTGTGCCGGAAATATGAAATTGTGCAGGAAGTTTTTTTTAAAGTAATAGGTCAGAATTTGGGATTTTCTAAATTCAATCCCTGAGGGTACTAAGCGGCTAGGAAGTACGTTCCTTTCGCGATGGATCCGCACATTGCTACTGGTGCTGCTGCGGCTTTTATAATTATTAAATGTCGGTTAAAAAAAAAGACGTTGGTGGAAAAGGTAGTTTCTAAGACGGGGAAGAATTACGATAACTGTTTGTTGTCAGAGGTATTGTGGAATGATGGGTGCTCATATAAAAATCTGTAGTAACCACCACCACAATGAAGACACCACCATAACACTACCTAGATACTAATACTAGGACAAGGAATATAAATCAACTGATTACAATTCAAATTTGCCCACCGATGTTTGCACGTGGGTACGCGATACTTTCCATTGGAGGTTGGAGACCGAGACACTGACAACATTCTTTGATCTTTTACCGCCGGACACTTGGGCGATGCTTTCCCATTGGAGGTTGGAGACCGAGACACTGACAACATTCTTTGATCTTTTACCGCCGGACACTTGGGTGATCTTTCCATGTATCCAGATACGGGAAACATTAGCGATCGGCGTGTGTCTGGTGATTATCGTCCAGTGTGTACTAGCCTTAATACGTAATATTTTATTAATAAATAAAACATTTTTTAAAATCTTTGTGTTGATCCAAAAGTTTAAATTTTTGTATATGTATATATATAGTGCCTTGTAAACTTTCTTAAATCAGGGTAAAATCAATGAAATAATTCCCAAAAATATATTTTGGGAATATAAATTAACTTATATAAGAATCACAATATTATTTCAACTATTATTTTCCAGATATCTATTAATAATCCATCTATTTCATCTTTTAGGGAACACATAATTTATAAAGAAGCTATTATCATAATTATGAAAAAAAAATACACATATTTTAGTGGATTTATTTTGATACGGTATGAATAAAGCTTTTTTTTACAGTTGTATTAGTTATATTATTTAGGCAATAGATTAGTTGAGTGTTAATTACTACAATCTTGCACAATATTAATTATCTTCACTGGAAAAATGGAAGTATGAACTACTTCTGAACAAAAAAAACTAAAGGACCTGGTCAGCTCAGTGAAAAACTCTGCAATAAATATAAAAGTCTCTACTTTGGTTTACTTTACTTGAACAGTTAAACCACAGTACAATTCAAGACCATTTTGTACCCGAGTAACTATAGGCTTAACTGAGTGGCAGGCGGTCATAAATCGGACCCTTGGCAAGGAAGTTTGCTGTGTTCCCTAGACTAGGCACTATATAACAAAATAGGTTTTAGACTTGCACTCAACGGGGCCTTAACACCCATCCATAACTGTTCCCAGCTTGTGACCTGGGTCAGTTTTTTATTTAAGTAATATATTTTTCTACTGCCGGCATGCTAGGCCTGTCGTAGCTTCATATGCCTTATAATCTAACTTAAGACTAGGACAGACACAACATCCAGTCCCCAGTCACTGTGAAAGGGTAAACCCATATTTCACCAATGATAAATTTTACGGCCATGCTGGGCATTGAACCCGGGCCCCTGAGCTCATTAGACACACGCCACCGACTTAAGTGTCGGTTAGATAACAAGATGTGCTGGAACAATTATTTTGAAAATATGTGGATCGCCCGGAAGGATATCAAAACGTGGAAATAATATATTTAACAAAATTATGCGATAGCCTGGAAGGATCAAGAAGTGCTTGAATAAAATTTCTAACAATATGCAGATCTACTGAAAGGGTAGTGAGCCGCAGTATACAGGAGAGAGAGAGAGAGTACTAATCTTCCGACAAAGGACACTGGAGGAGGATTAACTCTCTCTCTGACCCGCCTCGGTGGCGTAGTTGGCTAACGCACTGGTTGTTGTTGAGCCAGACTGCTGAGGACGGGGAGATCGAGGTTCGAATCTCGGTTGGGTGAACTGGGGGTGGCTTTTCCTAAATGGTTTTTCATTCTCCCTCCACACAAATGTGGGCTCACTTCCTCTAAATTCATTCAACCTTCCCATTTCCTAACTCATTAGAGTGATTAGTACTTAAGCGTATAACCTGAACGGGTAGTAAGATTCGGTGCTATTTAAAAAAACTCTCTCTCTGAATAAAGATGAGACAAAGCTCATTTCTAAGATGATTAAATTATGAATAAAAGCTTTTGTTCAAGTCATTTAGGACAAGGGGTGGGGTGGACAAAAAATGCTTAGAAATTTGGTTAAAAACTCAAAAATTGCAACAGGCCCGACTTGACTCGGTGCTAATAGTTGTTATTTATGTATTTTCGTATTATTCCTCAATGATTAGGCCAAAGTTTCCACCCGCCCGGAGAACTGTGAGAACATGTAAAATATTTGTTTTTGTTTTTAAAAAAAAACAGAAAATTTTGCAACAAAAAATTAAAATACTGTAATATTTGTAAATTCAGTACTTTTTACTGCAAGTTTTAGATATATTTGGCCTTTGTATGGAAGGAAAAATCAACCAGACTTAGGTCAAAATTAATCAATTGGATATAGACAAATTACTTGAGGATTTTATTTTCGTAATTTTGAATTTTTGGCAGCTATTCCCACAAGAAATAGCCCTTTGTTAGAATTTCTATCGCTAGAAAGATGGTGGCCTTAAGACCCCCCACCCCCACTGGTGGACACGCAGGAGAAGACGTCAGACTCGACTGATTTGATTTCCGAGGAACGTGGGAGGTCGGGATTCGAATCCTGGTTGGGTGTACTGAGATGTTTCCCCCCATAAATAGTTTCCCACGCTTCCTCTAAGTTGCCACTCTCGTGTTGGACTGGCCTGTTGATGATGGGAAAATCGGGGTTCGAATCTCGATCGGGTCAACTGAGAGGGGTTTATCCTAAATGGTTTCCCACTCTCCTTCCGTGCAAATGTGCGTTAACTACCTCTAAATGCTTCCTTACTCATCCCAACCGTATTATAGTATTATCATATATGTGTAAAGCCTGAACGGGTAGTAGGACGCGCTGATTAATACAACCCCTCAAAGTTCTACTTTTCTCATCCTCATCCACATTAGTGTCTAAATATGCGGATAGCCCGGATGGATAATGAGACGCCAGGTAAAAAACATTTTATTTTAGTAAATGTGGCAACCCTACTGTATAAAGTCATCATCTCTGCCACGTGCGAACTTCAGTTTTGTATTTATATTTATGGTCGAAATGAACGAACTAAAACTATACTTAAAGACATTCTTTATTAAATATTCTAATATACCGCTTTTTTAAGGTCCGTTTGGTTGTAAATAATGTTATTTTGTAACTTGTTACGGGAAACGTATAACTTGTTATAACACTTTTATGTTTTATAACATTTTTTATCTGATTTTCTAACACGTTGTAAAACATTGTTATGAAACACAAAGTCTTGAAACGTGTTGTTACAGTGTAAACGGACCGTAACGGGACATTTGTCGGTATCATTAAAGTTTGTTTTATGAGCAACGTTAAATTCATATTACATGCCATTTTTGAGTGCTCCAGTTATCTAACGATCTTGTAATCATGTTATATCAAAGGGCACACATTCTGTCTTGTATTTTAACTGTTTCTTTTATTGTTAACATTATTTACCTGTACCAGGAGTGTAGCGTCAGGGTAGATTATATAGGGTCATCCGTAATGATTTTTTCTTAACTGTTTAGCACGCTCCCCACCCCCTCAATGTAACACCAATTAGCATTTAGCTCCCCCTCCATCCCCCTACTACCTGTGTTGAGTAACTTTTCACATCAATAGTGAATGTAATTTCATAGTCTATTCCCAACACCCTATTCAATAATGATTTCCCCTCTACCTGTGATGAAAAAAAAACCACTGTCTTCTAGAGCTAGGTTATAATATAATATAATAAGATGACTATATAATTTTAGTCTCCACTTCATAATGTTAGCTACGCCACTGACCTGCAGCCTAAATGTTTGGCTCGTTTAATTTGATTTGTCTGTGACAGGGTAATTCAGGGCTCGAATCCTGGTTGGTGTTACCGATTTTTAAATTTATTTTTTACTAAAAACGATTTACCACTCTTTCCTTACGGAAACCCGAGTACATTTCCACTTAAATTCTCCCCTTTTTAATCCATCTCACCATTATTATGATTGCAATACGGATATCCTGGAGGGGTAGTAAAGTACGGTAAACTAAAGAGTGGTTCATAGTTCACTATAACTCAAGGGTCTATAACAGCATTAATAAAATGACGTATACGCGTGCGTTTTTTTTTTGTAGGCGAGGAGGATTAGGGCCAAAATGAACTGTGTCTGTTCAGGTGTTATTTTTTCAATTCAAAAGAATACGGCCATTTGTTTTAACTTGACGTCTGTGACAAACCCTTCTTTTCGGATTACCTTTTTATATCTAAGGTCAAGCACCACTTGTCTACTTCCATCCTTTAGTTGGCAAATAAAAATGTTTCACACACACACACACACACACACACACACACACACACACACACACACATATATATATATATATATGCTTACAATGACAACTTTTGACGGTATTGAACTTTTATTTAAATAATAATGTCAGTACCTCAACAAACCGCGCGTGTGAAATATTCACAAACATGTCTCTTGACACAAGTATCTCTCCATCGATGTATGTACGATGGGGTGAGGTTGGGGACATTTTAAAAAGTCACTTGAGTTTTCAGATATTTTTTGCAACTATTTGAAAAATACAAACTGTCGGCAGGCTTACAACAAATACATTTTTTATTTCTATCAATTTCGACATAAAGCAACTATTTCATTTTAAGGATTTTATTGTGATGATGATGAAGGTACAATCTAGATTAAAAATACCTGCATTTGCTTGTAGGGATTCTGGAGAAAGATTGATTAAAACCATCACTAGTACCACGTGACAGCCTATGCTAATGTAATTTTGGAAAATATATTCGACGGGACTTATGCACTTATGATTTCAACTTTTTAGATTCTGTAAAAACTATAACTGACACTTACAAAATATTTTTAATTGAGGTATTTATCGTACACTTTCTGAACCGACTGCTTATACAGGACATGGCGTCAGGACACGAGAATTTCTATAAGTGAGAGCTAAAGAGACCACCAATTTTGCCAGTAAAGTTATTTTAACCTACCTTCCAGGGTTCTTTTTCATGCCACAATAGACAAGGGACAAAATGGCTTTACTTTCCCTCCAAAGGAAGGTTTGCAACGGATTTATATCGCTCTTGAAAAAATCCACTGACCCCGGCTGGGTTTGAACCCACGAACATTCGGTCTTGAGGCGAGTACCTTACCCCAAGACCACCGAGGTCGACTTTTAAAAATATGTTTCACAGTTTTTGTGATATCTTTTTAATCAACCTGTACTTTGAGTCGCTGTAAATGTTGGGGCTTGTGACCTTTAAATACTCTTTGCTTCCTCTTATTCTCCTTACGTTGGTATTCTTCTGTTTTTAATGTCCGACGAAAATGTCAAACAATATGCTGGCTGTGACATTTCATTTGAAAGATCGGTACTGTTGATAAAGTAACCTATAGCTAGAGCAAGGCGATGCTGACGAACAGAAATGTTAAGGGTGCCGCCTATTTCAATGTAAATATTTTCACACTGCTGTATTTCAAGGTATTGTCAGCTAGTCTGATTTATAGTTGAGGAGAAAGCCAAGTTTTGAATCCAAGTTGGATGTACGGAAGGAGGTTTTCCCTAATGTTTTCTAGCTTTCCTTCCACCCAAATTTGGGTACATTTCCTCTAAATTCTACTTTCCTGATCCTTAGCCTATCCCACTAGCTTAGTTAAAATGCGTTCAACCCGGACGTGAGATCAAAATATAAAAAAACAAATCTGTCTAAGATTTGATAATATTAGAAACTGTGTTTTATAAACAGTATGACATTCTAAAGTCTGTTCAGCGTAGGAATTGTTTTCTGAAAGGCCTTTTTCCCTACCAGAAATCTATTATATAGTAGGATATTGGTAGGAAAAAAGACCTTTCAGAGAGTAACTCCTACCGTGAATGAAGTATACTGATGTGCGCTGTCGGTTTTTTAAAATCACTACTGTAATGTAGGACGTACTTGGATAGCCACTAAAAAAGAGCGAGTGTTAAAAGGTAAGAGTGCTCAATTATTGTCGGTCCGGGGTCCCATTAACTAGGTCAACAGAGGGGACCGGTGTATGGGGACAGACAGAGGTGTGACCTTGAGAAGTGGGAATAACAAGAGGTGGGGGAATTCCGCCGTGGATGTGTGGAGGTCAAGGCTGAGTTTTGGTCCCCCCCCCCCCCCCCCAACCTACTAACACACTGAACCCACCAATTGTATACTTTAGGGGTATGGTAGAATGGAGGGGAACCACTGTGTTTTACCCTTTCAGGTTTTAACAACGCCGCCGTTGTTTAGATCTATTTATTATAACGTCCTTATCAGAAGAGTAGGGGAAATTAATGGGTCACACTTTCTAGTGGAACACCAGTTAAATACCATTTGAAGTCTTGAGATGAAATAAATATTTGTGAATGGGAATCCTTATCTCACCCGGCAGACTGTGTGGCTTAATGGGTAAAGTCTGTTCAGCGTAGGAATTGTTTTCTAAAAGGCCCTTTTTCCTACCAGAAATCTATTATATAGTAGGATATTGGTAGGAAAAAAGACCTTTCAGAGAGTAACTCCTACCGTGAATGACGTATAGAGGGTTCGACCATATTACTAATATAATGTTCATTGTTAGTTTTTAAAAACAATCTCAAATACATTTGTAGTCATTTCAAATATGATACCAAAGTTCATCTAAGGAAATGCACACTTATTTAATTACATTACATCCATTGCCAGTAGGTGAAGTTTTGGTATTTACTTTCTCTTTGGGGATGATGATGATGATGATCAGCAATATTATCATATTATTTTCATGGTTTGAGATGATGTATCATGATTATAATCATATGGCTTGGTCTTTTTCATTTAAGAACGGCAAGATGTTTTTATACCCCTTTGTTAAAAGTATGACTTAATTTTCTACAGTTTGATTTTAGTAGGAAGCCAGTTATTTGAAAACTGCAAACTAATGTTGCTACATTGGTGGAAATAAAATTGTTGTTTTTACATACAAAGTTCATTTAATTAATAGTGTAAATATAAATTAAACCTTAATCTATAAGGAAGTGTTATTGGGTGATTTTTATAACTTTTATATGAACTATGGTTTATAATAAATAAATCAAATAGAATACAAACTTTTAGCTACTTTCAATCAATGTTGTTTGTCAAAAATGAGCTTCCTACAAAAATCAGGATTTTGTTTGTTGATCCCTTTCCTTCTTTATTTCTTGAAATTTAATTGAATCCTGGATATGTATTTAAATTTGGAATGACATCTTAGAATGTTCAAAACATTTGATCCAAATATATAATGATTCAAAAGAATATAAGATTCAACATTAAATAAAAATAATTGTTTTCAAATTTAAATCTATTTTATGGAGCTTTTTATGCTTACTAATTATAGGAAAATCCTAACAACCACACTTCATTTAATTAATTTACCACTTAATTGATTAATAATGCTATAGCAAAATATGACATTTATTTTACAAAATAAAAAATAGTTCCATGTGGCAAATTTAGCCATTTATATTAATCATATTAACCAAGATTCAGATTTGAGATTCATGAATCTTAGGAAAAATAAGTCAATTCCAGTTTAAATTAATTTGAGTTGTCTCTAATTAAAATTATATTTATTCTTTTTTAAAAATAACTTACTTTTTAAACTATTTATTTTCACTTAACTTTTTAAAATGTGTTTAAAATGTGTAACCTTTATTAATAAACATGTTACTTCTTGTGTTTGTAGTTACCTGACCATGGCCTGACCCGTCTCAACGAGCGCCTGCTACTGTTCCGCCATGATTACAACTCCACCAATATACTGCAGCTCATCAACTCGGCCTCCGAGATTGTCGACGAGACTCTGGTGGAAGTTGTTCTCACAGGTATAACCTCAGATTGGCTGGTAAAAAAAAAGTCAAAAATATAGAAAAAAAAATCTCACTACATACAAAACTTGTGTACCTAACTCTGCATTAATTTTACACTTAGTCGCCAGCCAAATTCAGACTTTTGTTTTACCGTGACATCAGTTTTTGAAACCCTTGTCAAGGAACAGCACCTCTAGGGTACCTATACCTCAGTTTTAGCTTTTGTGGTGCTGACTGACAGCTCACAGCTGACTTCTGACGGCTTTGAAAAGCTACCAGACCAAATTATGTATCCCTACGCCGAACCATATGATCTGCAAAAAACATATCTTTAGCAGCTGTCACTTCCGACAGTCAAAATGTAGGTATATACCTAAATGTTGACTGTCAGAAGTCAGCTGTGAACTGTCAGTCAGCACCAAAGAAGCCATGGGGCTACTGTAGCTAGTTGTTGACCCCATCCATGAGCTCCTCGTTTGGAAGCGCACTTTATACTTTTTTTTTACTAAAGTTAACTTAAAATCAAATACTATGCTTTTGAAAACCCACAAATTGTGTTAAACATTACACTTTTCCAAACTGAGAACATTCTCAAAAGAACATGTGTGTAAATTCTTATCATGAACTGATTTAATCTTCAGCTACCACTCAATAAACTTAATATTTCAATGTGAATGTGCAGCTCAAGTGCCGACGGAGGAAGAAGTGCCTATCCGCCCTCATGCCCTCATTGTCCACTCGTACAAGGCTCCTACATTCTGTGATTTCTGTGGTGAGATGCTGTTTGGCCTAGTCCGTCAGGGCCTCAAGTGCGAAGGTTAGTAATAATGCTTTGCAGTCCCTGCTTGAGACTCGGCAGCTTCATAGATGGGTCACTTAATTCTTAAACAGCACTTAGGGGTGTTTAAGAAAGATTTGAAATATTTTTAAACCTTCTACTACAGTGGCCGCATTATCTAAGGTCCTACTCTTGCAATAGACTAGACCTCCGATGGCCAGGAGATTGTGGTTTGATTCCAATCAAGTGTACCAAGTTTTTTTTTTTTTCATAAATGGTTTCCCACTCTCTCTCTCTCTCTCTCTCTCTCCACAAATGTGGGTACACTTCCTCTAAATTCAAATTTCTTCATCCATAGTCCATTAGTGTAATTATTATATAAGCATATAACCTGAATGGGTTGTAAGATGCGGTGCTAATTTTTTTTTTCAATATTTAATTTTTGTTTGTTGGGAAAGCATGTGTACTGTGTAGGCCTACTCCCACGATTAAGAAACTCTTGTTCTAGAACAAATATTGTTTGGAACACCTCTATATTTTTACTGCTATGTAAACAATTATTCTGCTCTTTTTATGAAGTTTAGCTATTTATTATGGTAACCTCATTAAATGCCAATAAATACATTAGACTTGTTTTTGTATCAATGAAAATGTAATGTAATGTAAAAAAAAAGTGTTTAGGGACTTTCTACTCTTTGCTACCTCACTTAATGTTGGTAAATTGGATGCTCCTCGAAGCTTTTCGTAGTGGTCCTCCTTTGGAGAGTTTTGGAAAATTAGACTCTTTTAAAATCTATTTAATATAGCGCTCCCCCAAATTTTTTAAAATTTGAATACTTCTAGAGACTCTTTGGAGTATTCTCCTTGGGCAAATTTTTGAAAATTGAATCCCTCTAAAAGCTATTTTAAGATGTGCACACATTTTTTTTATATACTAGTAGATTTCCTAGAATCTATTTAAAGTGGTCCTCATACAGATTTTTTTTTTTTTTTGAAATTAGGATGTTCCTTAGAAGCTAAAAGTGTTCCTCGCTGTTTTTTTTAAAATTAGATGCCTCAAGAAACTAATTGAAGTGATCTTTAACCAACAAGTTTTTAAAATTGGATTCCCTTAAAAGCTATTTGAAATGCTCCTTGCCAGCATTTTTTAAAATTAGACTCCTTAAGAACTTTGTTAGGGTTCATTGCATGGATTTAAAGATAGATTAAATGATTATAGAAGCTATATAGAGTGGCCCTTTTCAGATTTTTTAAAATCAGATATCTTTAGAAACCATTTAGAGTGATATTTGTTTGGACATTTTTTATAAAGTGAAAAGTGAATGCCTTTATAAGTTGATTAAAGTTTGATACAAGGCCATCTTTGGGTTTTATATTGAAAACTGAAGAAAATTTAGGGGTGGTGGGGCCTACCCCTAAGCCCCCATGGCTGGTTGCACTGTCAATGTGTTTAAGTTTCCCTTTGAGAGATAAGGTATATGAATAAATCCTTGATATTCACACACCCTGCACATTCTTACGCTAGAAACGTAGCTGCAATTCTCCCAATGTTTCTGTAAAAAGTTTAAAAATATATTCATGTTTACAGTTTTATAATATCTTTGATTATTTTACAATCGTAAACAAGTTAACAGCAATGATACCCGCCTCGGTGGCTGCATGGTCTAAGGTGTTATTCTACAGTAGATTAGACTGCTGATTACAGGGAGATTGAGGTTTGAATCTTGGCCGGGTGTACCGATGGTGGTTTTTTCCAGAATGTTTTTCCACTCTCCCTTAATGCAAATGTGGCTACACTTCATCTAAATTAACTTCATCACTCCTAAGTTACCCATTAGTGTAATTAGTACATAAGTATATAACACGAAGTGGGTAGCAAGACTTTACAAAAGGGAAGAATAGAATCTTTAGTAGGCTAATAATACTAATATTGTTGCACCTTAATTAAAAATTTAACAGGACTAAGGTTCATTTAGGGTGAATTTGGAAGTTTTACACATTTTAATATCTCTTGGCCTATAATCTACAATAATCTTGATTTGTTTTGGCAGCTATAATATTGTATAAATTGACATTCTTAAATGACTTTTATATACCTAATTCAGACTTACATTAGTTGACAAACACACATTCCAAGCTTTTGTCTTGTAGTACTGCATTTCAGCTATTATTTGTAGGTATTCATGATGTTTGATTTGCACACATGTCCAAGAGTCCCCAGTTTCATTCTCATGTCAATCTCACATTATCCAAAACAAATACTTATTTAAATAGCTCTCCACCTGTAAGCACTCGGACAAAAGCGTCATTCTTGTTTTGTCTGGTTTGTTGTTAATGAAAAGGTCAGGGTTTGAATCTCAGCAAGGTATACTGATGGTTTTTTTCATAAATAATTTCTCTTGCTCCCTCTACACAAATGCGCAAGTACATTTTATTTAAATTCATACTTCCTCATCCCTACCCCATTAGTTTAAATTAGTTGTTTAATCCAGTCATAATGTTATCCATGTCGACTTTTATTGCTTGTCCAAACTGCGGGGTTTATAGTAAAGCCCAGCGAGCTCTAAAAAATAAAAATAAACTATAAGCTACGGTATGTACAATTTTTATTTATAATAAACTTCTCTGACCTATTTCTAACTTCTTTCTTTCTCCTCTATGTTATATAAAATTTATATTTGCATTTAGTAGTTAGTTTTTTTTTACATTCTTATCAGTTTCCACTACTATAAAATCACTTAATATCTCTTAAATGAAATCCTCTTTTTGCTTTTTTAGGAACTTTGTTATATTTGGAAGAAGGTACAGGAAAGGTGGATACAAACTTATAAAAGGGAACAAACATATTTTGGGTTTTGAAATGAAAAGAACATAGCTCTTACTTGACATTCTGCCTCTTGAAGAAAATTGAACCTAACCGCCCAATCCCCTGACCTAGGTTCCATTCTATCTGAACTCATTTGGAGGGAATGTGCAGTGCATAATGAAGTTGAACACAGGAAGTTCTTTTGCATGTTTCACACTTACTCCTGTAACCATCAGATTTCTTCAAGGTGGCGGCCATTACCTCTTTGTCCATTGACAGCAATGTAAAGTGTGAACTGTGTTTTTATTTTCTCTGTAAAAGCTATATATTGTGTTTGTTCTGTTTTAATCGTTTCCATCCACTTTTCCTGTACATTCTTCCAAATATATATAAAAGCCATTGGCTCTCCTCATTGCTAAACAGTTCAAAGATTTTGTGATTTTTGTGCATATCTTTCATTAAAAAACCTTTTCTAAAGAGCCTAACTTTTTTAATGGCATTGGGAACCCTGTCATAGCTTCCACACTTTAATGATTAATGATTAATGTAAATGTATAGATGTACAGATAATCCAAATAGATATTAAGACTAGAACAACAATAATCAATATTTATTTTTTTGTTAATATTCTCTCTAGGCTGTAGTTTGAACTATCACAAGCGCTGTGTAATCAAGATCCCCAACAACTGCACATATTCTAGCCTGAACGACAAGCGCCGCCGCTCGTCCACGCTCCATGTGCCGCGCAGCCCATCTGATACGGGCTCCACGTCCTCGCTGACATCAGCCTCTGATGAGAGTGGCCTGGTCAGAGTATTGCATGTTCATTATTCTAAAAGTGCAAGATTATTTTTTTTCCCAATTGATACAAATGTATTTTTTAAGTGAAATGTAGTTTAAGTCTGTGTCAACTTTCAAATCTAGATCTTAATATTAATGTTTTGAAGATTCAAATTGGGCTTTAAACTACAAATTGGGATATATTCTAGTTTGAGAGTTGATGGGCTTTAATTCAAAACTGATATCTAATTTTTTTTTAAATAATTAATTTTCTACAGAAATTAACTTTGCTCCCTTTTTAAAATATTACCATTTTATGATAATATTTCATCTATAGCCTAGGCCACATGGCTGTATGTACATTTGATTCAAACACATAAATTCACATTATTTGACTCAACCATAGAAATTTGAATTTCATTTATTTAAACTTGTTTTATTCACTTTTTTACTAGACTTAATTTTTTTTTTACATAAGTTCTTTTAGTTTTTGATTAAAGTTTTATTTTAATTCTTTTCAAATATTACACTCAAAACTTTTTCAATCATGAAATCATAATTCAAAATTAATTTGAACTAGTAGAAAGGTTTTAGATTTGATTAAAAAATGAAAACCTTCTATTTGCACAAGGTTAGTATAATTGTATTTAGATGAAAATTGAACATTAAATCTTTGAGAAAGTGTGACTTGTCTCATTTACTGACTTGAACTCAACGACCAGTTAAATAATAAGCCTGGTTGCAGGAAAAACTTTAAGATATCATTGGATAAGCATTTGTTCTCTAAACAGGCGTTTTTCTACGGCACATTTTAACCAAAATGTTAAAATATATACATTTTAGTTAGTTGTAAATTTATTACATGTTCATTAAGTGTATTTATTTACATTTGTTTATATTATATTTTCATAGAAAGAATAAAGTAAAACACTTTAGAGGATATTTCTTTGAGCTGGCATTGTACCTGTGCTGACATGGTGACCGGGCTGGAACCCTTGGTTTTGGAATATCTGCTCTAAACTAAGCTCCCTAGGTTTTACTTTTTCTAACATTTTTTTCTTTCTGTCTACAGCTCCAGCCCTTAATAGTGGTGCCGAAGCAAAGCCGCTCCCCATCCCTGGGTGGGCGGCCGCCTTGGGTTGAGAAGGAGCTGGCGTCCCGCATCAAGATTCCCCACACTTTTGTACTGCACTCCTACACCCGCCCCACCGTCTGCCAGTTCTGCCGCAAACTACTCAAGGGCTTGTTCAAACAAGGGTTACAGTGTAAAGACTGCCAGTACAACGCTCACAAAAAATGCATCGACAAGATCCCCAAAGACTGTACTGGGGAGCGGCCCAATAACCAAACAGGTTGGACGGTCTTGGTTCTTTTTATTTACTCTTGGGGTGTGAAAATGAAAGGGGAGGGGGAGGGCAATATTGCAAGGTCAACCACTTGAGTGCACCTGTTAGTCTGTTGTAAGTGGACAGGGACAGAGAGGCGATCCAGACAAATTAAGATTACAAGGAGTGTGTCAAACTTTGATACCATTTAAAAGGTTTCAAATCTAAAAAAATATGTATGAAATAAAGTGCATTGAGCAAAAACAATTTGTAATAAATAAAATGATAGAATATTAGGAAAATGGTAGAGCACAAATAAAAGTAAAAACACTAACACATATTTACACACACCTCAATATTTCGATACTATTGTAGGTTTATAGCATCTTCCTCAGGAAGTAGTAGTAATTAGACTAAACAGGATGATGTCTTCAGTGATGCCAACTTGATTGGTATGGATGAAAACTTCTCTGGTGAAGATGAAATTCTCTGAATATTTCTTTATTACTCTATGGATGGTAGGTGGTGTGAATTTTTTTTTTTTAAGGTGTATCAAACCTAAAGAACATATAAGGGGTTTCAAACCTAGGTACCCAAGCCTAGAGAACTTAATGGGTGTCAAGCATAGCTACCATTTAAAAGATTTCAAATCTAGATAACATTTAATGGGTTTCAAACCTAGATAACATTCAAGGGGTGTCAAGCTTAGATAACATTTGGGGTGTCAAGCTTGGATACCATTTAAGGGGTTTCAAATCTAGATAACATTTAATGGGTTTCAAACATAAATAACATTCAAGGGGTGTCAAGCCTAGATAACATTTAAAGGGGTTCAAGAACTAATTTTATTATTCATTATTGTGTTAATTTATTAAATTTATTGTTGTATAATATGAAAGTAGGAGAGGTATGAGCGAGACTAGTAATAAGTCAGTAGACAGCCAGTCCCTGTGATGAATGGAGTGAAGATGTCACTTGTAGGGTCAGTTGTTGGTCTTGGCAAACTGATATGCAATATTACCTTCTGGCTCAGTGAGGAAAGCAACAGGAAACTATCGTACTCCTAATTTACCTAGTAAACCTTTTCAATGCTGCCAAGGTTTACAGCTGACAGTGGAATTGTTTAGGATCAAACCAAAATTTGGGTTGAGTACTAATCATCACACAAACAAAAGTAGGCCTTGCATATTAGAAAATGAGAAATACACTTTGCAATAATAAAAACGATGAAAGAATCAAAATATGACTCTGTTTATTAATCACCCCATTATCTTACCCTTTCTACTAATAATAATAATGTTTTAATTTAAAGAAATATAATCTCTTCACGGACCAGTTAAACATTCTCAATGCAATTTTTAATTATTAATACCAGCTCAAATAACAACGTTTTGAAGTAATATTTTGCATACTTAAATATAAAACCCCATTTTAAATTGAAATTAACTACTTTAAATTATTTTTTATCAAAAATGTAAGGAAAATCCCATGTTCGATTTGTACTATCCGGTGTGCATTCGAAATTTTGATATTCAATTTGAAATTATTTGATTTGATAAATAATCCTATTCACACACCCCTAATGGATAGGCTATACCTTAGTTGTAAATTTTTAATATTAATTATTTCCCAAAAAAAAGTTCCCCCCTGAGTTAAGAAACATTTAATTTCCTCAAGTTTGGGATACCGCACAGGCTTATATTAAAGCTATTATTTTGCTTTTTGATGGTTAAGTCAAACGTTTTAACATTTAGCAATTTATATTTACTATGATTTTTAATTTCTTAATAATAATGGGGAGAGTATCAGAATTTAAGAAAAAAAATCATATTTATGGTTAAAATAACTACCTGCACCAATGTTTTCCAAGATTTGAAGTCAAGACTTGTGTATAAAATGATCTGTATATGTATTTAAAAGGAGTATTCTCATTTTAGCTTCAAAGGTGTTTTTAAAATGGTTCATATTTATTAAAAAAAACTCTGTATATTTGACCTATCTCTAAGGATATTGTAATTAATTCTTGTTATTAGAGTAATTTATTAATTTTTCACAATAAACTTTCAAATGAAGTTACATTCCTACTGTCCAGGCAATGAGTATCCCGACAGTGGAGTGGGGAGTGAACCAGAGCGCGAGTTCAGCCGTGAAAACTGTGAAGACGACAGTGATGGGGAAAATGGGTCTCCGACTGGAGCGAGGAAAGTCTCGTCTGCAGGTCCTCCTATTGCCAATGGAGGATATGTTGTAAGTTTGACGGGATGACTGCTGTAGTTCACACTTAATTCCTCCCTATCAAGTGTTATTTACCAGAATTTGTGAGCTTGAAGACTAATCTAGTCCATGCAAATCCAAATTTACTTACTATGAATCCAACCTTTCTTGTGCCTACCTCATTAATATACATAAGTGGATAGCTCGTACAAATAGTAAGTTGTGGTGTATAGGGATAAATAACTAATGGTTGTAAGGGCTGTCTGAGCTTACCATATATTATCTGACAATAATATGTAAGATTGAGGTGAGCTTATCTGACACAAATATGTAAAGTGACTGGGGCGGGCTTATTATACATTATCACTGCATTCTGACACTAAAATGTAAGGTGGTGCAAGCTATCATGTTCGAGTGAGGAGTCTAAGTGAGTGAATCAAGAAAACAATCAATTACATACACTACTGTTGGTTTATTACCCAAAGCAGTCTGCTCACATACATTGCCTTCAAACTCATGACACCTACTGTCTAGTCTCTCACCCATCCCCGGTCAACATGTCGCTTAAGATCCCTAACTTATGTGGGTAACAGTGGGATCACAACTCTTCAACCACTATCTTAACCAATGTATAACCAATATCCTAATTATGGTTACACTCATGGCGCGTGAGGCACCCACCGCTAAACAAACTCATCTTAATACACACTTGACAACTGTCTGAACCAATTGTTTACACCAACTGTCTGGAACTAACTGCAAAGAGCTCTGCTCTAGGATACACACTAGCTAGAATATGCCAACTAGGAGATTCGAATGATGGCATTAAGCACCAATCAACATGCTTAGATAATGTAATCCAAAACCACGCGATGCTTGAACTATCACTTCTCACAGATTTAAGGCTCTCCTACTGGAATCAGCAGTTTTGGGTTTATGGATGCATAGGAAATGCCTCACATTTCAGATGCTTGACCCTACATTTATTAGCTTACCAGCGATGTTGCACTTAAAATAGATATCAAACATGTTAAGAATAAATCACCAAGTTGAGAACCTCACATGGTAAAGTTTATAAATCATCTGAATCTTTACCATGGCGCTCCCTCAGTGTACCTTCACTCTTTATCTTAACAAGTGAAAATCTCTTTTCATTAATTATCAAACTGTCTTGCCTATTGTTTCAGGATATGATCCCAAGCCATGATGATGGCGACACGGTGAAACGTCCCACAAGGTCAGTAGAATAGAGTAGATAATTTGTATTTTAAACTCAGAGACTTTTATTACTCATCAAATAAATTTACCCCATTTTAGTTGGCCACATGGTCTAAGGCGTCACACTAGCAACGACTAGACTGCCGATGACAGGGCGATTGGGGTTTAAATCCTGGTGGCTTTTTTAAAAATGGATTCCATACAAATGCAGGGGCACACTTTCCTTTAAATTCAACTTTCCTCATCTCTAATATATTTAGCATAATTAGTACATAGGGTTAGGCTTGTAACCCAAAAGGATAGCTAGACACAATGCTAAAATATAAAAAGACTCGTGTTGAACTGATAAATGTTTTCCTGCAGTAGACCTCCAAAGTCAAAAATTGGCATTGATGATAGTATTTATCAAAAATTGTAGATGCAGAAAATACTATTTAATGTTTCAATAGCTTTTTTTTAAATATATAAGCCTGTGTAAAGCTTCAAAATTTTGAATTTAAAAATGAATCTTAAATTTCTGAACTCGTGCAGGAAATAATATTTAATGAACACTAAGTATTTATATATTCAATTAAAAATACAACAAATATATTGTCTTATGCACAGATAAAAACTGCTTAGTAACAAAAAAATCCATACACTCACAAAGAAAGGAAACACGAGCACACATGCACTTGAACTGCAACAACAAAACTTACTAATTAAAGTTACTAAATTAAGGCGATTGGCCCTTTTCATTTGCGGAAATGCAGAGCACGGGAAAAAAAGTTTTTATTGTTTACAATTTTTTCAGAAAGATTTGTTCAAGAATGGAAGCATGTTGATTAAGTTATACTTTGTCGTGGGTATGCGATGTTTCCCATGAGTTGGAGACCGAACACTGCAACATCTTTGATCTTACAGCCGACACTCGGGCGTTGTTTCGTTATCCAGATACACAGAACATCGGCGATCTGGTGTGTCTGTGATTATCGTCCAGTGTGTACTAATTTTATAATATACAACTTTTTAGGCTTTGTATGATCCAAAGTTTAAATTTTGTGTGTGTATGTATATATATATGTGCCTTGTAAACATCTTAAATCAGAGTAATCAATTAAAAATCCAAAATTATTTTGGAATCTAAATCAATTTATATAAGTTCACAATATTTTTTCAATATTTTTCAGATATCTATTAATAATCCATCTAGTTCATCTTTTAGGGACATTATTATAAAGAGCTATTACATTATATGTTAAAAAACTCACACACTTACTATATTTTTTTGATACGGTTGAATAAAGCTTTTTTTTTACATTTGGTTTAGTTATATTAGGCATAATTCAGTTGAGTATTAATTTCTACATTCTTGCACAATATAATTATCTTCACTGGAAAAATGGAAGTATGAACTACTTCTGAACAAAAAACTAAAGGACTGGTCAGCTCGATAACAATTCTGCAAGAAATATAAATGTCTCTACTTGGTTTAGTTTACTTAGACGTAAACCCAGTACAATCAAGACCACTTGTACCGATAACAGTAGTTTGGCTGTGAAGCCATGCCTTTCACCTCCCGCCCAACATCCCACAAAATGGTATTAGATCTGCACTAATGGGCCAAGGCTTAAAGAGTTTTTTTAAGCATCTTGTCAAACAACGTTAAGGTTTGGATGCTTATACTAATTACGTTAATGTTTTAGGGATGGTTAAGGTTGAATTTAAAGGAAGTGTACCTGTATTTGTGTGGAGGGATGGTGGAATACAAGTTGAGGTACCAAACACTAAGCACACCTGAGTGAGATTCAAACCTCGATCTCGCAATGTCAGCAGCCTAGTTACTGTGAGTGTAACACCTTAGACCATTCAACCACTTTAGTGAGCCATAAGAATATAAAAAGCTTTTATACAAATTGTTGATTATGAAAAAAATTCTTTTATCAGTTGTATTAATTTCTATAACAACTTGTTAGCTAGTTTGAATAAAAGGTGTGTGAAGCTTTGAAAACTTCGACTTCTTTTCAAATAATCATCCTCTTTGATTCACAAGTAAAATCCTGGATTGGAAAATTATGAATCTTATCTTATAGTATTAGGAAACTGAAAGTTCATTGCCACAAAAAAGTACACCCACCACCTATCCCTATCTTGAGCTAGTTCTCTCCAGTCCACCTCATTACACCCCATCTTTTCAGGTCCATTCTAATGCTATCCTCCCATCTGCGTCTAGGTCTAAATCTGTGCCGGGACCGAGGATTGAAGCTCGGATCACCAGAATAGAAGTCTGACACCTCACCCCTAAACTGTCGGTCACCCAAAATTGTTATAGCTTTTTGGTAGTAGTGAGATACCTCTATATTCATTACAATCGGTTCTATCCCCCTTTATAAAAATTGTTACTATAATCCATATAATATTAATAAAGTGAAGTATTGCCTCATTGCTTGAAAATGTCTAATAAGACGGTGTAGAAAACTACATTAATGTAGATTAAGTGATAATGAAGGAAGTCAACATGAAAGGATTTTAGGTTAGGCTTGGATAAGAACAAAAGCACTTCTTTCTTCATTTCATCTAACACTTAAACACTTCACACTTCACATCAACACATTGTTTTAATTTTTGGAAATATACACAAACACATAAAACACAAAGAAAGATTTTATGTGGGAATGGATGGATTCCTGATCCTTTACCTAGCATTCAAGATCCTGTCAACCCTAAAGTTAAATTAAATCAAAGCTGTATGATCATCATTTTTTTATTAAAAATTATTATTTTTAAAAATGTTCATATTTATGTTTTATGTATTTATGTATTTATTACAGAGATTCTCTTGAAATACATCCACACATATTGTTCCATATTACCCAAACTCAAATAAAATTGCTCATTATAATTTGGACTCAAAGTGAAAAATACCTACTCACACCCCTCTAATTCTTTATTTCCCCCATAGTTCCTCGCCAAGCAACAACATCCCTTTAATGAGAATTGTTCAGTCGGTGAAACACACGAAGAGAAGAGGCTCCAAAGTTCTTAAAGAAGGCTGGATGGTGCATTTCACTAACAAGGACAGAATGGTAAGGGGCAATAAAAGCCATACAATTATTTATGATATTAGCTTAACACTTAACAGATTGTCTGGAATACTTGAAATGGCTCATTCAAATATTCAAGTACTCGAATGCTTTAGGATATTTTTGATTCAAGAATTGAAAATATCTCAGATTCAAGATGTTTGTCCCCCTCCAATCAAAGTTTGAATTAGAATTTTTTTAGAACACAACTATATTACAAACCATCAACCTTACACGAGCCCATTTAATTTATAATTTAAATGAATGGGAATTCTTTTTATAAAAAAGAGTTTACATTAAGCTACAATTTATATTTTTTTATGGCAACTGAAAACTTAATGGAAACAAAATCAAAATAGAAAAAAAAAAAAGTTGGAAAGTTAACCTCTAACTCTTATCATTGTTTCCATGATTAATTTTCAAAATTTGCGATGTGTAGATAACATGAATATTCAGATTTGAGAAAAAGGGAACTGACCCATATCTAGTATAGTCCATTCATCACTAGAGTGGTGGTGACAGCTAGCAAAAGTTACCAAATCTACTCTTATGTATCCATTCATCAAACTATATGATCTCTAAGACCATATTTGATTTGTTGTAACTTTTGGCAGTCAACATTCTCTCAACAAACGATTGTTTTTTAATTGTTTCTCTTTAAACTATTTTTACATCTTGTGTTAGCTGGCAGTTACCACCACTCCTTTGGCTAGAGGCATAACTAGGGTGGATGAGGTGTTGATGCCCTTGAAAACCATTCTTTAAAATTTGGTTGAATTTTTATATTGGTACTCAAACTGGTTACTTGTTAGTTGTCGTCACCATAATTATAATAATCATAATCACAATCACCCTGATCATCATCAACTGTTCCAGCCTGTGGCCGGATCAGTCAGGAAAATGTCTTGATCTTCCTCTATCCTTCCACGATTATTCCCCTTTAAATCACTTCTATTCCTCTACTCTCGTATGCACACTTTCTTTAATCTGCTCCTACCCTATTTATCTTGGTCTCCCTTATTATCTTTATCTAACATACTTCATCTCAATAATTTTCTTTGGTATCCTCTCCTTTCCTCTTCATTACATAACCATACCATTTCAGCCTTGATTCCTTTACCATCTCATGAAATTCCACTCGTTGCCAAATAACTTCATTCCTAATCCTGATTTCTCCTTGTGACAGCTAATATTCTCCTCACACACTTAATTCCCATACCCTCCACTTCCCTAGTCTCTCTTACATTCACTGCCATGTTTCTGCTACTTACGTGACATTGGGTACAAAGCAAGCCCTTGACATTACTCTTCTCTGATATTTTACATTCTGTACCTTTGTTAGCTCTACTCCATCTTACTTAATGGTTTTACTAAGCCTTATCCTCTTACTTTTCATTACGCTCAATTTACACTTCACTATGCTAGATTTCATTTCCCATTATTATAATATTATTCTTTTTTCCATTATTTGCTTACATAGTTTTATACTGGGGCACATCAGCATCTATTCCCTTATAATTCATACACCTCTTCCTATCTTCTTTATTAAAAATCAATACTATAATTCTTTTCTTCCAGTTCTCCGATATTCTGTTCTCTCTCAATACTCTGTATAACCTTTGTATTCCTGCATATCTTATCATTTCCACAGTCTCTCCACACATGGTGCTTTTCCTTGTCTAACCCTCGTTAATGCATCATCCACCTCTTTCCATGGGGGATCCATGCCCTCCTTTTTACGCTCTTCTGTTCCACTCTCGTCCCATTCTTTTGGGTTGAACATCTCAAAATATACCCTCTAGTTTTATTTTCTTCTTCTCCTGTTCTCCCTTATCCATCCATCCATCACTCAGACTTATCTTTTCTTTCTTCTCCTATATCATACCTGTCTTATCTTCTCACATTCTTCCAGATCCCTCTCCAGCATCTCTTTCCATTTTTGCATCCAATTATTCCCGACTTTCTGTATCGCCCGATTCACTCTTCTCTTCTTCTCCCTATACTCTTTTTTCATCATTCCTATTCTTGGAACTCTGAAGTGCTACAGAATATTTCATTTGGTTAAATTTATTGAAATGAACACCCCTCGATTGGGTAACAATTTAATTTCCCCGTTGAGGGTGGCAATTGAAGTGTTCCCTGGAATACGCATGTCATATTCATTCCAGGGCTCTTTTCATTTTATTGTGTTATGGATGAGAGATTTTCTGGTTACCTCATCTAGCACATTAAAATTTATCACCGAATGAAATAATATAAATTTATTATCATATTATTTAAAGATGCCTTAGCATATTATTTATTCTTATTTGGATATTAATGTTGATGAACATTTTAACATTGTTAATATTATATCGCACCAGATACACATAAGTATGTTTCATTTGCTATGTAATATGAGTGTGAAGCACATTATTAGTATTATAAAAGAAAAGAAAACAGGTGACCACTCTAAACATTATATTATTGTGTTTATATATATATATATATATATATATATATATATATATATATAAAAATGGCTTTCTCTTTTCTTGTTAAAGTACTGGTTACAAAATAATAAAAACAAAATACAATTTTACTGTTACAAAATTAAAATTTATATCGATGTTAATATTGCTAATAAATTTGATGCCGCTTTGGTGGTCGCATGGTCTAAGGCGCTACTCTTGCAAATGTCTAGACGGTCAAAAATGGGGAGATCGGGGTTTGATCCTGGTCATGTGTTATGAGGGCGATTTTGGCTTAATGTCTTTCCACTCTTCCTCTAAATTCAACCTTCCTTAACTCTAACACATTAGTGTAATTAGTACATAGGTGTATAACTCAAACAGTTAATATTAAAAATAAAAATTGGTGTACAGGGCACATGCCCACCTACCTCACCCTAGTCATTACATATTGTTGTTAATATTGCTAATAAATGTTTGTGTCCAAGGCACATATCTCACCCTAATTACGCCACTGGTAAAAGTGATTTTTGTACAGATGTTTAAAGCTTAACCATAAAAACAATGTGATAAAGTGTAAGAAATTTCCTGAAGTTGTACTTTGTGTTTGTCGCTTAGCGTAAAAGACACTACTGGAGATTAGATACCAAGTCTGTGACGCTGTTCCAAAGTGACAGTGGTTCCAAGTATTACAAGGAACTTCCCCTTGCAGAGATATTGACTGTTGAAATAGCTCGGACGCCCCAAGGAGGTTAGTCACTTGATTCTTATCATAGATTTAATTTGCCAGTTCATTTCTGATTTTAAAGGAAATTCTTATTCATTTGTATAAGTAGTTGGATCACCATAGAAAGAATGCCACTATGGGTGTGCAAATTGCACTTTATCGTTTTGAAGCAAAATTGAATCTTTATACATGAAATATTCCCAAAGCAAAATTGAAGTTTTGGTATTTAAAAGAAGGTTTTATTTGTAAAAAATATATTTTATATATTTATTTGACTTTAGCCATAAAATATCTTTAGAAAATGTTCTACTGAAAATATTATACATACCTATATTTTATGCAAATATGATAAATAAAGTTGTTAAAATTGCATCTTAATTATTTTTGATTTTTTCTTCCGATCATTAATTTATGATGCTTATAACAGCACAAAATGACAAATATTGAACATAACTATGTGCTTTAGCTTTCAATATTTTTATAGGTGAAGCTTCATACCTTAGAATAGAAACTGGATTTTTTTTTTAAATATATAAATTGAACCTGATATTGTCAAAAAGAAGTTGAATTTTTTTAAGCTCTTTCTACCCTTATTTATTTTGTATTTAAAAAAAGCTTTATATACTTTAATATATACATAAACCAGCTTTGATGGCCGCCTGCTCCAAGGCGTCACACTCGTGTATGACTAGACTGCCGATGACAGATAGAGATAGGGGTTTGAATTCTGGTCAGGTGTACTGAACTGACTTTTTTTTTCCAAAATTGTTTTTTACCCTTTGCGCAAATGCAGATATACTTCCTTTAGATTCAATCTTCCTCATCCTTAACTCATTAGTGTAGTTGCATATATCCTGAACAGGTAGTAAGCTATGTTAATATAAATATATATATATATATATATAGTTTGAGTTACATTCATACACAAACACTCACACACAACACTCAAATCTTGTATTTTGACAGCTGAAAAATAAAATGTTAGTTCAGTGCTGCTTTGTAAATGTTGGCTTCTCTATTTTCATTTATTTATGTTATACATACTCTAAAGAGGTTCTTTGGTGATCCAACTATACTAAAGGTAGTATCATATACCATAGTAACAAAACCAAACCATTCTATAGTTATGTTAGCAATAGTCTCCTCTTAGTTTGAAATGATAAAATAAGCTGATTGAACAGTCAGTTAAAATTGCCGCCCACCGGACGGCTGAGATGTGTTGCAAAAGTCCAGAAAGCATGCTTAATTTATGTGGTAGTTTGCCATTTCAAAATTTGGTTCATGCCAAAATGTAATTCAACGTTATCAAATTTCCCAAGATAAAAAAAAGCACAAGAGTCTTAAATTTAAAACATTTATCGAAAAGATGTGATTGCACTGACATTTCTGATGAAATTTCACAGGTACAAAGATCAAAGTAAATGATAAGAAAAATAAATCTAATATTCCTTTAACAAATAAAAAATATATTTTTAACAAGGTCATGCCTGAAGATTCTAATATATAATAATTATTGTGCTAGTGTTTTTGAAGCTTCAGAATTATTATGCCTTTAAAGAAATATAGCATGATAGGATATTTCCTTCCTTTAGTTGGCAGCCATCTTCTTTTAACCTTCAAACACAATCTGACACACAAAACTAGGATCATCTTATTGGACACTCACATTTTTACAGAAGACAATATATTTTCAAAAATACTTTTAATTTATGCTCTTTATTAACACTCTTAAATCCGGACTTTTAGTTATTTATAAATGGATGTAAAATTTTGTCGTTTCTATCAGGCCACATAAAGGAAGTCACATGATTAATAAAATGTCAGTCCAAACAATAAAGATTTCCTTAAAGTACATTCCTTTTTATATCTTAAACTTTCATATAATTGATTTCTGTGCAAGTTTAAAATAAATACTAACAAGTTTGTGAATTGTGTTTCTTTCCTGACTGACCCTAAAGATGCGTTAACACTTTTTAGAGCACTCTGGATCCATTTTCCCTCCATCAATGGTAGTTCTACTTCTTTATAGCTGAATGTTTGATTAAATTAATTTGTATAGAGCTTGAACGGTCAATTAAGATTTTTGGCTTTCATCAAATAAAGCTCTATTTTATGCATGTTCACATTATGTTATAAAATAATTTTTAATCTTTGTTGCAACTTTTGAATTTTCACAATATTCTTGCACATTTACTACATATTTGTAATATAATTGACTAGTATGTATACACGCACATTTTGTTTTCTTTTAGTGTATTTATCATGTAGGTTATCAACACTGAGTCACATGGTCTAATGTGTCAATCTCTCAATAGGCTAGATTGCTTGGTGACACAAAGATCGAGGTTCAAATTTCAATTCGTGTAATGAAACGTAAGTAAATTATTTAGACTTAAATGTAGGGAAGTGCAAGTATTCAACATTAGTTTTAATATTGTTCAATCTCAATTCCAAAAAGTTTTCTTAACTCAAAAAATTCTAAAATTTGAAATGTTTGAATTTAAAATATATTTAATTAGATTCAATTTTAGGAAATAAGTTCTTAGGGGAAAAAAAGTCCCTTATAACTTATCTTTTGTTTGATTAGAAAATATATAACTTGTACTACAGCTAATTTAGCTAAAATTCAAATTAAATGGTAGCATTCTTTCACTAAAAATTTATCATTCTTAAAAAAATGTAATTTATTTTTCATTCTTAAGAAAAATATAATAGTTGATTTTACAGTTGCATAGAAATCAATATTCATTTGTGTCAAACTGATCAATAAATCCATTTCAAGATGATTAAATTTCCTAAGCTAAACAAAGCGTATTTTCTCTTCCCCCTCCCCCACCCCATTCTTAATAAAACTAAACATTTTAGAAGATTCATATTTTGATTTGAAATTTGACAGAAAAATTTAGATTAAGATTTGAGGGAAATAGGATTCTATCAATCTCGTGTTAAAACATAACAAATAACAATAGCCTATCTAAACAAAACATTGTGTTTACAGAAACACTGCTCTCTAGATGTGCATGGTATATTATTGTGAACTTGTGTTTGGGCACTCTGGCACCTCTCACTCGCATGTTCCTTGCAGAGGTGATGCACTGCTTTGAACTGCGCACCGCCAATGTCGACTATTACGTGGGAGAGGATCCGCTCTATGGGCAGAAAGAAGGTGCAGGTGTGAACCTTCCCCGCCAGATACTGGAGTCGGGGTCCACCTCGCTAAGGCCTGGGAAACAGCTATTCGGCAGGCGCTCATGCCTGTCACTTCAAACACCAGTAAGTTCACTCGTCAAGAGCATAACTCGCTTAGGTGAGAAACACAAATACATTCCACATTAAATGAATAAAAAGTAGACATTTAAAACGTTTTATCAATTGGGTGGCATCTGATGTATCCTTAACATGTGAAGGATCTCAAAATTTAAAAACTCTGGGCAAATTGAACTTTGACAATTCCAAGACACGACTAATATTAACTCATTAGAGTAGACATACAGAACAGTTTCGTTCACTTCAAAGGGCCATATGTTTCTTTTTTCCCGCAAGCTCTAAAATATACTATTTCATACCAGTTTATTTTGTAACCATGGTCTGACATCAAGTAGGTCGTGAAAATCTAATTTTTAGAGCTGGGCCGATTAGCTATTTTGCCGATTAGTCCGATGCCGATTAGGCCGATCACCGATGCCGATTATTTTTGTTTTTAATTTTAATAAGTGTATAAAGTAAAATGACCCTTAAAGCAAAAAAAAGTTACTTTTACCAGTTTTATAATGTCCAATATAGTTTTGTTTTAGTAACATTTAAATAGAAACTTTTAAAATGTAAAGTTTGTTTAATTATTATTTTATATTGTTATTGTTAGTACAAGTGAACCTGTCATTTAACAAAAACAAATCACATTAATAAATAGCCAATATACCGGTACATGTTAGATAATTAAAATATGATTTCACATTTATGATTAAATAGGACTACTGACCCTTTCATTAGACAAAGACAAATCATAATCAGTAAATTTAAATTTAATTTTAATGATAAAAAATAATCAAGGCACACATATTTTTGCACACAAAGAGAATAGGCCTATATCTATTTTGTTTTTATATGAAATAGAAATTTTTACATCCAATGTCTATTAAAATATGGCTTCAATATTAAACAATTTTTAACAATCGTAATATTTTTGTGAATTGTGATTTAGATATGTCATAACATAAGTTTTTGTGATTCTACAAAGCATTCCATCATAATTTAACTACTAAATATTAATATTGTATAGAAATAAGTGGTTTCTTTAAAAAAAAGTATAATAAAAAGGCATCACCATTTTTAAACAGTAATCCAATCTTTTTATTAACAATTTAAATAATCTTAATGAAAAATAACATTGTTTTAACTACATTTAAATAAAAACTACCTTTAGAAAATTGAATGAACGGTGAACGGATCAAAATGAACGGATCATTGAACTGAACCAGATACAATGAATCGTTCATTTAAAAGAACGATTTTGCCCATCTCTACTTCAATATGATAAAATAAATAATAAATAACATAATGTGCAACGAAAGTTATTTTTCGTGTTTTTTTTAAAGAAATACTTTAAAACTTATTTTAATTTATTATTAAAGAAAATGTAAAATTTAAATATTAATTCAATTCATATTGAAATATGAGCAAAACAAATTCCCTGCCAGTGGAAAGTTTTGTACTTGCATTAAAAGAAAAACTGTTTCCATTTAAAACAAAATGTGCGCATGTGCGAAATTATTACGTCCGATGTTTCATTTTTTAGGCATCTTTAACAAATCGAAATAAAACAACACCAATCTGCTAATATTTTATTTTATGATTATTAGATTTGTTACTTTTGAGTATTTTTATTTCTAATAACGTGCACAAATTGGAAAAAGACCTATGGTAAATATATTTATTTTGATATATTTTGTTTGGAATGTTGGACGTGCTGTTTATTTCAAACTTAAGTCGTTAAGAACAAGCTAATTATTCAAAGATCTCATACGAGAAAGCAGAGATAAAATTATTTTTTTTTAGGACTTAAAATATACCCACACATTTTGAATAATCGGCATAAATAATCGGAGATTCAAACACCGATCATCGGAATCGCCGGCTATGCGATAATCGGCCGATGATCGGATTAATAATCGGCATCGGCCCAGCCCTACTAATTTTTTATAGTGAGCTTGTTTATTATTTGGTTTGTATATAATTTAGGTATATAATTTAGTTATCTTTGGATTCATTCTAAACAAACATGAACCATAATCGCGGGTAAAGTGCTTTTTTTATAAAAGAAATTGAAGATTTATTAGATTTAGGGATTAGGGATTCAGATATTGAAATAATTTGTAATAAATAAAATGATAAAATATTAGGAAAATAGTAGCGCACAAATAAAAGTAAAAACATGACCACATATTTACACACACTTGGATATTTCGATGCTATTATAACATCAGGGTTCCTACAGTCTGGAAAGTCAAGGAAAGTCAGGGGGAAAAAATAAGTCGGGGAAAGTTAAGGAAGTTTAAAAAAAGCCAGGGAAATAACAATTCATGTCACACTTCTCTTTCATCGGAAATTGTAAAGCCGCAGAAGGAAGGTGTAGCCAAAAGTGAAAGTAGTGTAGTGCCTCGAAGAAACTCTTAACACTTTTGTTATGAAAGATGATATAACGAATTCGGAAGTCATTTGGGCTTTGCAAGTTGCTGACAATAAAATGTATTTCAATTTATTCAATAATTTAAGTACAATTTTTTAGTTGATGTTTTCCGAATGTTCCATTGCTAGTGCCTTTACTCTTGGTGGAAACAGGCTGCATATTTCATTGTGCATGGCTTGGCTCCATTCTTTCATAACAATTTACTGGATAGCCTAAAATCATGTAACAACTTTGTAATTTGTTTTGGTGAGGCATTGAATAAAGTTATTCAAAGAGGGCAAATGGATTCAGATTCTGGGACAAGGAAAATCATAAAGTTGTCAGTTGCTACTTAAACAGTGTGTTTTTCGATAGAAACATAGCTGAAGAATTACTGAAGCATTTCTCTGATGCTATTTCTCCTCTTCCAGTCTCGGAGTTGATACAAGTGTCAATGGGTGGCCCAAATGTCAATTTAAAGTTTATAACACTTCTTCAGGAACACATCAAATCTGCCACAGACAATGAAGTATGTAGTTTGCTAAATCTGGGGACATGTGAGCATCATGTTGTTCATGGTTCCATGAGAACAGGAGTGGAGTTTGTCAATTGGGATATAAATTGCTTATTGTGTCACACGTACTACGTGTTCACTCACTCTACAGCTCGCTGAGCATTGTTTACCCAGTTGACAGGGTGTACAACTTTTCCTGTGCAGTTCTGTGGTGTGCGGTGGTTAGAGAATGCAATGTGCTTTCAAAGAGCATTACAAATTTGGGACCATGTTGTCAAGTTTCTCAAAGAAGAAAAGCTTTCTAAAACAAAACCTGTAAGGATACTGAAAAGAGCAGCCTGTGATCCATTCCTGAAATGTAAACTAGCTTTCTGCAAAATAATTGCAGATTTATTTCAGCTTTTCCTTTTTAATAGGTTTTGATATATTTTATTATTTTTCCATAATTTTCCCTGAACTGATTGGCAAGACGTCTGTGTTCTTATTCTTCCATGATAGGTGAGGCAAGGTCGGCTGTAAGGGAGGAGGAGGCCGAAATAAATGTAATTAAATTAATATTTCCACATGAATAGTACCATAAAATTTTAGTGGAATTTTTGTGAGAAGTTGGTCAGGGAATTTGGGAAAATAGTCGGGGAAAATTCAGGGAGAATGTTTTTACAAATACTGTAGGAACCCTGAACATCTTCCTCAGGAAGTAGTAGTAGTTAGACTAAACAGGATGTTGTCTTTAGTGATGGCAACTTGAGTGATAAGGATGAACACTGGAGAAGAGAGAAAAGACAATAATTTTGAATGATGAATAAATAAGGAAGAACGATGAAGATGGGGGAAGAAGAAAAGGATCTATGAAGGGGATATTTTGAGATGATGTTTAGCTCGGAATAGGAGGGAGGGGCTCTTACATGGAAAGAGACGGAGGATGCATTAAAGAGCATGTAACTGGAAAAAGGTAAAAGCACCAGATGGTGATGAACTAAATGTAGAAATGATCAGAGTTGTAGGAGAAGCAGGAATACTGGTTATACAGGGTGCTGAGAGTGATATGGAAGGAATGGATTCTGAGAAGACTGGAAGAAGGGAATTACAGTACCTTTTTTTAAGAGTGGAGATGGGCAGAGGTGTATGAATTATGGCGAAATAATGCTAATGTGCCAATGTACAAAAATATCTGAGACTCTTCGGGAAAAGAGAACAAGAAAGAAAGAAAATGTAAGGAAGGTGGAGAGGAGAACAGCAGATTTAGGCCATAAAGGTCTACAATAGACTTGGTCTTCACTATGTGACAGCTGATAGAAAGAAGGTATGAATTTGGGAAGGACTTGTTAATACTATTTATGGATGTGTAGAAGGCAAAGAATAATGTGGATAGAAATAAAGTTTGGAGACCGCTGTAGGTGGTTCAGGTAGAAAGAGTCAACGAGAGTGAAAAGTATGTATGAAGATAACTTGAGCTGTGTTAGGACGAAGTAGGAGAGGTTGGAATGAATAAAAATAAAAATAAAAATTGGAGTGCTCTCTCATCACTATTCGTAATGCTACTTGAAATGGTCATGAATAAGGTGGAAAGGAAACTTTGGGAGTAAAGAATGAAAGCCTTGATATTTGCTGATAATTTTATGGTATGGAGGAGAAGGAAGTAGTACAGGAACAAATAAAGGAATGGAATGGGGAAGGTAAAGAGTGTGGAATGATATCCAGCACAATGAAGTGTAAAGTGATGGTAATGGCAAGAAAGAGGATAAGGCCTAGTAAAGCTATAAAGTTAGATAGAGAAGAGGTGAGAAAAGTAAAGGACGTAAAATATCTTGTAAGTATGATTGAGGTGAAAGGTGGAAGCAGAGAGGACCTAATGAGAAGAGGACGGCAGGTAGTTGTTCTATAGGTGTGTAAGAGACCTGCTGTGGATAGGAGAAATACCCTTGAAGGGTAAGGAAGTGTTATATACGGCATACTTTGTACCCATGGTCACAGATGCAGCAGAAACAGTCATTGAATGTAAGAGAGACTAGGAAAGTGGAGGCCATGGGAATGAAGATTGTGAGGAGCATGTTAACTGTCACGAGGAGAAACAGGATAAGGAATAAAGAAGTTATTTGTGAAAGAGTGGGAGTCCATGGAATACATGAGAGAGTAGAGAAAGCAAGACTCTGATGGTATGGGCATGTAATGAGGATGGAGAAGGAGAGGATGCCAAAGAAAATGATGGAAATTAATATTGTAGGAAAAAGACTGCAAGGGAGGCCAAGAAAGAGATGAAAAGAGTAGATAACAGAAAGTGTGCTAGTGAGAGGAGAGGATTGGAGATAATTAAAGGGGGAAGATTAGTGGAAGGATAGAGGAAGATAGAGGCATTTTATTAAGCTCACCCAGCCACAAGCTGGAAACAGTTGATGATAATTAGCTTAAGTAATACAGTCAAACTTAGTTATAACGGCCTTGGCTTTACTGTCAACTCAGGCTTAGCGTAATTTTTTCAGCAGTCTCATCAAACTGCCATCTATTAATATTATAAAAACCTTGTTTTAGCGTCATTACCACTTAGTTGTAGTGTCAGATATTTTACTTTAAGTTTTGTTTAAATGTATGTATATTTGGTAATTTTGAATGTAATATGTAGGGGGGATTGGGATCCCAAAAGATTGGGAAAATGTCTGGCGACTTATCCATCCATCCTCCCCCACATCTTAAACACTCATATGAAAATGACATTTTTAATGGAAATGAATCAAGTTTTTTTAATTATAAATTAACGCCAAATTAGACTCTCAAATTTAAAAAGAAAAAATGTGTTAGTGGGAAGTTTTCCAAACAAAGAGTTAGTTTTTGTTTGTGTGAACATGACTGAAACCAATAAAAGGAAACTTTAAACTATCAAGAAAAGTCTACATCTTAGATGTTTAAAAACATTACAAAACTTCTTGTTAACGACACTGCCAACCAAAAAGCATGGATGACATCTAAGCTTTTAGGTTTTAGAAGATGTACTAAGAAGTGAGATAAAGAGCTGTCTTTGAAAAACAAAAAAGTTCTACTCATTATTGACAACTGCGCAGCCCAACCATAGTTAAATTTGACCATCATTAATCTAGTTTTTTTACCGGCAAACTTGACGAGCGTCCTGCAACCTATGGACCAATATGTCATTAGAAACCTTAAGTGTTACTAACGCGAGCAACTTAAAAAAAAATTGTTTGTATGGACACGACAAAACCTGTTAAAATTTTTATGTTAAATGTGATAAAATTCCTGGACAGCGCTTGAAAGAGTGTAACGCATCAGACAATAGCAAAGTGTACATGCTTTTTTAATATGTATTCTTTATTTGTAAATTAATTGCAATTTTTTTAATTTGTTAAATTTGTACCTCTTTTATCACGTCATTCTGATGTAGCGTCAAAATTTGTTTGGTCCCCTTGATTATGTTATAATCAAGTTTGATTTAAGTTCCACCACCATTTGCACCAAGAGCACACTAAATTAATACAGCAATTACTTTATAAACGACCGAGTTTTCTGTACTAGCCCAAATTGAAATATTATATTTAAGAGCTTGTTTTGCCCCCCAAATCACATAACTTAGGTAGGTAATACAGATCGAACTGGACGTGATTTTAGAAAACAATAGAATTCACAAGAGTGAAATGGTTTTACCTTATTTAAAAAAATATAACAAAACAGAAAAATAGCCAATTTATTAACTATTTCACTTATCCTTGCCATTGTTAAGTAAACTGCACTTTGCTTCATTTTCTGGTTCGATCATAATCTTACAACTAATTTCCCATTAGTCTGCTGTGAGATGGGCTCTTGTACAATGACTTTATGATAGTTTGATTCTGTAAGTATAAAAAAAGAACACCTACAAAATGTCCCTTGGTCATCTGGCTTTATGCACATGCACACACCAACACACGGCATGCGCACTTGAGTTGGATAACACTGGATCATAAATCTGACTTTCCTTAGTTTATTTAAAGAGTATTCTTTCAAAAATTAAAATAGAAAATTGTGAAATAAGTTAAATGATACTAATTTTGATTTATAGCATTGAACATTTAATACTGGAATTTTGTTTTTTTGTTTGAAACATCAAGGGAAGTTGAGTAGTTTCAATAGTTACTAGGCATATCAACCCTCATTCTGGTCAAAGGGGCAGCCTATTTGTGGACTTAATAAAAAAAATCCATTTAAATATTATTTTTAAGTGATTATAGTTTAAACTTTTCCATACATTGTTAATTTGTATTGACCTTTAGTTTTGATATGAAATCTACTATCATATTATATTAACGCTTAAATAATATGTACATTATTTAATGTAAACAACAAAACCTCATTATATTCATCTTACAACTATAAGAAGTAACGATTTCACTTAACAAATTTTGCTGTATGAATACATGAAAAAATATCCAATTACTCTTAATGGTCAGAAAAGTGTCAATAAATGACGTTTCTTACGGTAGAGTAAGTTTATAGTCTTAATATTTAATTGTGTTGACCTTTCCTCAATATCTGAAAGCTCTGTGAATAATAGTTGATTGTATTATGTTTGTGTTATCTAACATTTAATGAATATTAATAAAAAGTCTGTGAATAAAGATTCAGTTTTATTGTTTGTTTGACTGTAAACTTTAATTGTCCGTGTTAGATTCAGCCTTTTAATGGAGCCATTGTTTTCAGAGGGTGATACTACCGGTGAGCCTGAAGAAAGGATTACTGACATGAGCCAGCTGTACCAGATCTTCCCAGATGAAGTATTAGGCTCAGGGCAATTTGGGATTGTTTATGGAGGTATGTTTATTATGTAGGATTTAGTCATATCTCAATTTTGTTTTAAATTATTTGTTTTTGTTCTAGGGCTCAGCCTCAACTTACACTAAATAATCTAGGGCTACAGAATGAGGAGAGTTTGTTTTAATGAAATACAGTCACACACATTGAAATGTATGTGGGTTGGGACTTGGAGTTGGTTTTTTCATTTGAGTCAAACTCGAGTCGAGTATTTCTAAAAGCTCCCGAGTTCGAGTCTAGTTCAAGTATATTCATAACTTTAAAATTTTAAAAAGTATATCAAAACACATATTTTAAAAATATAAATGACACTCATTTTTATAAAGAGTAAATACTTTTGAAAAAAAAAGTTAAATTATGGAAATGTCGGTTTTAAAATTAGAAATAACACTTATAAAACATGATTTAAAAATAAGAATAACACTCAATTAAAAATCTAATAAAAAATATTAATATGGTTTCACATCATGTCTTTGAGACACTAAAATTACACTAACATTACTAAAAAAAATGTTAATAAAATGATAGTTTGCATGATGGCTTGGAAATTTATAACAAGACAGTGTAGAAAAACTGTACAATAATGTAAAGTAAGTGATAGTGAAGGAAGTCCAACCTGAAAGGATAGTTAGACCTTGATAGGAACAAAGACACGTCTCTCTTCATGTCTTCTTGACTTTTACACTTTCCACTTCTTCAAACTTCCAAAGTTGACACACTAGTTTGAATTTTCGGGAATATTACTTTTTCATTAATGTCTCTTCATGTGAAAAATAATAATTCCGAAATTCAAAACAATGTGCAAACTGTGAAGTTGAAGAGTGGGAGGTGTAAAGTGTAGAAATAAAATAAGAAGTGTGTTTGTTTATATCTAGGTCTAACCTACTATCCTTTAAGGTTGGCTTCCTTCACTATCACTTTACATTATGTAGAGTGTTTTCTACACTGTCTTAATAAAAGTTAATAAATTGACATTCTATAGCTAATATTCCCAAATATGCTTCATAACTAATTACCCTATTAGAAAATAAGAATCAAAACATTAGAAATTTGAAGTGTTTCGTATTTCGTTATAATTCCTTAGTGTAATAGATGCATGTAATTCACGTCTTCTGTTCCATTTCTATTCCTCTATGCGCAGTGCACATGCATGTTGTAAGGGCTCTCGTTAGACATTATTATATGAGATTACTTCAATTCAATTTAAATGCTTTCGATGCTGATACTTTGAGTAAAATAATATGACTAAAATAATAATTTCTAGCATTAATATGAAATAGTAAATGCTTCCTTTAATATAAATGTGGAAGTTGGTAAATGTATTGCACTAAAAGATCCACATTGATTTTAAACAGGTTAACCACATATTCTTTAGCTAAATAGTAACTTAAATAGAGCTAGTTTGTAGCTAAACATATTAATCTAGTTTGAAATATTTTAGTTTAAAAACATTTAACATAATAACATATCTTGATATTACATTTTCAATTTAACATAAATATTATTAGAAAGGGACCAATGTAAATTATTATATTTAGTAATCATCCTAGCTTTTTTGTCACTACTTATCATGGCAATACAAGTAAACATCTTCATCAAGTATATTCAAATGGAAGGAAAAAAATGAATAAGGACAAACTAGATCGGATTAGCCAATTGAACAGCACTCAGCTTGAGGATAAACCGATATAGCTTGTTGTTTATAAGCAGTACTAGTTTTCATTCTTAACTTCATCATACAATGAATCGACCTTGGACAAGTTTCATCATTCACAGTTTGCGTGCAAATGTTGTCAGCTAACCTAACCTAACCCTGGTTTGGCCTAATAAAATTGTAGGCTATACTAGTACATTCTATGAGTTAGGCCAAAATTTAATGATTAACGAATTTAGACAAGACTAAACTAGTACATCCTGGGGCTTTTAGAATGTATCAAGTTGGCTTAGTCTGATTTAGTTTGTCCTGGAATCGGGTTTGGACGGTAACTTATACATTTATTTCCCTCTAAAAAAATTAGTCTGTGTACAAGTATCTATATACCCTTAGAATTATTATCAAACATTCAAAACTAGTAATTTTTTTAAAAATACATTTAGTCTAATGCAGAGCAAGTAATTGCAATACATTAGGCTGATAGACATATTTTACATAGTTTTTTATGCTAATAGTAATCTTTGTTATTATTTGATGAATAATCAATACTGGAGAAAACTTATGATCTGGGATGGGTACACTCAAATGAAAAATATCTGACAGTTTTATTGTGTTAAACTCCCAATTTATTTTATTGTTGGGAAACTATTTAAGGGAAAACTAGAATCTGGTTTTCACACTTTTATGACTCTTAAATGATGCAGGTGTTCATCGTAAATCTGGCCGAACAGTTGCTATTAAGGTGATTGACAAGTTGCGTTTCCCAACAAAGCAAGAGGCGCAGCTGAAGAACGAGGTGGCCATCTTGCAGAATCTCTCCCATCGGGCGTGGTCAACCTGGAGCGGATGTTTGAAACATCCGAGAGGATATTTGTGGTCATGGAAAAACTGAAAGGAGATATGCTGGAGATGATTCTCTCAAGTGAGCGAGGGCGACTCAGCGAGCGAATCACAAAGTTTCTTATAACTCAGGTATATACGATTTTCTATTTTCATTATAAAAGCCATAAAGAGTTGTTCTCTTTTATTTATGTGTTTCTATCCCTCTTTCTCGTACCTTCTAACTTGTGTATGTATATATTTATATATATAATAAACATAGGCTACCTCAACTATTGAAAAGAGGTTTTCCTTATACAGACATATTATATATTCATATCTCCATATTCAATATCCATTACCTGTGTTAGCTATTTGTTATTTGTTCATATTATTTTTATTGTTTTTAGTGTAACGCAAAGCAAACTTTGGCTAGCTGCTGGATAGGAGAGAGAATCTTGTAAAATGCTACTAATAGAATCAAAAGTAAAACTAGCATGTAAAATAGTTGTATTTGTGAAGTACTCAACCCAAAGCTTGGTTGGATCCTTGACATTTCCACCGTCCGCTCTAAAGCCTTGGTAGCACTGAATAGGCGTACTAGTGAAATGAGGCGGGAGGTATTTTCACATTGCTTTCCTCACTGAGCCAGAATGTACTGTTGCACATCAGTCTGCCAAGGCCACCGAAATGCAAACATACACCAACTGACCTTACAAGCGACACCTTGACTTCTAGTACACATTACAATTATTACTTATTAATCCCATTTAAATTTTGTATGAGTTTTATCTATAAGTGTTCTGAACGAACTGTCTTTTAAAGATGGTCGGTTTATCACCAGTCAAAATATCCACCATGTTGTCTATTTTAATGTAGGCTACTATTTTAGAATATCTAACAATAACATTAAATGAAACCTATAATTATTTGTTGGGGAAATTCATTTTTTGTTGATTGGTCACATTTTGTTTATTCTTATTAAGAATTTTTTTTTCCAGTTTTTGTTCTATGTGTTAAAAATATAATATGGTTCTTTGTGTAAAAAATTACAACTTTTGATTTAAAGAATAAAGTTGAAATTAATTAAAATACTCCGGTTAATTACACGTCTTTAACAGGTTATGGGCCCAGTACATTGAGGAAATAATCTGAGGTTGGGAAATATATCGTGAGTTGGAAGTTTCAATGCAAACCTTTTTGTTTTTGGGAAAGTAAACTTTAGTTATTAGAGTAACATTGGTACAATCATGTAGGCAAATAATCAATCAGGGACTAAACTAATTGGAGAAGATAACCGGGAAATTTGGAAATTCCAGATAAAAATAATTTTAAGATCTAGCAAGGTTCTTGACTGCGTCATAGGAATTTAGGTCAAACCTTTAGAGGAAGGTGCCGATTTAGCTAAGTGGAATGAAAAGGATACTAAAACACAATAAATTATTGTTGGTAGAATATCTAAAGAACCTTTATTACATTTACTAAGTTGTACTGCTGCAAAGGCGATGTGGGACAAACTTGTGTCCATTTATGATCGAAAATCATAAAATCATTTACTGCAAAAAAGTTTTATGATTGTTTTTATGAAGGTGAAGGAATTGCTGCTTTTCCTTCTAAGATAGAATGTATTACTTCCAAATTGACTTTATTGGGTAAGATTATTCCAGATACCATGATTATCACATACATTTTAATGTCACTTCCTGAACCTCACCATCATTTTATACCAGTGTGGGAGTCAGTTCCTAAAGAAAACAAAACTAAAAATGATAGAAGAGGAGCGTATCAGATCTCGTAAAAAATGCCTTAGTTGCCGCCAAACTATACCTTGAAAGAAATAGACAGAAAGTCCATCCAGTGTGAAATTTGTCTCAAGGTAGGCCACTCAAGTAAAGACTGTTTTAAGACCAAAATATGCCATCATTGTAAAAAAACTAGGTCATGTTTTAGGAAGGAAAAAGAAAGCCAAGTTAATGATCCTATAACTAATGCACTCATAGCGTCTGCCTTTTTAGCTACCACCAAATCAGGAAAAACTGACTCGTTCTTAGATAGCGGAGCCAGTGAGCATGTGTGTTGCACGCTGGAACTTTATGAAAATTTTGACGTATTAACAGTTGAAAAATTAATTAAAATTGAAGATAGCTCAACCATTAAAGCCACAGGAATAGGAACTATCCGTTTTGATGCTTTTGATGGAAACACCTGGTTACCTAGTGTAATGTATAATGTGTTATTTGTCCCAGATCTTGACGTTAACCTTTTTTCGGTTCAACCCTTGATAGAGGTTATAGTTTGATTGTTGATAAACAAATCTGCAAATTTGTTGACAAAATTGGGAAAAATTTGTGCAACAGCCAGCAGACATGGGAAATTCTTTAAAATGAATTTTCAATATGATAATATCATGTTGTATGTGAATATTTCAGCAACCAAACAAGAAAGTTTAGTTGAGTGACATGAACGATTGGCTCACCAAGATTTTCGTCATGTGAAAAAACTCCTTAAGTCACACAAAGTGGATTACTTGCCTGTCGAAAACCCCTTTTGCAAATCATGTATATATGGTAAACAGCACCGTCTACCTTTTCCAGCAAGTACATCCAAAACGACAAAAGTTGGGGAATTGGTTCATATCGACCTTTGTGGATCGTTTGAAGAACCATCTATAAGAGGGTCTAGGTACATGAAGCTGACCTGAGATAATTTTTCTCGCTACCGAATTGTATTTTTCTAAAAGGAGAAGTCCGAAGTGAAAGAAAAAATTATAACATATTTGAAGACTGCAAGGATAAATTTGGGAGGTGAGGTACAAACTATCAGGGCTGATAATGGGCTTGAATTTGTGAAGAAAGAAATGAAGATGCTACTTGAAATTGAAGATTGAAGTATGGGTCAACATGTTTTCATTAATAATTATTGAGCTTGTGGAGTCCAAGGTGTTATGTAGGGTCAAGAGAAATGATATTACAGGGTGTCCAGCGACCTGGAAAACCTGGAAAACAGGGAATTGTCAGGGAATTTGCTTGGTCAGGGAAAAGTCAGGGAATTTTATTAAATTTCTGGAATTTTTACATATTGTCTATAAAAAGTCTCATATTTTATTCACAGTAGTCAAAATAACACTTTTCTTCCGGTTAGTCCCTACCTGGAATCACTTTCACACCATTGTCTCTGTTGAGCAGACTAATATCACTTCTCAAGGTCAACAAGTGAGTTTTGTGTCTTTCCACCCTTCTGTCAAAGTTGAGTCGTGGTTATTCACATGCGCGAAATTTGATTAGAGCAACATTTTAAGTAGAAGGAACTAAGAATGACTGTCTCACAACTATTTTAAATCGTTCTTGCCCGAGGCAATCTTTTAATGGCTCAATACGATTTTACTGAAATCTATTTTTAACTTAAAATAGTCCATTCCCCCGGAGACAGAAATCGCTTAGTCCCTTTATTTAGTGACACAATTTCAGAATGTGTATGTATATAGGGAAAAAAAACCACTATATTAATCTGTGATCTTAAAAAAAAAATTTCGTAATATACTTAATACTGGAAAAAAGTAAATTGGATCTGGAAAACCTGGAAAAGTCAGGGAATTTAAAGATATAGTTTGGCTGGACACCCTGTATTACTTATTATTATTATTATTATTATTATTATTATTATTATTATTATTATTATTATTATTATTATTATTATTATTATTATTATTATTATTATTATTATAATTATTATTATTATTATTATTATTATAATTATTATTATAATTATTATTATCATCATTATTATTATTATAATTATTATTATTATTATTATTATAATTATTATTATTATTATTATTATTATTATTATAATTATTATAATAATAATAATAATATTTTTTTTATAGGCTCATTGACACGTGCAGGTCATTTGAGCATATTGCTTGTTACTGTTTGTATAGTAGGCCAAGAATTTTTATCTGTTTATTTGACTACACCACTCCGACACCTTAGCCTAATTGGTACTGTGTGTGTGTCTACTAAGCTAAGGGTCTTAGGTTCGGTTCCTGACCTGGTCGAAAAATGTATCATTTGTGAAATATGCTTTTTCCCTTTTCACGGTGATTAATTAATTGCCTGTATATTGTATGTGTTCTAGATTTAAGTTCGTTATAAGTCGTGTGCCGATATATTCATTTGGTCCAGAAAGTCATGTTAAATACCTCAAATGAATGAAAAAATGAAAATTACTACAAACCAGTGCTTTGGAGCGGGCTCTGTTGATAAAAACCTGTTGCAGTTTATGATTGTATTTCTATTGTACTATTGAAGCTGGAATTTTCAAAGCAAAGGCAAAGCTTTGCAACCCCCATAAAAGTATTTTTTTTCCCCTACATTTCCTTTCCCTCTTTCATTTACCTTCTTCTATTTATAATACTTAACCTAATATATCAGTAACATATTGTTTACTAAACTTTGTTCTTTCTGTTTCAGATTCTGATCGCTCTTAAACATCTCCACAGTAAGAACATAGTGCACTGCGACTTAAAACCAGAGAATGTTCTTTTGAGCAGCGATTCTGATTTCCCTCAGGTCAAACTTTGTGATTTTGGGTTTGCTCGCATTATTGGGGAGAAATCTTTTCGGCGGTCGGTTGTGGGAACTCCGGCATACCTAGGTACGCTTTAGTTGTATTGTAAAACATAGTTATTTTTGCTTTCTCTAAAAAAAATGTAATGTCAAAATTAAGTGAATAAATGTTTCTTGGGAAAAGAGTAATCAATGTGGGTAGAATCCAATGCACGTTGGGGACACATTCTTCCTTTCTTATATTTTATAGTTCTATTTTCATTGACTTTTATTAAATATTAGGAGGAAAGAAAATATATTAGAATAAATACAAACTTACTCCATATTGAATTCAATAAAGATTGTTAAAAACTGGCAAACTGTTAGTGCTGTAAAACCATAGCTCCCACATCTTTGTAATGTAAAGTATCCACTTATATTTAGGAAAACTTCAAAGATCCATCTAGAGATGAGTTGAAAACAATATTTGTTTCAAATCTGAATTCAAATTTAAGAAAAAATGATAGACATAATTGGTAGCCTATCCCAAATGATTATGATTTTTTTTTCCTCCAATTCTGTAAATTAATGTACTGTAAGTGATACAAAGCCAATCTGAATTTCTATCTTAATTTTTGTTAATACTCTTCACAAATCTTCTGGTCACTTTCACGGTTACATCATCCTCACCTCCATTATCAACAACTGTTCCCAGTTTGTGGCCGGGACACTTTAGTAAAATGCCTCCATCTTCCTTTATCCTTCCACCATTCTTTCCCCTTTAATTGCTTCCATTCTTCTCTCGCTTGCACACTTTCTGATATCTACCGTTCCCATCTCTTTCTTGGCCTTCTTTGGCATCCTCTCCTCCATCCTCATTACATGACCATATCATCTCAGCGTTGTTTCCTCAACTATCATGTACTCCCACTCTTTCCTGGATAACTTCATTCCTTATCCTATTTCTCCTCGTGACATCCAACATGCTCCTCACAAACTTCATACCATGGCCTCCACTTTCCCAGTCTCTCTTACATTCAATGTTGATGTTTATGCTACATATGTGACAATGGGTACAAAGTACGCCCTACACATCACTTCCTTACACTTCGAGTGTACTTCTCTTCTCATTAGATCCTCTGTACTTTCACCTTTCTCCTTAATCACGCTTCCAAGATATTTTACATTTTGTGCTTTCCTGAGCTCTACTCCATCCATCTTTATAGCTTTACTAGGCCTTACCCTCTTCCTTGTCATTACCATCACTTCACACGTTGCCATGCTAAATTTCATTCTACACTCTTTCACTTTTTCATTCCATTCCTGTACTTCCTTTTTCCCTCATATCTTCAAACATCATGGCTTTAATTCTTTCCTCCTCAAGTTTCCTGTGCTTTGTTTCTGATATTAAACAATTTTAAGAGTGCCTGCACTTCAAGACAAGCATTCAGAGGGTCTAATAAAACTATCAAATTTACCTCGTACATTCGAAACATTTTATTTTTCATTGTAGACACCTTCAAAATATTATGGTTGTATTTTATGTAAGGCCATACTATATTCATTCCAATACAGTATTTACACGTGCCCTGTTATACAACCTTTCACTCTCGGACAGCTTCATTAAGTATTTAGTGTTCACCTAGCTCGTAATAATCTGTGGTCCTTGTTTCACAGCCCCAGAGGTCCTTCGTAACAAAGGCTACAACCGGTCGTTGGATATGTGGAGTGTTGGCGTCATCGTGTATGTTAGTCTCAGCGGGACTTTCCCTTTCAATGAAGACGAGGACATCAATGAACAGATACAGAATGCAGCTTTCATGTATCCTCCGAACCCTTGGAAGGAAATATCCTCTGATGGTAACTTTTATAGACGAATTTTTATCTTACCAAGTCTTGTCTTATGATTTTTTTAAAAATATTTTCTTTGAGGGAATGCAAAGCTTACTTTTGCACATGTGGGGTAAAATTAATACACAACTTGAAAAATTTTAAATAAAGTTGAAGGTGTAAGTCAAAGATTAGTTTATAATTGTACTTATTTTTACACGTCTCACTATTCATTATAGGTGTCTGTGAAGCTTCAATAGTTTAATTGCTAACCAATCAAATAATATAAATTATTATATCTATTGTGAAATATCTTGCGAGGCAAAGTAAAATGTCTATGAACTATTGTGTTGATAAAATATTTACCACAAATTAATATGTATGAAAAAAGTGCATAGAGCAAAAAAACCTTTAGTGATAAATAAAATGATAGAATATTAGGAAAATGATAGAGCACAAATAAAAGTAACAACACTGACACATATTTACACACACTTCAATATTTCAATGCTATTGTAGTCTAATTACTACTTCCTGAGGAAGATGCTACAATAGCATTGAAATATTGAAGTGTGTGTAAATATATGTCAGTGTTGTTACTTTAATTTGTGCTCTACCATTTTCCTAATATTCTATCATTTTATTTATCACTAAAGGTTACCACAAATTAAGAAACTGAAATTCTACACATTTGAATTCTTAATGATATTTTAAAATAGGGCTATTTCTGAGTTGATCACCCCAAATTTATAAAGTCAAATTTGTTTACACAAAGCAGAGAATGTATCTACATTCAATACATACATTTTTAAAAATAAGGGTTTATAATGTATTTATCACATATAAAATATGTTTTAAGAACATTTGATTATATCATATATTTTATAAACACCTTGAGGGATAAAAAAATATTGAACCTTTTAACTAAATCATAACTTGTGATAGCACATGGCTTCTTTAGTCTAGGTCTAGTGTTCAAAACTAATATGTCTTATTTTATAAATATAAAGTGTACACGTTTTATTTTACAATAGGCAAATATATTTTATTTTATTTAAACTGGCATATGAGTCGATTCGGTAATCATTCAAAATTTATGAATACTGTTTGAAAGTTGATTTGAACTTGAAAAACTCGCTTCACATATGTCTAACTTGTTTGTGTTATATACGGGAACTACAGGAATATGTTAAGGATGAGGAAATTTGAATTTATAGGAAGGATACCTTCATTTTTCTGTAGGGAGAGTGGAAAACTGTTTAGGAAAAACACCCTCAATATACCTGGACGGGATTCAAATCCTTATCTCCCTGTCATTGGAGTTGTCTATTTTAAGAGTGACTCCTTAGATCATTTGGCTAACAAAGCGTGTATCTAGCCTATAAATGCAACCAGATGTAGTTAAAGTTTTTGAAATATAAATAAAAACCTGCTAAATTGATATGTTCTATCACAGCATTCGACTTTTTAAAAATAGAAGAAAATCATGTAGAGTTAAATCCCTAGTCAAAATGCTCTACTGTTATTCCAAATGTCTAAACAACCAAAACTATTCATGCTGTTCATTAATGAAATGGATTGTATAAAGTTTTAAATGGTTGTCACAAAACACATCCATACACTGACCTAATTGTTCATATCACACACACCCGCCTCGGTGGCGTAGTTGGCTAACGCGCTAGTCGTGTTGAGCTCGACCGCCGAGGACGGGAAGATCGAGGTTCGAATCTCGGTCGGGTGAACTGGGGGTGGTTTTTCCTAAAATGGTTTTCCACTCTCCCTCCACGCAAATGCGGGTTCACTTCATCTACAATTCAACCTTCCCAATTCCTAATCCATTAGCGTAATTAGTACTTAAGCGTATAACCCGAATGGGTAGTAAGACGCGGTGCTAAATATTATTATCATATCACACACACTCCACCCACACACACATAAATTGCCCTAGAAAATGGATACAATTGTATATTACCAGTACCAGACAAAGTGCCACTGGAGATTGATGGGTTCGGATACGACCATGACAACGATACGAGATGACAAACAACACTTTTGCACTACTCACAAACTGAGATGTCAACGGTGATTGTCAGAGACAACAGTAAAACTGCGCACACACCACACATGATCACCAAACACAGAGCTTTTGCCACCAACACACATAATGGTACAAAATCAAAACAATATTCAAATATACAAGCCCCAAACATTCCGCCTACTTTTAAATGCTCATATTTCAAATTAGTTTTTTCGGTTGGAGGAAAAATTTAACCACCGGAACAGTAAGGACACCTTCTGCAACTTGAACGACATGCATTATGCTGTCAGGGCTGAGAATGTTTCCACCCAATATCTAGTCATCAATTTAGTGGACGCAAGTTTGGTTCCTTGATAAGGATTAGGGCACCTTCCTGAAGGCTGTCTTGTGAATGAGTCCACTAGGGTTTGGGCTGGAGTTGATGGTGCCACCACTTCCAGAAGGACTGGTGAATTTGGTCTTTATTGCATGTCTTCTATGTGATTTTTTTTATTATTATTTCCGCATAGCTTATCCTGTTATATTAATTGGAAGAAGGTACAAGAAATCTTGATGGAAACCTATAAAAGGGAGCAAACACAAATTGGTTTTTACACTAAAAATAAGACACAGCTCACACTTTATATTGCCATTGGACAAAGAGTTATGGTCCCCTCTTTAAAAAAAAACCTATCGTTGCCATCCAACCCCTCAACCTAGTTTTCATTCTTTCGGAACTCATTAGGAGAGAATGTGAAATACACAACTCAACTTTCTAAAAGAGGGAACCAAAAAAACACATAAGGGTGGAAAAGTAATTGGTAAAGAATAATAGGACTCTTAGATAAGAACATGTAAATGGAATAATATACCATTTTCTTTAATCCATACTTTTGGAAATTTGGAATTTCTTCCCTGCATACCCTTTAGTTCTAATTATCAAAGATTTACTGTATCAATAAATTATAATACAGGACTTCGTATCGACTATATTAGGGAAGGGGAAATACTTATGTCCACGATAAATAACTGCTTCAACCACACCTTTAGCAATTATTGTTGTTTGTTGTTTTAGCTATTGACCTGATCAACAACTTATTACAAGTGAAGCAGAGAAAGCGCTACACAGTTGACAAGTCACTATCCCATGTTTGGCTTCAGGTTAGTTGAATCATATTTTTCTCAAATTTCTCATAAGAAGTCTTAAATTTAAGTAATATTTGAATGAAATTAGTATCACAAAGGTAGAACATATTTTATTGTCATATAATCTTTATAGAAAACAAAGATCTTTCCGGGGAATTCATAATTTCCATACGGTAAAATGCATATGTTGGTATTTATTATTTTACTTTTTAGTTAGAGGAAACAAAAATGTATTTCTTCCTTATCCTAATCATACACATCTATAGATTTGATATTTTCTCTGCCACAAATTGTGATTTCAAGCCAAGCCCTTCTGATTGCCATTCAAGATAGCTTTGAGTTTCTTTCCAAATTTATGATTATTTAATTTAAGCAATTGGGGATTATAGTACTATATCACTAACTAAAACGATACTTGATTATTGCAATCCTTACTATATCTCTTTGTGTCTTTTTCTTGAAAATGTCATTTCACATGCTCCTCTAGGTTAGAAACTTCTTAAAAGCTTTAGGTTTGATTGGCTTTAAATATTCGCTGTTTAACAACATAATCTCTCCCTGTCTGGAGCTTCACACTCATTGATTTACCTTGGCAAGCTACTCTTCCTCCCCCCTCTCATTTCCGTACCAAAAAATATGATAGGGTAAAGTAGAGTATATCTCTCTGTTCATCTCTAAATCTTTCAAGCTCTCTCGCTTGCTGAACTTAACTGTTGATAGACAGACCACAATGAGTCACACACCTCTCGACTTGTTTGTCTCTCTACAAGAGTTAAAATACCCCACTTTCAGCTGAGAATGGATAAGTTCCCGACCTTTTTCTAGAGCATTCCAGATCCTGTTCACCCCAAGTTATTCCACTTTCTCTTACTAAGGGTATGCTAAGTGAAATTACGAAATGCTGGTGTCACTATGTTTGAATTAAATAAAAACATGTTTTATTATTTACCTAAAAAAACATGTTTCCCATTCTTAGATCTATTAAAGATCAAATAATATTACCATCAATTGTATGTAGTGTGGCTTTGCATGAAATAGCCTCAAGTTGTGTTAACATAATTACAAAATTTAGTATTATCTCATTTAAAGTTTGAGCACTTATTATTTAGAATAACTCTCATCTTTCCTGAATTCAGTTTTAAGATTCATGAGACAAAAAAAAAAAGTGGAAATATTTAAGTCCCACCTAAAACTTATTCTATATTTAGAAAGTACACATTAAATATCCCAAATTAAAACATAGCTCCGATATTGTTTGGATGACAGGACTATCAGACTTGGTGTGACTTACGAGAGCTGGAGACCCATGTCGGTAACCGCTACTTGACTCACGAGTCGGACGACGCACGATGGGAGAGCATGCGCCGGGAGCGCCTTTGACCTTCTAAAGGTTGGGTGGCTTCCGCCAGGTTCAAGTTTCGTAGATTTATCAAAGTCTGACATGAAGCAAAGTGGCAACTCGACTTTGTTAGTCACTTTTGTCTTAGTTGTGCAGTTACATGTGAGTAAAAAGTATTCTAGTGTTCGAAATGATTACTGATAGGATTTCAATAGGGGTGTGCAAAGCTTCTGAAACTTCGACTTGATGGATAAGAATTTAGACTAGAAATTTTGCCCATTCTGTGTACGTCACAGTCGTGAAAAATATGTAGTTTGATTTACATTCTAATAATGACTTAATTTATAATAAGATAAAATTGGTTAAGCATTTTACAATAAAATACTGTATATATTTTGTTTTTAAAATCAAAACTAAGTGGTATGAATTACTTTTTAAAAAAAACTTTTTTTTCTCAACAAATATTAATAAACAAAAAATTCAAACTTTGGTTTGGCTTAGGAAATATTTTGTATATTTGACTCATCTTCGCTTCGAAACCATAAAGTGGACTTTGCACACCCCAAGATTTTAATATAAAGTGATGTGTTAACTTAAAACTTAGCTACTTTTAGATCATAAAAAAAAGTTTTAAAACAAAATGTTTACAAAATTTTGAAGATTCTCATGTATGTTTTTTTTAATGGTTGATCATTATTATAGAATGTAGATTGTTTTCATCTGAATATAGACTGATGCATTTATAGTAGTGCCAATTGGAGGACAGTTCATCTCGTTTATAACATAATCCATGAACTCCTGGAAGAGATCTGTTAGTACGAGTCCTTTTTTTAAAGTTTACATTTTATATTATTCATGATACTGATTAATGTTTTTTTATGTATGGATATATACATCATATACCGTATTGGCCCGAATATAAGACTATAGTTTTTATTAAAAATCGAAAGCAAAAGATAGGGGGTCGTCTTATATTTGCAGCCTAGCATCTTATGATATTAATGTCAACTTACTTTTTGTGTTTGTATTGCATATTTCTAACTAAAATGAATAAATCTAGCACAAAACATGTTTTTACACACGTAAGAAACTATACAAATTTATTTTATTAAGTTATTTCACATGTAAATTATCATCATGGCATAGTTTCTTGTGTTATTAATTTCAAATTTAATTTTTGTGAAAAGCTGCATATATCATTTATTAAAGTTAGTAAATCATGCATGACAACATGTTTCCACACGAATACTAACTCACAAACTTTATTTTATTGTGGTATTTCACGCGTAAAAATGTAAACATAAACATTACATCAAAGTTATTTTTCATTTTGGTCATGGAAGTACAGCAGCGGTGTGGTATTCTGATATTACGTTTGAACGCGCTCTAAGAACTGATCTTGGTGAGCGCTCAGTAACATGATGGTACTGCTGTGTAGCGACTAGTTGCACTAATCAGTGTTTAGTAATAGTGTTTCTTTTCTCCATGGTGCGTGACGTCAGCTGCCTGCTGATTATCTTGATGTATTCGTTTGTTTTTTGTGTGAATTAGTTACAGGAACTTAAATATAGTATAGTTTAGTGCGGTTTTAATTACAGTATATATTTATCTTTTCCAATGGCGCCTGATAGTGTAGAAAAACGCGGCACATCGTCAAAACAGATAAACAAATGTGAAAATGGAGAAAATAGGTTAAGGGTCGTCTTACATTTGAGGCCTTATTTTTTTTACTCGGCCAAGGGAAAAATAGGGGGGTCTTCTTATATTTGAGGCCGTCTTATACTCGGGCCAATCCGGTATCTAGTTAGATAAAAATATCTTAGTTTTACAACTTAATAGAAGTTATTTACAAAAGTTATATATATTTATTTTTTGAAAATATAATAGGAAATAATTTTAGTTATATAAACAATCCTACTTGCAAGTAGCATATGTAAAATTAATTTCTATTTTTAAAGTGTGCTATTAATTAGTTGTTTGTTTTATTGTTTGTTTAATGTTGTTTCTGTAAAGTTATGTATATAATTTATGTAGCCAATGTAAGTTAAGTCTAAATTTGAGATAACATTTTTATGTAACTTAGCGTTAGGGCACAGTTTAGCTGAGAGTGCGTGGCACTTTATAATGTATGATAAGCTATGACAGGCCTAGTAAGCCGGTAGTGTAAAATATATGGCTTGAATAAAAAAACTGACCCAGACCACAGGCTGGAAACAGTAATGGGTGTAATATAACTTCATAATGTTTGGTAAATTTGCCGAACAGTCATTCTGATAAAGGTTGTGTTCAACAGAGTGAGAGTTAAAGTTTTTTAGTTATGTATTTAGATGAAATGTATCTTGTTTGAGCATCATATTATTTTATATTTAATAGCATTTTACATTCAGTATTGGCAGATCTGATTGAAGTAGCTATATCCACAAGTTGTTCTTAGTAAACTTCAAAAGGTTTATATCAAATGGAGAGAATATTTCATGGGAACTGATGGGCTCTATTAAATATGTATTTTACATTTAAGGTTTTTTGTTTGTTTCACATAAATGATAGACAAGAAATATTTTTTTTGTTTTTCAAGCAAATGTAAATGCTTAGCATCTTTTTTAGTATAGATAGTAAGACTTAGAATATTAAGGGGTTATAAAAAGCATATATCATGTACATCTGATAAGCATTCTAGTTTAGTAACAAGCAACACAGTTGCCTCAAATAATTTCATGTTATTAAATGAACTGATGCTATTTTTGTAGGAAGGGACCATTGACAATGAAAGATACTAACAAAAAATATGGCCTACTTAAACACTAGATTAATATAATTGGGACAGATTTTGCTATCGTAAATTCAAGGTGTTCCTGCTTTTAATATAACTCTTTAGAGGATTGGACCAAGTATTCATAACTGTGCCAAGATTTCTGTTACTTCAATCGCATCACTTGTGCTTTTGATACTAGTTCATAACACACTGATTTTTAATGTTTGCATCATCGAAATAATGGAACTTTGTTGTTCATATCACAAGTCAGCTCAATCAACGTACATTATTAAATCTTTCTAACAAGGGTGGACAGTGCAAATAAAGTAGAATAAAACTCTGATAATGAAAACTTGGTTGAATCATTTGTTAATTTAGTGTGGTCAAATTACTGTTCAATGTCAATGAAAAAAGTGTTTAAACTCTTGAGATTTGAGTAAAATATTTGTTAAAAATATTAATTTAAACTTTGCAAGTTAACAGAGTTGTCATAACTGAGGCCTTGCGAATTTGAACATCTTTTATTGAAACTTAATACTCCAGTGACATCAAGAACTTTAAAGATTGCATTTAATTTTATTGCTTAATGTATTTTAATCATAAAACAGAAACACACTTTTGCATTAAACTGTTCATGTTGATACAGCCTTTTTAATAGGTTTTTTTTAATATTTCTAAATTTAAATACCCTATCTCATATTAGATCAATCAACAACACAAGAATGTTGCTAAACTGAAATTGTATTGAATTTCATATTTATTTTACTTCTCTACATGACAATAGTAATATTGTTGATGAGTGGCAGGATTCTTAATTTTACATCACTCTCCTTGCTTCCTAGTACAAATGAGTGCTTGGATTATTGCCGAATTTGAATATAATGTTGTGTTACCCAAAGAACATTGTGTGGAAGTGTTTTTGTTTATTTTAATATGGTGAAATTGTTTCACTCGTCTTAATTCCAATATCTTCTTAAATCCAGCTGTTACTTACCTAAGTGTGTACCATCTGCGAGTTGAAAAGGTCTATTAAATAATAATAGAGTGCAGTCAATACAAGTAACAGAAATGAAGCTAATGTTTCAAAAACAAACTGGTGGGGCATAGATATAGTTAATAAGTTCTTACCGACAAAGTTAGCCCATCTTTAAAGTGCTTGTCTATTACCTAAGAAGGTTTTTTGTTTCATGGACAATTTTCTCGTCTGGCAAATTCTGATACATTTCCTTAAAATCGGCCTTTATACTTTGTTCTTGGATACGATCGATCATGTGTTGCAGATAGCTTGAAAGGTTAGCAAGAAGTATAAAAATATATTTGTTTAGTCTACAAGTTTCTATGCAAATTTTAGCAGGAAGCATCTTAACAAACATGTTCTTAAATAAACGTAATAGAACAATAATTGTAGAAAATAATCCACTAATACAAATATTACAGATAGGGAATTTAATTAAAAATAAGGAAAAGTCAGGGAATTTAAATATTTTGACTAATTCTGCATACAAACACTCAAACAAAAATGAGAGATTTTGTTTCTTGATGTTAACAAAATGCATTGCCTAGCTAAGGCAGTCTTATGATGATATAGTTTTTCATAAATGTTTCATAACACATTTATAATGTTTAGTAGCTGTTAGGATAGTTTTTGAACATGTGTGGTCAATTTTATAAACAGAAAAATTGCCATTCACCAAGGAAAAACGTAAAAAGGTTAAGTCGGGATTTTTTTAAAAGGTTTTCTGAAAAACTTTAATAGTCAGGGAATTTTATAAAAAAAAAAGTTTTATAGCCGCCCTGAAATAAACACACACAAACATCACTATTTTGAAGCTCATATTATATTTGGAAGAAGGTATAGGAAAGGTGGATAGAAACATACAAAAACGAACTAACACTGTAATGGCTTTTACAATGAAAAGAAGAACACAGTTCACACTTTACATTGCTGCCATTAGACAAAGAGGTATGGTTGCCTATTAAAGAAAATCATCTCATCTCGCCCATCCCCTGACCTAGGTTTCATTCTATCGGAACTCTTCAGGGAGGAGTGTAAACGCACAACGCAACTTCCTAAAAGAGTAAATCAAAAACAAAACGGATAAAATATAGAATTGTAAAGAATGATAGGCCACATAGATAGGACCATAGAAGGACAAACACAGGAAAAGGACATTGGATGCATATATATAATATACCTTCTTCTAAATATAATACAATTACGTCATAAAGCGAATAAATAATATAAATAAATATTTATTTTGATGCTCAGGAATTGTGAGACAAGACAGGTAGTTAGTTGGCTGCAATGATACCAACTTGTTGTATGTATAATTTCTGAAGGATAATTTTATTTTAGTGAAACCTCAAAATAATTTTCTTATTATCTTAAGTACATATTGTATCATGCTTAGAAGGTTTTTTTTTTAAAGACAGATAATTAGATACTAAAACTTCCAAAAACACTTTAAGAGCTAAAAAGAAAATTAGTTGAAAACGCTGCCTATATCAATCAACATTTGCTAAGTGAGTGTTTATTTGGTGTCTTTTCACCTTTAGTTTGATAAAGGGCAATAAAGTCTGAAATAAAACTTATTGAATTATGAAGTATCACTAGTGTAGCTGTTAATTGCTCAAACAGGCTAAATTCCATTCTCATATCTAACTTCTCGTTTAGGTTGGCCAAAATTTAACTAACTAATAGGATAGGCAGAGGAAGTTAGATTGTAGAGAAACTGTATCCAAATTTGCACAGAGAAGGAACACTATTTAGTAAAATCACTAGTACATCCAGACAAGATTCAAACCCCTGTCCTCTAGTCATCAGCATAGCAGTCTCAATATAAGTGTTATTTAGTCCACATCCGAAACAGGTTCAGGTGATGGACTAAGCAGTTCTACCACGTTAATAAAATGGGCAGGATAACACTTCTATTTCGCAAGACCAACTTGGTTTATGGCAATTTCTTTGTTTTAGTTTCTTCCTCGTTTTTACTTACTCTGACAGATGGAAATTTAACATGTAGGCTTTGTTCAAATAATCAGATTGATGTTATTTCCATTAAGGCATAAGAAAAAGAGGGTGATTTCTATAGAAACTCACCAGAAATGCACTTGGAGAAGGAATTGGTAAACCACATAGTGATAAAAACAACACCCTTTTAGGTATCAAACCTTGGTCAGATTCATGCACAATATTGCTTATCTAACTCTGCTGATAAGCACAATTGGGTATAAAAAAATTCCTATTTCAAAAGGCTCAAAGGCCCTTTACTGAAACACCTAATCCAAATATCTACTAAGCCACTGGGAATAGTACCTGGTCCTTAAGACCTGTATCTGGTCTTCCTAGTCACCCAACCAATGGGTTTGACCCTTCAAATAAAATAATCACACTTTTGATTTATCTGACCACTCACACAAATATGATAGTAAAATTAATTATTTGGATAGGTTTTTTAAGGGGTCTGCAAGCTTGGGTCTTTTTCATTTGAGTCGAGTATTTCTAAAATCTCCCGAGTTCGAGTATATTCATAGTTTTAAAATGTTACAAAGTATATTAAAACACATGTTCTTAAAATATGAATGACACTAATTTTTATACAAAGTAAATACTTTGGGAAAAAAAAAGTTAAATAACGGAAACATCAGTTTTTAAATTAGAAATAGCACTTATAAAACACAATTTAAAAATAAGAACAACACTAATGTCTTTAAGGACATCAAAATTACACTAACAATTCTAAAAATAGTGATTAAAATGAATAATTATATGAGGCTTGGAAATGTACACCATAACAAGACAGTGTAGAAACACTGTACAGTGATGTAAAGCAAGTGATAGTGAAGGAAGTCAACCTGAAAGGATAGTTAGACCTTGATAGGAACAAAGACACGTCTCTCTTCATGTCTTCTTAAACTTTTACACTTTCCACTTCTTCAAAACTTCCACAGTTGTACACTAGTTTGAATTTTCAGGAATATTACTTTTTCATTAATGTCTCTTCATATGAAAATAAATAGATCCTAAAATTCAAAACAATGTGCAACTGTGGAAGTTTGAAGAATGGGGAAGTTTAAAAGTGTAAGAAGAAATTTTATAGAGAAGTGTGTTTGTTGTTTCTACACTGTCTTGATAAAAAGTTAGTAAAATTGACATTTTAATAAGCTAATATTTCCCCAAGATATGCTTCAGTAACTTAATTTACCCTACAAGAAAACGTAAGATATCATAAACAATTAGAAATTTAAGTGTTTCATATTTCGTTTATTATTCCTTAGTGTAATAGTGCATGATCACGTCTTCTGTTCCATTTCCATTCCTCTATGCGCAGTTGCACATGTGCGTTGTACAGACTCTCTTTAGACATTATTTTATTGAGAGATTTACTTCAATTCAATTCTTAATGCTTATAAAAGTTGATGCGATACTTTAGAAGAAAAATAATATGACTAAAATAATATTTCTAGCAAACAATATCAAATAGTATATGATTTTTTTTTATTATAAGTGTGGTAAGTTTGGTAAAATATGTATTGCAATAATGGCCCGTCTACATCCAACATACCCGCTCATCGGATTCGCAACTACGCAATCGCAAATGCACTTGTAATTACGCTTCTCTTAAATACGAAATAGACTCTATACAATGAAAAGTCGCAGACGTAATTTTAACCAATAGAAACAAACAGCAAAGATGACTATAAAAGTCAAATTCATTTCTATACATTTCCAAGAGCTGTTCTCATAGACCAAATAACTTCATATTATTTGATATTAGTTGTTCATCCATATTTGTTTTTTTATTGGCTAAACGCAAGCCAACGCAACTACATAACCGCAAGAGATGGACAATGTTCATCTCCTGACAAGCGCGTCCGACAGTTCCGACATTAGATTGTGTTTGTGTAAGCTATTGTAGACAGACAAAATACGTTATTGCATAGTTGTGAGTCCAACAAGAGGGTGCGTTTGGTTGTAAACTCCATTCACGGTAGTAGTTACTCTCTGAAAGGTCTTTTTTCCTACAAAATCCTACTATATAATAGCTTTCTGGTAGGGGAAAAGGCCTTTCAGAAAACAATTCCTACGATGAACAGACTTTAGATGGGCCATTAATAAGATCAACATTGATTTTAAATATGTTAACCAACATAATTCTATAACTAAATAGTAACTACACTAGAGCTAGTTTTGTAGCCAAACGTATTAATTAATACGAGTTTTAAATATCTTAAATTTGAAAACATTTAATATAATAGTATATTATTGATATTCCATTTTTAATTTAACATAAATTATTATTTTAGAAAGGGACCACGTGAAAATAGTAAAAAGAGTCATTCATTTATTTAGTAATTTTCTTAGCTATTTTTATTTTCATTGCTTTGTCATGCATGGCAATACAAATTAATAACTTCAATCAAGTATAATTCAAAATGGACGACAATATTGAATAAATTTATTGGTCAAAAGGGGTTTTAAAGCTCTTATTACGTTATTAATATGAAAATTGAAATTAATTTTTAACAATTTGTTAAGTAGCCAAATGATTTTAAAGTGGAAATGCTAATATTATTTCAATTAAATGGACTATACTTACTATTGCGTTTTAAAAATTGATTATTAAGCACATCAAGTGGAAACTCAAATATGACTAGCCTACAAAACTTTTGATCTCACTCTCGAGCTTAAGCGACGAGTTCGGCTCGAAGCTCGAAATACGAGTAATCAGAGCCTTAGTTTTTTTTCTTCCACAAATATTTACTTTCGCTTGGCACTTATTTTAGCCAAACAGATATTCTGTGTGTAACAAGTTAGCTTACATTTAAATAAGAAAGAATATTTGTTCTTATCCAAAAAAAGATGATTTTGTCAAAGTGCCTGCCTGATTAACTTAAACTTCATTGCATGTAAGAATATTATTTGACCAACCAAGTTTTATCAAATTAATTATTCAGTTTTGAAAACACTGTTTCATTTATCCACTACAGAATTAAAATTTATCAAGTGTTAATTATGTTTTTTTGGTATGTTTGAGAATTGTATTTGTAATCTGACCCTTTTTAAGAGATTTGTCAAAACTGCCGTTATATTAGAATATATTTTATTGTTTGTACAGAACTTTAGAAAGAAAAAAAAACAGACATGGTTTTCATAATGAACTTAATTTTATATTGCTGCCGTTTAGCAAATATGGCACCCTTTACCTCTTAGTCCAATAGCATCAATGTAAATTGTGAACTTTGTTGTGCTTTTCGTTATGATGAGCTACTTCATACAGATATGGGTGATGGTCCCTAAGATCTAATCTCATTGATAATATATTGGTGTGCACACAGAGCCCTGGTCAACACTAAGGGCCAGTTTCATAGTCAGACTTAGCCTAAAGTGCGAGTCGATACTAAATACAGGACGACACCTACCTAGACCAAAATGGAATGGGCCAGTTTCGCATATGAAACTGGCCCATTCCATTCAATTTCAGGTAGGTGACGTCTTGTATTTAGTATCGACTCGCACTTGAGGCGTACTAAATCTGACTATGAAACTGGCCCTAAGTCTATATAGGAATCTGATCAACTTTTATAATAAACCAACATTGAGATAGGCATCAAAATGAAAGCATCAATGACACTCTAGGAAAGTGTCTTTATTTTCTAAACAACAACAAATTTAGTTATTAAAATGAAGGTTGTGGCTTTTAAATTTGCTGAAATTGTTTTATTTTGATGTAGTTGATTGGACAAAGTATTAAATTTTCTCACCGATTTCATGATATCCTCTTATTTAGAAGACGTGTGTGTGTGTGTGTGTGTGTGTGTGTGTGTGCGCGCGCGCATGTGTGCTATATTGAAATATTTTAAGAAACCTATGAACCTTAAGGACCCTCAGGATATGGAGTATGTAAACTAGACAAACTGTCCTGTACACTAGATTTGTACTGATACCATTACCAATGAATTTGAATCCACTGATTATTGTATCATTGAAATAATTGTGAGGAAAGCTTAAATTGATAGCCTAGTTTAATCAAATTTAGAGGTGGGTCAAATTCAAGTTTCGGATTTAAAAAATTTTGCCTTCAAATCCCAGGTCATGAATTCGAATTTTAGAAAACATGGTAAACATAATAGGTTTTACTTTACTATATTAATTCTTAGTTGTTATACAAAATATAAATATTAGCCAAATGTTAAAATGTTATTGTTTGTTCATTTATTCGGTTAGGTGGTAAATTAACGTTGACTCAACACAGCCACGTTTTAGTGAGTGGAACAAATTATCTTTACTTGACCTGAGTGTTCTAGTTATTTTGTTTGCACCAAATAGAGGCTCACTTTTAAAGACTATACTAAAGAACTGATTTATCAAAATTGATATTCAATCATTTTATTGCAATTGTTAAAAGTAAGAAACAAGTCTATTATCGTTAACCTCCAAAAAAAATTGAGATCATCTATAAAAAAATTTCAAATATTCTACGGTCCATTTTATTCCTTTAAAAATTGGAAAAACTGCAGAAACATGTCAGATAAATTTCTACATTCGGTATCGTTACAGCTCTGGTAAGAATACTACTGTAATTTTGTGATACATAATATAATTATGATCTTGCAGATAAGTTATTATTTAAACCACTTAGAAAAGGTTTATTTAGGTTACATCTGCCACTCTCTTGGAAAGGGTTAGTGAGATTTAACTTTTACTCTCATGTAAAACTATTTGTATGAATCAGATTTATACTAAACATATTTGTGCAGAACTGATTATAAAAATACCTACTGTAGAGATTAGATATGAGACTACTGCACTTAGTAGAAGAAGATGAAAGGGAGTGGTGCTAAAGTGTGAATAAAGGAAAGAAAGTGAATCAGTATTTCTCTTCCATGCTGTAACAATGCACAGCAAGACCCGTCTGGGTTTTGGTTCATGCAGAACACACAAAATAGTGAATAGTGCATAGCAGTGCACAATCAAAATATAAATACAACTGTATACAATTAAACATAGTAATTAAAGTCTTAATTAAATCAATAATTACTCACTTCTCTATCCGCATAGTCTAAGGCAGCAGTTCTCAAAGTGTGCTCCGCGAAGAGATTGGAAAGAAAAATAGATAAAATAAATGTGGCAAGATCTCAAAATCAGCTTTGCCTGCCCACACCTTCTTGGAACCATGCAGTAAACATCGGCAAAGTCACAGACTGCGCACGGTAAAACCTGATGGTTCTAGCTAACCCCCCATCTCTGTGAAAATTCTGCTGCGCTTTCAGATATGACATTTTTTCATAATTTTCCGGGAAGCATATTAAAACCTTTTGTTTCTTCATACCTTCAGTCAGTTGCAGTTCTGTCAGTACACAGTTGAGAGTCAAAACAAATCACGGCATCAAGGCATTTCAAATATAAACACAGAAGCTATTATCCTTCTGCTTGTATACTGATGATGGATTTTAAGTATGTAGGAAAAAGACAGAATGGTGACCAAGCAAGAGATGGGAGGAGCAGATAACAGAAGATGTGAGATAATAAGATTGGAAATGGATAGAGGAAGATGGAGGCATTTTACTAAACTTACCTGGCAACAGGCTGGAGACAGTTGATGATGATGATGATTTACACTGGTGTTTAATTGGCTATTTGCTTCATTTGCTGATAAGTTTCAAGTTCAATGATTATCTATTTTTTCAGTTCTTCAGGTTCTTTTTCTTAGTCATACTGTGCAGTGTAGGGGAATGTTATAGATTCCTTTTTGAAATAGAGTACTTCTAAGAAATAAGTTTCCTATGGAATTCTTTGATTTTGTTTGTCTGTCAAGGTTAAATATATGCTCTTGGCGACACGGTTTATAGCGTTGAATTTTTAAAAATATATTTGCAAGATAAGTCAGTTAAGTTCCTTGGCCCTGTCGATTGCAAGCCTAAAACCTATTTTGTAGGATGGTGGGCATGAGAGTGAAAGGCGTGCGTGGCTTCAAAATCGACCAAAGTATCCTTCCGAGCTAACAAGAACAGGTAATCATGGAAACAGTAAAATGATACATTTGGAAAAAACTGTTTTCTCGAGAACGAGTGAAATTTTTATAGTAATATTTTCAACACCTCTTCTAAGATAATGTATCAATGTTTATTACGTGTTACATTTTCTTATCTTTTTGTTATACAGCCGGCAGTTTTCTATTAAAAAAATGTCAAAATTATTGATATTTGATCACTGTTAAAATTATAGAAGAGGTGTGTATATAAAAAGTATAACACAATCAACATCAACATTCTTGAACAAAACGTTTCTGAAAAGAAAATTGCAAAACAAAAAAAAAATCTTGAAGATAACCGTTTGTTCCCATGGCTCTGCATTTCCACGCCCAATGAAAAGGACCATTCACATTAAAACACCAGCTTTTGTCATCCAGCAATGTAGTTAATTAAAGGTGACCCCCTTCCCAAAAAAATTAACTAACTCTTCCTTAAAATATGTTATTATTATGTGTTCTGTCTTACGACAGGCCGATTCCTTTTGTCAGTGAACTTAGACCACCAATGCACCCTGTCCACTGCCTTCTCCTCAAGCTCCCAGAATTTTCTTCCTCCTTTCAAGCCATCCAATATTTTAATCCTTCTTACTAAGCTCCCTTTCCCTCAACCTTTCCTTTTATAACATCGTGCAGAAGACAATATCTTCCAAGGATGTGTCCGATCCTATTTACTTTGTACCGAAGAATCTCATTCATCGCCCTGATCATCTCAATTCTTCTCCAACATAACTGGATTTAAAACTTGGCATTTAAATAGATTACCACCTCATTGCTCTATGCAAAAATACGGTTTTATGCATAGAATCCATTTCATGGCAATGGGGAGATGGGGGAAATTTTGCAAAATTAATAATCTTGATGTTTCAAATATGTCACTTTGACGTTGTGGTCTTCGGTTCAAAGCAAAATAAAAATTACTCAATAATACTTGTCTTATCAACAAAGGGGCCAAATCCAAGTAACTGAGGTTTGTTGTCATTGGTGCTTTCATCTACTTGCGGAGCAAATTGCCTGTTAACTTTAATTTGGTCAACATCATTTTGACCGATGTCCTCAGACATTTTAGCAATATGTTGGCCTATCATATTATTGGTCAAAGGTACTTTTGAAGTTTGCACTTTAGCTTTTTCTAAGCATAGTTTCATGTGTTTTGCTATCAATTTAGCAACTGAATGACTGCTAAGTGCACTATTTGAAACTTACTATCTTTCCATTTTAGTTAATACCTAAAAGACGTTCAAACTATGATGGTTTTTGGGACTTACCGGGATGTTTGGTGGTAAGATGCCACCTCATTTGTCTCAGAACTATTGCTTCATTTCTCAGGCGTTCTACACAAAAGAAACAGATGGGAACTGGCAGATCATATCCTTCATTTTAAGTGAAATCGAAAGCCGAATAGCTATCTTTATATTTCCGTAACACTTTAGGAGGCTTAAAACTGGATTTATTTTGTTTACTTTAATATTTATATCAATGTTACTGGGATAACTCAGACTAGTGGAAAGTTTGACATCATTGATGTTTTTCTTCGGGTTTTCACTTCCCAACAAAAAACTTATCCATAGTTAGTAAACAATTGTAGCTTTAAAAAATCTTTCATCCTGTCACAATATTAGGTGGACGATGTGAGCATGCAGTGTGTCTGTTAAGTATAACTACCAAAGAAATCTACAAATTAATTCATTGATAGCGGGTTGACACCTGCAATTTGTAGTTTTGAAATCCTATCTTAGTGGCTAATTCTCGTGCGATTTAAATAACCAAGTATTGAATTAAAATCTTAAAAGAAATTTCACTGCACACTATTTGGGAAACAGTGAGCTAGAGCCTTTTCTCGAATTCTTATTGGATGATACATCCAAGGGCTTTCTATTCTCAACTCCATGCATAAGGCATACTAAGTTATATAAACTTAATAAGTCTGAAAAGACATGTTTTCTGGACAAACAAAGAGACCACAGGTTTAGTCATTTCTCTTTAAAAATAATCATTAACCGGTATTCAACTACAAATTGTCTGCTGTTTTGCCACTGCACACATTTATAAAACTTTCTTGTCCAATCCCAACAGTAGTACCATCATAGTGTTTGAAATAATTTTTTGTAGTATTATTTTCAAAACTTGTCAACTTTAATCCCCAATTTTCTCTTATAATATATTTTGTGATATCAATATTCATATATATGTTTTAAATCTCCTAATAAATACATGTTTTGTGGGAGTAGATAATTATAATTTTATATATATATATATATATATATATATATATATATATTTAGTTGGAGGTGGGTCAGATCTTATTTTTCTCAAATCAGAATCTAACACTCCAAAATCTTAAAAAATGAACAATTTTTATAAAAATAATAGAAAATTAAATTTAGTTTGTAACATCCTAACTGCATTAAAAGACTAGACACTTTAGAGTGGATTTATTATTTTATACTGGTTTTATTTCATTTTATATCTAAAGAAAATTTAAGTGGTCCAATGCTATAATGCAATATAAAAAATACAATTTGTATCGCTAAATAATTTTGATTACAAATTAAAAGGATGTCCTGAATAAAACCAGACCCAAACACATTATTTCAAAGTTTATGTTAGAAACGTGCGTCTCCAGCAGTTATGCATAGTTCTGCTCGCCGACTAGTAAACATCTATTTTATTGAAACTATGTAGTGTCTGGTGGTACACATTTTAAAAACAGACTTTGAAAGACTGTGCGTTTGGAGCCAGTTTTATTTGGGACATCCTGTAACTGTTTGAATAGCCAAATCAAACACTTATTTTATTAGTGGTCTTTGGTTGAGGTAAAGACATTTCCTGAAGTGAAGGAGATTATTGAAATTCTCGAATATCCTTAAGGATTCGAGGGCCCCATCCATAATATATATAAAAATTGTAAGATCAAAAAATACAAAATATTGAATAAATTTTTTTATTTCAAGTTGAGGATTTTAGATTTGTAAATCTTTGCTATTCATATCTCGATTATTATGCGTTGAGCATTCCATCTCTTATGTTAATGTAATATTACTGTACTTGGAAATTGTTAAGATCTTTGTACAGCTAAGATAAGTTAAAGAGTGAATGTAAACTATATAATTTTATTTCTTAAAAAAAAAACACTAGTAAATACATTTTACGCCCACCCTGTAATCTGCACTTTTATTGATATAAACACAAGAGAATAAAATTCCATCAACTTGAAAAATAATTGTACTTCATAAATTGTTTTACAGACACTCTTCAACTTGAATGTTTTACAGTCAAGCCCATCTTTAGTTAAATTCATAGGCTTATACATTTTATTTTATATATGGAAAATCAAATTTGCTAACCTGTGTATGACACTACTGTACATCATTTATTTTTCACCTAATTAATAATTTGTAATTAAAAAAACAACAACCAAAAAACACTGCAAAAATCCACTTAAAACCATTGCAAAGTGATGTTTGAAATATTTGTATAATTAATGCATTAAGAACTAACCATCTTGTATCAAAATAAATATTTTCCCCATAGTTAAATAGTCTCAAAAAATTACATTTACATATAATTTGATCATTTAACTTATTTAATGCTGCAGATTTGTTAAAAAAATTAACATACTCTATTATTATGCTAAGGGATTTTTCACTTCGATACATGTCAAGGTGACAACTTATTAAGAGAAAAAATAAATGGCATTTTTTTAAGCTGTTAGAAAAAATAAGTACTTGGCTGTTTGGATTAAAAGAATAAGTTTTCAATTGGGGTGAACCAAAATTCGAATTTAAAAAATAATTACATCTAGCACAATACATATTATGGTTATGTAAATTAAAGGTTTTATTTTACAAATCTTTAAAAATTCAAATTAAAAAATTGAAAATTTATTAATAGGAAATGTATGTTTACTATGTTTATAATTAGCTCTTAGGTACAAACTATGTTTTAGAAAACTTTGTGATTTTATTAGTTAAAAGAAACTTAGTCTTGTTTCAAAATAATTAAGTTAATTCTACCATTGCATACAATTTTAATATCAAATCAAGATTTTCAAATTAGGATTAAAGTGTCCCTACAGCAAAAAAGTGTTTTATATTTGATTTAATTCTACAAAAGCTTTGTTGGAATTAGAATTTTGTTTAATAGTACTAGATTGTTATAAGTGGACTTGACTGTCTAGTGAAATGATTGTTGAAAGTTATTTGCTAATTTTATATAGTATGACACTTAGGTTATGTTTTCAAATACTTTTTTAAAATATTCATTAGATTCCAACCAAATTTAGTGTTGTAGCTTTTATCGGAAAAATAATAGCTTAACCTATTCCAATCTCAAATGAATTATGTCAAATTTTGGTAGAAATTTTGTTGTCTTCCATGATAGTAAGAATTGTACTGTAACCAACCAAAGTGTAATTGCAAAGAAAAAAAAATTTAAACAAGAAGAATAAAGAGGGTATTTCCTTTAAAATTATTAACAAGGCCTAAAATGTTGTATTGCTACAGTATTATAATCAATATAAAATCATGTTAATCTATGTGCTTTTTAATTAATCATACTAACCACATAACACCATGTTAATGATATGGGTGTAGGAGGGTTATTGCAAATAAATTCTTTTTATACTGAAAAAAATTACTTTATTTTAACTTTAACATGTTTTTAATTTGGTGAATATTTTGTTGGTTAAAATAAGATACACACTATATACACAACGGTATATTAAAAGTATTCATTTTAACAAGGGGTGTGTGAAGTCCACTTTTTCAATTCGAAGTTTGAATACTTTTTTGTTGTTAAATGCTTGAAAAAAAATATTGTGATTATTTATATAACTTGCACAATTGTCTGCAATATTATCACAACATATGATTCATTTCAACATTCATTTGTAATGTACAGTATACAACAGCTCAGAATTGAAATAATTGAGTATTTTGGCTGTCAATTTTATTGGCAAACTTAATAATTGTTGGAGTAGGAATGTTTTTTCGAAGAAAAGTCAAAGCCAGTATTTGTTTAGAAGCTTCTCACACCCCTAATTGTAACAATAGTGACAATTTTGAATACTAGTTGTTTTATTTAGTTTTGGAAAATGCAATTCAACAATAATTTAGACTGGTTTCATCAAATCCAATTCTAACTTGAATATAGCCAGGGAATATTAGCTTTTTCCAACACTTGCTATTTCATGCCAGACGAGTCTATATTTTCTGAGTTGCCACCCAATAATTTAAATGTAAGTGCTCAGAATTGGATCTTTTCACATCTTAAAATCCAATTTAAATGAAAATCTTGAAAAATGTTAATCAGATTATAAATCTAGCAAAAAGCTTATCCACTACTTGAAAATATTATTAAAAAATTATGATGTTGGATTTTTAGTCAGAATAGTAAGAATAATCATTTTGTTGGTATCTGATTAATTTATTATTAGGTAAATTCTGATATAAATATATTTTTAAAACTATCCCATTAGGACAAAGTATTGCAACATATGTATTCAATTCAAGATTTAAAGTGATTTTTTTAATAATACTAACATTTCTATAAAATTTAGGTTGAAATATAAATTTAACAAAGTATTGTTTTCATGAGTTTACAATCATTAGGATTTAATAGAATCACAAGATGAATTAGCATCTATATAATTCAGTATTACATGACAAAATTTAAGTCACATTTGTTAATACTTGAACATGTACTAATCTATCTAAATAGTATGTGATAGTGAGGGAAGCCAACCTGAAAGATAGTTAAGCCCCGTCTAGAGAGTTGTATCCTTAACCAAGTGACTGCAAACCAATGAGAGTCTGATTACATCCAATTAAACTCTACCGAAAGAAAATTGTCTGGAGCAAGGTGCAAGCAGATGTTATGTTTGGTTAAGCTTATTAAAAATAATAATGGGAAATTTAACCCACCAAAGCGACGCACCAATCTTTCAGAAAAAAAATATTTCTAAAATGGCTCCATTTGTAAAATTATCATTTCAATTTGTATTTGTAAACAAAGGGGAAAATGGATTTAACAGCTATATTAAATTAAACAATGAAAGGAGGATAGAAGTGTTAGGCCTAACCATTTACAAGAAAATTGTAAGCCTCAAAATTCACAACTAAAACACAACAAAATACATATTAAAATTTTCGTGGCACATCAGTCCCTTCTTCAGCAAAGAGATTGAACACAGACTGGACTATGACTTCAGGTTATAGGTAGACCATGATCAACTTATAGCCATGCTACCATAGCCCAGTCTCTGTTTTACTTTCTTTCGTAAGTGGAAAATGTCACGATTTTGTGCTATGTTGAATTTTAATGATAAACTTTTTAGTCCTACAGTTTCTGGTAAGTGTGTAGATATAGACCTTGCACTTCTATCCTCCGTTCAATGTTAAATTTTATTTTGATGCGCGCACACATATGTACTTTTCTTTAATTAATGGTCCTTAGCAGTCCGTATAGACTTGTCCTTAGAAATTTAAAGTTAAGACAACTTTTACAGAGTGGTGAAGACTTAAGGATCAGGATTATGTAGACAGTGCAACTGCGTAGCATTACATTTCTGTTTTAGAAACCGAGTGAAAACATTCTCTAACATCACAATCAAACTATAACCTTAATATATAGAGACCTTCAAATAAAACTTTCTAAAGCCTTTAACGAATGACTTCAATTCAAACTTACAACAATGAACATGTTAGAACATATAGTCAAAGTATTTAGAGAAGATTATTTAATTTATAATTAATTAATCAAAAATGGAATATTCACACTACTAATTTAATAACAATATATTAAACTTTAGCAATTAAAAAGTTAATTACTAGATACCTGACATCTAATCATTAACATTAAAAAGTCCACACAACATACCTATTTATTCAAAAATGTCTTCCAACAGTTTAATTATCAAGTGTGGACCCTTTAACCTTAGTTGGACAAATAACATGGGGAGGGAGGGGGGAAGAAGTGCACAACAGGTATATCATCAACTTGCCATTATAGGTTTGTCATGCGATTCCACTATTTTTAAAGAATCCTTTGTAAAATATATCATTTTTAAGTTTTGTCTAATAAATTTGATCTTAAAAACATTTTCTGCGCATCTCAAATTAACTCGTGTAACAAATGTTTAATTATTTAAATAAATATATAATATATATATATATATATATATATATTAGAGCATAATCAGCATCTTGGACCATACATAGTGAATTACTAAATTGATCAATCTCATAGTGGCTTTTACACACCACATATAGGAGAGAAAAAAACTATTTCCTAAGCAGTATACTATAAAATCTAATGAAAAGAACCAGGATGATGGATAAAGAAATAAGTCAATCCTTTTTATATTCATTTAAACCCCCTCCCCCTCCCTCTTTAATTCTAACTTTTTCTTTAACATTATCTCCTAAGTTGCTATAGGAAATGGCCAACATTTGTTTTATTTTTAATCCACATTCTGTTCAGTCGTAAAAAGTGATAGCTAGTTGTTTGTATTTTCTAAAGGGGCCCTTATGAAAATTGGACCAACATGTTTATTCTGTAGCTAAAATTGATGACATTTTACAATTTTATAGGTATTGATAATATGTATCAAATGTGACAGCTCCAGATAACATGACAATGTAGGAAAATGTACAAGTTTATCTAGAAACATTCTAGCTGTCAGAAATGGCCCCTACCTTTGGAAATAGAACCATGTTGAGCTGGGCCATTAATTAGCAGCATAATGGCTCTAAAAAAAGTAATCCCAAAGTTTTGATAAAACAAATATATATTTCAAATCTACTTTAAGCAACATCAGTACCAGCAACATAGATTATCTTGCCTAAGGAAAGAGAAGAGGGAAAATTTCAAGGGTAAGCATTTTCCAGAAGTTACGGATAGACTACCTCCAGTGCGAATGATTGCTGAAGAGGCTATATATTTTGTAAGCCTCTTCATTTACCCTTTTCCTCCCACACTTTTCTTCCTCCACGCCAGCCAATCCACTCTCCTCTTCACACTTCCCCACTCTTCCTTCAGCATTCCTCTTGGTATCCTCCCCTCCTCCATCCTCGTCACACATCCTTACCACCTGAATCTCACCTGCTCTATTCTACCCTGCATCCTTATCTTGCTTCTCTCTCTCTCTCTTGATTACCCAGGTTTCTGATGCATACTGCAATATTGGAGCATAGTATATCAATCCTTTTAGAAAGTGGAAATGCTTTCAACAGAACATCATTTAGAAAAACACTATAAAATTAATCATAAAATTTAGGTTTTATTTTATTTGATGTATCAAACAGTTTTAATTAGCTTAATTTTTTTATTTGACTTTATTTAAAAATATAGATAGGTTATATCCACAATCTTACAAATGTAACCTCGAATGTTGGAAAAAAATATAATTATGAACACTGGAGGAAATACAATCTAGAAAGACGAAATACTAATTAAATGTTGACTTAATCGACTGAGGTCTGGTTGCTAAGTTTTCCTTTTTGTTGTGACTGAATCATCAATATGCAGAATTGAAACTCTCAAAACGAATTTACATTGTTGAGAAAATAATTAATCTCTAATATATGGTACTTAAGACGAGAATCCTATCATTACTAAAAAAAATAATTTTAATGTTACCTAACATTCAATTAAATTCAGTTTGAAACAAATACATCATTAATTTAGAAATGACGATACAAAATTAAAACTTTAATTAAAACAAATTCTCTTAATCTTTGGAACAATAGGTGTTTTGTATACATGAATGGCCATTTTGAATGTTCCAAGTTATTATATAAGCATATTGAATTATTCTCATATTAGATTAACGGGTGTGAACAGCAGATGACAACAAATCTTTAAAGCATGTTTGAAAATATATTTTGACACAAAGCTCTGTATTTTACTTACCAAAATAAATTAAACTATTTTCAGAAAATTATTTGAAAAAGTGTAAATTTATAGTTTAAAGTATAGATTATTTTTGGAAAAAAAAATGTGGCTTATTTGTATAATGTGATTAACTTCTCCTATTTTTACAAATATATTTTCTTCAAATGCTTGTGTTTACTTTTTGACACCTGAAGGTTTGTGGTGTTTGGATAAAATTTACTTTCACTGGATCTCAAGTAGTGGTGACATTTGTCTAGTCCAGTGTTTAACGACCTTACCATGGCTACCTTTGGTAGGAAACATTCTTATGTCCAGGCGTTTGGAGTTAACCTTTTAGTAGTGAATGTACTTAAAGTATTAACTATTTTATGATTAAAAATTTACTGTAAAAAACATTAACTAGAACAATAATATTTCTTGGTACAATACTTGCTTAGTTGAGTTTTTTTTTTTAATAAATGTAGTTATATTTTTGTGACACGCCTAGTGGACTAATGTGACACCATCTTTGAGTACCACTGGTATAGTCACTTAACAAGTCTTCAACAAAGTGATAGATACATTCAACCAAGACACATCGCTAGCAGGCCAAGGAAGAGCTTGGTGTCTTCACACCAGGTAGCCAGGCTCTAGACGTTGGTCGCTATGTGTCTAATACTTGTTTGTTCTCTTCGTCCGTGTCCTCGTCACTGAGCTTGACACGGCGACTCTCCCACTTGCGGACCTCCCGCCGAACCTGCGCGGCGGTCCTGTTCTGATCAGATGACAGTATCGGCATCACCGTGCGCTCTGGCTGTGCCACAAAAAAAAATTATCTTAAGACTTTATCTAAAAGCTTTTTGACAATGTTTTTGGGGGGGTATCTTAAAACTATCAAATCCAAGTAAGCATAATTAATAGAGGGGTACAAGCTCTCAAAAATTTGAGTTTAGTTTTATTAGCTGCTCAAGTTCTAAACAAATATTCTTTGCAAAACTTGAAATATTTGAGTACTTAGAATTTTCAATTTTTTTTCTCAAAAATTCTTGGTCTAGTTTATTTTATTCAATTTTAAGGTTAGACTTTGCGATTATACATTTTTTCAAAAATAAATGTAAATCTAAAAAAAAATATGTTTGCAGTTAGTACTTATTTATGGTGTGTATATGAATCTATTACAAAAATTCAAATTGAAATATTTCTTGCTTAAATTCAGGGAAAAAAAACTAGTTTTGATTTAAACTCGACTCAAAGTAAACTTTGCACTCAGGAACATATGAAATAAGCAAGCAAAAGCATAATTTATTGCTTCAATTTATAAAGTGTATGTTAGATGTACAAGTGACACATCAAATATCAATGTTTCCCTAATCTTATATACAATAGGTACATAATTCTAGATTTATTCTAAACCTCTTTATAATTATAGAAATAGAATACATGATGTAGGCCTATTTATTTTAAGCATTTCTAAAAAAAACTTAAATTGGGATGAATCCACTATTTGATGAATTCGAATCTCCAATTTACCTATCTTTGAATCTCGAATCTTGGAATAAATATGAAGATAAGAGGAAATATAAATAGTAACCAAATGTTAATTAATTTAATTTTAGCACCGCGTCTTACTACCCGTTCGGGTTATACGCTTAAGTACTAATTACACTAATGGATAAGGAATTGGGAAGGTTGAATTTAGAGGAAGTGAACCCTCATTTGCTAGGCGGGAGAGTGGAAAACCATTTTAGGAAGAAAAAAAACCCAGTTCACCTGACCGAGATTCGAACCTCGATCTCCCCGTCCTCAGCGGTCGAGCTCAACACGACTAGCGCATTAGCCAACTACGCCGAGGCGGGTAGTAAAAAAAAAATATATAAATAGTAACCAAATGTTAACATTCTTTCTTAAAATCCATTGATTATAATATTCATACATACAGTTAAGTGTTAAATTACTGGTCTGGGGCCTGGTTGTTAAGTTTGTCCTATAATTATAATTGGTTTTGAACCACTAATAAGCAGTATTAGAGCTATAAAACCAATTTCACGTGGAATATTCAAAAAAGGATGTATATATATTTTTCAAGGATTTGAAGGATTTTCTCAAATCCTCAAATATTATTAAGAATTTGAGGGTCCATTCCTATTGAAAATACAAAATTACTGGTCCTGACGACAGCGTCCTTATAGTCCTAACTTTTGAAAATTGTGTATAATGAATAGTAATAATAATAATATTGAATATTGCCATAAAAGTATTCCAATAACATAATGTGTACCACCATAGTTTTAACAAAAACACATGAAAAAAGTGTATTCTGGTAGCAACAACGACACAGTTCTGAAACCTGTACCGATATTGTGCTGAACCTCTCAGCCACAGTAATATTATGTCCTATTTCCATAACACGTGCTGCCATTGTTTTCTTGAAACACTTTACATGGCATCACTAAATTAACAATACAAATTTTTGAACCAATGCCGATATTTTGTGCTGAATTTGTGTCACTAATATATCCTACATCAATAATTTGTAGTGGTGCCACAGTTTTCGTGGGAATAAGGAAGATTGTTTAGAGGAAATGCACATGCGTTAGCCTAGGTCAGGTGGGAGGGAATGTTAGGGCAGTGTGGTAAATCACATGTTTAAAATCACCCCAGTATACACCTAGTCGAGATTAGAACCTTGATCTTTACGTCAATTGTGAAAAGGACAGCTTAGACGAGGGGTGGCCAACCTATTCCTAGAATGTGCCACTATTTATGTCAATCAACTTGAGGGTGCCCCTCCACTCCAAAACCATTACTCTAACCTTACCATGCCATCATCGCCCTGTGAAAAATACAATTAAAATGTATTAACTAAGCGTATTTAAAAACATGTAATTTTTTTTTACTCCTGAGTGAAGTAGGGAGAGTTCTAGGTTATTTATATTTACTTTAGGTAACATATTATAAATAAAAAATTTAATAATCTAAACAAACCCCTATTTATAAAACACTTCTATTGGAAGGAATCCAGAAATAATTAAAGATTATTTTTAAATCAACATGGATAACAAAGAGGTATAAATGTAATATTCCACTTAATTGTGTAATTATGTTTCATTGATAAAAACAGTATTAGTAAAACAATGAAATATTACACGTAATCACAATGTGTTTTAAATAAGAAAAAAAAATCAAAACAATAAAAAGCCATTTCAGTTAATAAGCTTTTTATATCTCTCTGGTATTTATTCACCTGTTCATCAATATTTGATTTAGTTGTCAAGGATGCAAAAAGAATCAACTAAAGTTTAAGAGTGTAGAGAACACAAGTTAAGGGTAGTGTTTATACAGTTTTATATCAAAACTTTTTTGGTAAAAAAAATCACTATATGTTAAGGGTGTTTCCATCCCACCTTTAGTAATTCAACTATGACAATTTTAACAAGGATATGATTATAAGATATAAATAGTAATTCAATGTTTTCAAATAATTTCAGTTCACGAGTTATGAGGGGTCAAACTTGTTATTTTATACTTTATGCATGCTGTTGTTAAGGTAAAGTTATTAATGTATGGGGCTGAAATTCAGCATACTAGATATTCATGTGTAAACAATTAAATCTTTATAACAACATATGACAAAAAAAAGTTTAGGCTGTTCGAAAACAAGGTGCTTAGGAAGATATTCGGTCTTAAAAGGGATGATGCTACTGGGGAGTAAAGGAGGCCACATAACGATGAGTTGCATAGCTTACACTCATCACAAGACATTGTTAGGATAATCAAGTCTTGTAGATTACAGCGGGTAGGACATGCAGCACAAATGGTAGATTCTAGAACCTTGTTCGGGGTAGTGACTAGCAAACCCAATGGGAAGACTTACGAGCATTTGGGGGAATAAATTTAGAATGGACCTTAAAGATATAGGGTAATAAGAAGGCCTAATATAACTAGCTAAAGGGAGTCTATTTTTTATATATTTAAGTTTGTAAATGTATCCTCCACTTGGTATTTATGTAAATTAAATTACAAATTAAAAACAAATGTTTATGCATTTGTCTTAAAAATGATTTATAAACAACATGAAACAACAGGAGAGTTTTACATTTAATAAATTGGTATTGGCCTATATTTTCAAATTATGTATTCTGGGCACCTTCACTTACTCAGAATTTTTTAACTAAAATTTGATAAAAAGATATCCTTAGGAATTGAATCGATAGCTTTTTTATTTTAAAGTAGTCGTGGCGGTCCAACTCAAGCCGGCCCACTGGGATATCCCCTTATGGCTCAGTCACCACTCACCCCCTGATTAAACTTATAGTTAAATTTGAATTTTCCAAACTATGTAATAAGAATCCTTATTCCCTGAAGCCTCCAAAATGTGCAATGTTTTATTTTGTGTGCTATGGATTTTAGGGAGATTTTGTATGAACATTTTATGTTCTAGGAAAATATTGGGTCGTGCAACCCTGCCCTGGCTTAGACTAATTAACCACCAATGTGGGTTATAGGATATTGTTTTTTTTTAGCACCGTGTCTTGCTACCTGTTAATATTATATACACACATACTAATTATGCTAAAAAGTTAAAGGATGAGGAAGGGTGAATTTTAAGGAACTATACCCACATATGTGTGTGTGGAGAGTAGAAAACAATTTTTGGAAAAACCACCCTCAGCACACACAACCGGGACTTGAGCCTCAATCTCCCTGTTATCGGCAGTCTAGTCTAACACAAGAGTGACACCTTATACCATGAAGCCACCGAAGCAGGTATATGTTTAGGGTATGAGTTAGTAATCTGGTCTTTTCTCACTTCTCCAATAACTCCCCAGCGATTGAATTCTAGGCACATATTTGGTTAATTAGTTCACAAGTTCAAAGAAATGCAGATAAGAAATTATAAAATACTTTAAAATAATGTCATCGTGTCCTAGCAAATTTAAAAATAAATGGTACAGAACTCTGCATGGACTTTCTCGCTCTATTGTTTAAAAATTGAGCTATTTACTCAAAACTCTAATATATGTGAAATGAAATAATATACACTAGCAAACCCAAGCATAAATTGCACTATATTTTGTAAAAAAATTTTGAGATCGTGGTTTTAAATTTTATAATTTTATTTTACCATTTAATTCCTATTTGTCAATTTAAAATAAAGTATCAATATTGGGTCACATGGAGTCTAAAATGATATAATATTCGTTGGCTAAAATTTTTGAAGTTTAAGGAAGATGAACAAGTTTAATTACTTATATTTAATTCCTCATGTTATAATATTTGACCAATAAAAATAATATTACTATCTCTTACAAATAAAGTCACAATTGTCATAAATTTCTGCCTATCAGAATGTTGGTTTATAAAATATATTTCATATAAAAGTTTTTTTATTTTTAATATTATCTACATATTTGTAATCATAAGTAATTTCTTATCTCAAATGGTTTGGAGATATAATAAAAATGATAATTTAAGCATCAGACCGGAGCGCTTAAAGTCATTTTGCCGAAATATTGAGAGTAGCCATTTTGTTTGGAATATTTAGAAATGTTTAAGAATATAAAAATTGTTAGTCAAAATCGACTTTTTCTCTTTTTGGCCTTCAGTAAACTACCCTTAATTTTAGGGTTAGATATCCAATTCCAAAGACCCCTCGGGTAACCCTATGAAAGCCCTAGATACCAAGTTTTAGCCCGATCGGTAAAATATTTTAGGCTCTAGTTGGAGGTAGAGAGAGAAGACTGATAATTCAAAAACTACTTTTTCGGATTATATTACATCGAGATTCATCAAAATCTCTAGTTCGATCTTTTTGACATCACAATACTTTCTCTACCTGTAAGATAGCGAGAACGTAAAAAAGGTGATGGGCTTAACATATGTATTATGTTGACATTTATATTGTAAAACCAAAATTAAAGATGTTTACATTTAGCTCCTAGGATGCTATAGCAATCACAATACAGTCTTTGTTTGACTATAAGTGAAGGGGATGTATAGGTTTGACATAAGTGAGGTGTATAGTCATACAAGTTTGGAGGGGTAGAGAGAAGAAGCTAAGGCTGTAGAGCAAGAGGGGAAGTATAAACTTGAAGTTAACATCCAATGTACCTTAACATTGTCAGGTGTTTTCATGAAAATTATTGTGGTACAAATTATGGGAGTGGGGTATTCTTGAGGCATTAGTGGTGCCAACTTGAATAGCTGGACTTACAAACAAACTTAACCTAATATAGTATGTCTAGTACTAGATAACAGACCTTACTAATTGGAGGAGAAGACTCAAAAAATATATTATCTTAAGATTGACCACATCTCCCCAAAACAAGTCAGTACAAGACAGAGGACAAGACTGTACATGATTAAAACCTAATTCAAAAAGGATTAGTCAAATAAAAAGGGAACATACCGAATCACAGTTATGACATATCCGATTGGCGGCGTTCTGAATGTTCTTTGCGTCTCGTGAGGTAAGATGTATTCTTTCGTTGTACTGGATACTTGCCCCATCCTTCACCATGCGGAGCAATATTCGAGCAATGTTGCGGGCGTCGTCTAACCCACAATGTGGTCTCCCCTCAAAGATCATCTCAATATGTTCAAGCATTAGCTTCAGACAGAACTAATATAAAAGACAAAAAAAATTAATTAATTTGGTTTAACTAATGTTTTTAAGTAGAGGTGTGCGAATGGTGATTTTATGATTGAATGTGAATGATTAGTAAAATCTTGGTATTACTTACTGGTATATATATATTAAATATTATCAGCAAAGTTTTGAATAAAGTCACATGAAAGATATTCTCCATGAAATTCAAAACTTTCATTGAAAAAAAAAACATGTCAATGTTAAGACAGCAAAATTATGAATAGAAAATATCACTTTATATGTTGTTATTAATTAGAGCCAATGTTATTTAAGGTTTACAAATTTCAAGCTAAACTTTACAGAATAATTAAATCTAACTTACCCCTCTGTGTGGTCATCCATCCTACACTCAGGTGAACTAGTGTATTTTCTTAAATAAACAGCTTTTTCTTGTTTTTTAATCTCATTATTAGCCAAAGCAATGGCACTAAATCACAACCCCTATAAAATATTATAATTAATATAAAAAATTGGAATATTTAATTGATTCAAAATCTTCTATTGTACTAATGAAATTTTGACAGCTTGAATTCTTGATTTTCTTTTAAATAAACAGCAAAAACAAAAAATTACTTCTCAGATAAGACATGGGAGTGTACTTACCCTTTTACATCTATAAAAATTGCTGAACACTTTCCGGATGTTGACCCACTTTTTGCCAAATTGAGGATAAGAGATTTCTGAGATCTGGGGGAGAAAAAAAAATTGCATTGGATCGGGCTATCGGACTAGACAAACCACAATTAATTACATCAAGGTAAGATAAGGAAGGAAAAATGTGTGTGGAGAAATCATTTAAGAAAAAAAACAACTAACTACACCTAATCAGGAATCAAACCCTGGCATCCCCATTACCAGCTAATTATATTATATTACTGTAACTTTATACCCACAGGTGTACATAGAAAAACACTTGTAGAATAAAGATTAGCTCTGGGACTATTTAGATGTACGGTAGGATAGATAATCGAATAACAATATAGGATACTGTATTTAAAATCCAAATCATTACAAGTATCTAAATTAAAAGTAAGACTTAAAAAAAGGTTCACAAATATTATTTTCCACAGTAATATGTTGGTTTCATGCATATATTAAGTTCATATGGTAAAAGACTAGAAAAATATAATTTAGAGTGAATGTAACCATATTTGCATGGAGGATAAGCGGAAAGCTATTTTTAAAAACTATCCATGGTACACGGTTGAGATTGGAACCCTGTGCTAGCAACCGGACAAATAAACTTGACATCTAAACTGATGTTCCCAGCGTGTGTATTTATAAAGCTAAATAAGAATAAAAGTTATTTCAAAACAAAAATCACACACACCTTACACTGGCCATAGAGGAACCGACCCATGTCCCAAGGTCCGTCGGTCACCACGGCATACTTGTGTTTAGTCCCAAGCTTGTGTTTGGCCAGCCAAGCCTCAAAGTTTGCCAGCACCTCGGGGAATAGTGAAGCAGATTCTACCTGATCCTGGGTTATCCCCGTCAACTCTACACAGAAATCTGAGAGCGTTGGGTTTAGAACGGGGCGGCAGTAGGCTTGGAAATGGTCAAGTACCTTCTGCTTCTCTGTATCCACAAGCACAGCTGGGAACTCGATTATCTCATGACTGCGGACATGGAACACAAGAATAAATTGTTTGTGTGATCAATTTGAATAATATCAACAATACTTAAAGCTTAAATACTGGCACATAAAATAAGTGTAAAATTGTAAACTATATTAAGAGCTCAACTACAGATTCACACAAAAGAAGTTCTTATAACCTTACACAGCCACTCATGACTTGAAAGACTAGAAAATAAGATGGCATATAGAAGGATGTTAAAAAAGTATCAATACTTTACTAATATTGATATGTTTCTTTTGATACCAGTATTTCTTTACTGATACTTTTTTTTTCTGATACTTTTACTGATAATAGTACTTTTACTATGGTATCGATACAGTATCGAAAGAAACAAATTTTTTGTTATCTTCACTCATTCTGGGATTAAATGTTTACTATGGTGGACTGTGGAGGAAGAACAAATAATGACATTATTTCTCAGTTCTCACTCAATTACTGCATGACAAGCAAGAAGCAACCTTTAGCATTCAATCTCCTTTAGCTCATTATAATTCATAGCTGTTAGTCGTTATAAATTCATTATAATTCTCAGTGTTTAAATAAATATGAAAATACAATTATTAATGCAAAAGTTGAAATTATTGTTACTAGATTTAAAAAAAAACATTTATCCCGATTAAAATTTTGATACTGATACTTAGCTTATCGATACTAGTGTGGTATCCATATCATATCTCTAGGTATATATATTCCTTTCACAGTGGGATACTTAAAAACAACAATGAGATCCCTCTTATCTTACCATTTCTCAACAATGTCATAATCAAAGAATATATTCACATGTTATAATGGAAATCGGAAATGTTAAAAAAGGTGCCGTCTTTCTAGGGACTATTTTTGTGTCACTAGTATAGAAATATAAATTTTTTTTATACTGGTATGAGCACTCTGTTGATCAGTTAGTTTCTGTGGGAGACAATGTAAATATATGTTCTGTTCTTTGTACCCACGCTCCTATCAGACAAGTAACCACTTCTCTATTTAGCAGTTGAAACATTTAAGGTCATATAAAATGTGTCTTTGTTGAGTGATAGCATTAAAATTACATAGCTACAGTGTTTTTTAGACATTCATGCAGAAACAGTGGTTGAATATTATTTTAAGCTCTACAGTCAACAATGATGGAGCAAGAATCTCTCTTCTAGATGAATTATTATCAGGTTTGCCATTATTTTCTTGATACAAAATTCCCTGTCTAAGTTATTTAATATTTTCCAGAAGGAATTTTCAATGTTTTCTGACACTTTTAGAGAGTATTTGGAGGAATGAAATTTCATTTTTCATTAAATTGACTATCGTGAAGTTATGTTTTGCCAGTATGATTTGATCTTGGGGATTGTATGCAGTATTATGCAGCCCAATGTTTCAATGATAAAAAAATAGGGGTAAGAGTGGGTTGAAGATATGACAATGTATATGAATTAGCATGCTTACTTTTTCAGTTCGCTTTCTCTGCCATGCAAAGTCCTATGACTACCATTTAAATCCCTGAAGTATAATTCCCCAAATATTGGACAGTAGGCCTAGTAGTTAGTTTTCTGTGAAATTTCCTGTGTATTCTCGATTTTTTTTTCAGACACAAAGAAAAACTGTATATTCCCGGCTCTCTGGTTTTCAAGTTGTGTGGCAACCTTGATTATTTCATTCGATAACACTAATTTACAGTAGTCTAACTCATGTGTAAATATTAAAAATTATATTAATGAAAACATGTTCTTTTTTAGTATTCATTTGAGTGATAATATTATAGCAATTAAATAGAGTTTGGTTCCAAGCATGGTTAGAACGTTCATCTTTTTTAAATAAGAGCTTATACTTTAACAGTAATGAATTGGTCGCATTGGAGCCGAGTGTTGATTCTGATCTGAGACCCAAGTTAAATTTTAAGTTATGTACTGATACAATCAGTTGGTTCAGAAAATGTATATGTTAGATTAAAAGAAAAAAATTCAACAAGTAAACTTACGGATAATTAGGGGCGTTGACCTCCTCACAAGTAGCCTCAAAGTCAACGATGACATAATACGGGAACAGTTTACTGACTGTCAGCAAGTTGGCGTTGGTCAGCTTTTGTTTCCTGTAGTGATTCTTGAGCCGCTTGCGAAGTATTTCAGTTGAGCCTTCCGTGTTCAACTTCAGCTCTCGCAGCTTAGAGATCACAGCAGCTTTACTCATTTGGTTGATGTTGCCATTAATCTTAGACAGTTCTTTGTACACGGCATCTCCAGATAGTGGGGATTTCTGGGGATTTTTATCACCGTCGGTTTCACCTTTAGTCTAAAATAAAACAGGACAAGCGATGTTTATAGAAAGTCTGTAAATAAGTGTTTAGGAGAATCCCTAGGGTACTACATAGTGACAATCATCTGTGAAGCAGACGATATCACAACTTAACAATTATTAACATAGTTAACTTCAAAACATATTCTGATAAAACATCCAGGATAGGCTACATTTTAAAGGTAGGTTAAATGCAATCACAAATAATGTATTTAAAACATGGGCTAGTTAGTGTAGTTGCTATGATAATGCCATTGGTGCTTTCATTTCAATGCGCGTGCATGCTTACTTTGTTGTGATTAGTAGTTCTTAGCAGTTTGTATTGACTAGTCCTTAGAAAGTTAAAAGTTGAGTCAACTTCTATGGAGTGACACGGAATAAAGGATAGGGACTCTCTAAACAGAGCAATCTGTTAGTGTGGGGTCGATCTCTTATGGAGTACTATGCGCCTTATCACATTAGTGGACCATTAGTAGTTATATGTAGGCCTATAACCAGAACGGATTGTAAAAGACAGTTATCAAAAATTAAATGTAATTAAATTAAAAAAACCAATCAAAAATAACCTATTAAAATCGCATATTGATTGTCAGATTGTAATTTTCTGAAATTGCACTAGCTCAATAAATATGATTAACCAAATAATTATAAACCTACTTTCCCATTGGTTTACAAAATATCATGTGGTCAAATAGGGCTATACAAAGGCCATGTCTGAATAGTTGTTCCCTATGCACTTATGCACTTTACTGCGCGCTTTAACCCAACACGTTTCTGGCGCCCATAAGTACATAGGGTGCATGATAGTTTTCGGACAGCAAAGTACAGCTAGAGCCATCTGGTGGCTAATTCTGAAACATGTGTTTTCATGGTAACGATATTGAATTTTGATAGTGTTTTGTCAATGGTGATAAATTTTTAAGGAGCAAATTCATATTTATTATTTATCTTTAGAAAAAAGTAAAATGATGTTAAGCTATATTTTTTATTTATTCAACCCCTTTATGTGTTATTGTTAAAAAAAAAGTATTCGGAAAACATGTGCCAAAAATGGTCAATCCTATCACAATTTTATAACTTTAAAATTTTTGAGAAGCTGACAAACTAGGCCTAGCTGGCATTAATATCAAGTTGTTTTAAAGCATGTAAAAGTACATACATAGGCCCATAAGAATTCCAAAATAAATTACTTAAGTTACATGTTGATCTCTTGTTTTGAAACATTTTGTCGGAATGAGTGACTGCTGAATAAACAAGGAAATTAAAGCTACACGCCAAAAGGAGCGCGATATACGCAGGGATACCAAAGAGCATGTCACACATGTTTAGATATTGTTGTTAAATATATACAATACAAATATATATGTATATTTATTGCCCTAATTAATTTATTTATATCTGTAAAGTATTATTCTCAAACAAATTTTACTAAAGATCTCTTAGCTCGTAAATAAATTTCCTTTAGAAAAAGATTTTCACAATAAAAAGAGAAATTTAATTGTTTAACATCATGTGAATGTTTTATTTCATTGTTACAAAATATATCATACTTTCATTCAATATAAAAAGCTAGTTTAACTAAAGTGTGTGATAAAGGGCAAGTCGTATGTGCCCCTTAGTAAAGTGTGCAATAAGGGGTGCAATATTACACTTTAAGAGAATTCAGACACCATCAAAAATCACTTCCAGCCTTTAAGGCGACGCCATTGCAACTTTAAAGTGAACATGGCTTCCAAGGGCCCTTAGACGGACTATTCAAACAATGCCAAAGTGTATAGAAAATTGAAATCGATGAAGGGCTCTATGAACATTAAGAACAGTAGGGGATTATATTTTCACAGAAGAAGGATGCGCGCTATCCCCAAATATGACGTTAGCCATTGTGTCAAACGTTGCTTTTGACCTATAAACAAATTAGAATCAAATACATGTAAAAGAAATTAAACTATAATTTGAAATCTGAAATACTTCAAATAGGATGAAGTCTTTTTATTAAGCATAAAATTAATTCGAAAATGTGAGGAAAACTAATCTTAAAACTAATGACGTTGAACATGTATCACCTCTGAAATAGCTGATGAGGACATTTTAAAAACCTAAAATTAAATCAAATAGATAGTATGATACACATTATCACTAATATGTTTTTTAAATCACTTTCAAAATACTTCATAAAAATTATTACTATAAAAAGTATTTTTAAAACAGTTAAAAGTAAGGCAATGAAGAAAACACGTATATAAAAAAAAATACAACGGATTACAGCTGTGCTTTGTAGCTTGCACAATTCAAATGACAATCGGATCTTATCTTGGTTACGAAGTACCAACACAATAATTTAACTCCTTGCCTAACGCTTAGTACAAAACAATTACACATTCACCTCTTGTCTCTCGCCAAGGTCTTAAATATCCAGCGAGATCAGTTTATTAGAATGGAGACGACACAGCCATCACTTTTACTGCGAGGTGGGAGTGTAAGGGACGCGAGGAAAAGTAAGTATTTTTGCAGTTTTTATATCAAAACATTTTTGGTCAAAAAATATAAAATATTTCTCCAATAGAAAGTTAGTGTTTAATTTTCTTCATATGGTAACATCAACAGTTCTTGAATATCTGTCAAGGATGTCCTGTATTTTAATGACAACTTTTTCTTTTAATTAAAAAAAGTGTCTCATTTAAGTGCTGCCATGTTCATTACAGATATTCATCATTTGTTTATATCACCATATAAATAAAATTAAACTTCATGTTCCTACTGAAGCAATATTTATCTCATCAAGAGGTTGGGAAAGGGGTAGTTGGGTAAGGTCACTCGATTAATGATTGTAAGACTGATTGATTGCTAAAATGATTTTATTAAGAATAAGTCGTTAAACAGTTCATGATCGTTTGAGGAGGTGAAGTCTTTATTGTCGGCACTACTTTTTTCCTTGTTTAAATTTGTGTGTGGAGTCCTATCGGGTACTTCTAGTCCCCGCTAGTGATACTTGATGGTACTCGCTATACCTCTTCTTACACACACACACAAACACACACAACACACGGCAACTACCTAAGATCAACTAGGTATCTACAACACTAATAGACTGACAACTGATCAACTGTCTATACCACTGTCCTAGCTACTGCCATCCATTGTCAACACTCATGGCACTCAAGGCACGCCATCACTAAACTAACATACCTTCATAGACTCTTACTGTCAACAGCCAATTGTCTAGACCTCCACTCTAATATGTCTATAATACAGTTTATGCCATCTTAAAATTCACCTTCATTTCCGTCAAAGTACCAATCTGGAGGCATCTATGTCACACCACTGTCACCCACACAGTTGAAACAGCAGTTCACACAGAGATGCATATGACTTCAGCTAATTTAACAAGCATGCTCCTACATCCCTATACGGCTCATGTTACGGATAGCTGACACTCATCTCAGACGTCATTTGTAGTTGATACAAATTAAGTTGAGATCTATATAGCTCCGTCGAGAGCATTACACCAATTTACCAAATCGTTAAAAAAACTACGTTATAAAATGGGAGGATGGAAAATATTACTACCCTTACGTCGGGGTCAGAGGCGGGTCAAACATCATGAAAAAACCCTTACATAATTTAAGGACCCCCTATAGCTGAAACGTTGGAAGCTATTTCGTCAAAGCAGTTTTAAGCCGAAAAATATTAGATTTAATAAATGGACTTCGATTTATAAAGAACACATAAGATTTATAATTTTTCCAAGTTAGGAAACCAGGTTAGTGTAGTTTGAATGTTACTGTTAGTATAGTTAAGTGTAGTTTATGTTGTGTAATAATTGTAGTTGTTACATCTGCAAATGTGGGAGTTCAAACAAAGGTGTGTTTGCAATCGGTATAGAAAAACCAAAGGTCAATAGCGACGGATCATAAGGAAGTTCTTACGATTTGGGATAATACATAGAAAAACTGTACAGCAAGGAAAATAGATAAGGGAATCTGGATATTGAAGTCCATGGTGGCTATAATATATATAAATAAGCCAAGAAATACAGTGACCACAAAATCATCAGCCTCATCTCTCATGTGTAGAAGATTGTGACAAAAATACTCAACAGGTGACTGGAAAAGAAAATATAAAATATTATGGAAGAATACAAATTTTGATTCAGAAAACAAAAAGAAACCAGAGGGACCACCGGAATGCTGAGAATAATTTCAGTGAGTGCTGAATGTCAATGAATAAGTCTATATTGGTTTCATCGACAGGTAAAAGGTATTCGATATAGTGAAGTGGAAGAAATTTATGAAAATACTCAATAAGATCGGCATCAACTGGAGGGACAGAAGTTTGATTGCAAACCTGTGCCTGGGACAGCGAGTGAAGTGAGGCTAAATGATGGAGATACCAACATATTAGAGACAGGAAGAGGAGTGGGCAGGGATTTTGTTTTTCACCCAGTCTGATCAACTTGTATGGAGAGTGGATGGTCAGGGAAGCTCGAGAGGGACGTTGCAATTTCATAATTGAAGAACGCGTCATTGACACAATTAAAATAGGTAAATAATCAAGTATTGCTGACCAAAAATAAAGAAGAGATGCAGGAAATGATGAACCAGCTGGTGAAGATAGGGAGAAGATATTGCATGGAGATCAACATTAAGAAGTCAAAATGGTGGTGATTTAAAAAACTGAGGCTCCACTGAAAATTAAAATTGGAACCAGGAGTTGGAAAACATAGAGCCGTTCAAGTACCTCGGATGTAGGTCTAGTTACCAAGGATGCCAACTTCACCGAGGAAATTAAATTGAGGATCACTATGGCCAAGAAAGTTTTCATTTAGAAGAGGCTACTACTGACCAGCAAGTTGAGTTTGGAACTGAGAAAGAAACTGGTGAAATGCTACATTTGGAGGATCACGCTGTATGGAGCAGGAACTTGAATTCTTGGCGAAGATGGAAAAGAAATACTTGGGGAGCTTTGAAATATGGTGCTAAAGAAGACTTTAAAAGATCAGGTGGACAGATAGGGTGACAAATGAAGAAGTCCTAGGAAGATTGGGTGAGAAAAGAAACGTTTTGGATGTGATTCTTCAGTACAAAGCAAACTGGATCCGACACATCCTTAGTAGGACCTGTCTTCTGTACGACGTCGTAGAGGAAAAGTTGAGGGAAAGTGAAGCTCAGGGAGATGACGGTAAAAGCAGAATAAATATTGTTGTGTGTGTGCTTATTTCTATTGAGAGAGGAACTCGATAGACGTCGGAGCATGAATTAAATTTGATTGGGATGTCATACCTTCCTTACTTTTTATAGCAGTAGGAACTCGAAAGTTCATATCCGCACTTAAAAATATGCCACCTATTCCTATCTTGAATTATTTCTATCCAGTCCATATTAATTCAATAAACTTATTACTTCAAAGCCACTCATTCGTGATGGACGCGAGAAAATTATACAAGTAGCTGTGACGTCCTCAGAGGCAAAATAGTTTCACATTGCATTAGGTCTGTATTTGAAATTTTGTTTTATTTTAGATATGTGATATGTTATTTATTTATTCATAGCACCGTTGATGAAAACTATTTAAAAAAATACAGATCTAAGAGTAAATAATGTATCTCTATAAGGAAAACCTCTTTTCGCTTTACGAGGTAATTGTATTATATTTGGAAGAAGGTATAGGAAAGGTGGATAGATACACATAAAAGGGGGACGAACACAATATGGCTTTTACAATGAAAAGAAGAACACAGTTCACACTTTACATTGCTGCCATTGGACAAAGTGTGAACTGTGTTCTTCTTTTCGTTGTAAAAGCCATATGTGTTCGTCCCCCTTTTATGTGTATCTATCCACCTTTCCTATACCTTCTTCCAAATATAATATAGATCTAAGAGTAAGAAATCTCTAGCTTCTGATTTAACAGATGAATTGAATAATGTGATCATATCCAAGGCAACTAACTATAACAATTTTTATTTTATAAAATTACTAGTTCATTATTGTAATACTTTTGGTCAATTTTTGTTCATAAGAAATCTTTAATTTTTCAAAATTACGGTGTAGTTTTAAAACTTTTTACACAAAAATGGTAAGCTTTTAGTTTTAAAAATATATATCACTATAAATTAAATATTTACTTAGTGAAGGTTTACATAATATCATCAAGCCTACAAAATAAATTCGATATTGTCTATGTTCAGGTAACATTCTAAAAGAGATTTGACGCATGGTCAATTAATATTGAGGCTAGATAAAGATTTATTCTTGTTGAAATTTAATGTTTCTTTTGAAAACGATTAGGCAGATTAAATATTTGCTTATTTTTATTTGAAACTGTTTTAAAAACATATTGAAGAGTTATTGAATCGGTGCAATGTCATATAAACATATGGACATAACAAATTTATTGTTTCAGAATAATTCATAAAGTCAACGGATTTGAATGAAAACTTCTGCAATGTATTCTTTACGTGCTATACAGTATTTCAAAGTTTTCCCATTAGGAATGTATGAAAACTTAAAATTAATGAAAGGTATAAAATTACAACAACAAAAAATTATAAAGGGGTTTTTGAGTACACTGATTATAATTTTGTTGTTTTAATTTAAAAACTCAATATGGATTATCCTAAATGGCAACCTAAACATCGAAATCCTGCACAATTCCAATAAAATTACCTATTAAAATCGATTTGGCTGGGGGAGTCTCGAGCTCACTGATTACTATTTTGACATTATGAGTTCAACATTCAAGATAGCTGATCCAAAATGGCTTACATAAGCATTGAAATTGAAATTAAGTTAGGCCTAAATGTAATACAACATTATTTTGTTTTGTTTAAAAACAAGTCGTTTTCAAGCCCGGATTGACACTTTTGGGGGCTCTGTGCCAAGTAGAACTTGGGGCCCTTAAAAGTTAGTTATTCAATGAATGATTATGACTCTCACATTCACGTCATGCACTGATAATTTTATTTAGAAACAAACTTTTTTGGCAAATATTTAGTAATTATGGTGAGTACCGTGAATTTTGTTACTAACATATTAATTATTAATACTATAGTGCCAGTAACGGTTTAATATGAATGTATCTACTAAGCCAGCTGTACACTATTCTTTGTTTTAATTAGCTATATTCATTATTACTAGGTGTCAGCACCGCGCTGATGATCTTGTTATCATTCCCGCCCTGTTACCCTAATGGTTCTACGCTCACTTATCCCGCGTTTTTCTTAGCATAATGGGTAAAACTGGGAGCAAACGTCTCTTTTAGCCTGGAGACACACAGCCATGAAACTCTCTCGATGTGAAATAATTTAATAAGTGCTCAAGAAACAAAATTGGGGTGCCCCATCTATAAACTCATCACTCCAGGTATTCTCAGTCACCATTCGCAAAGGTAGGCTCATAGTTAATTAATTGCTTTTCTATGTGTTTAATAACTTAACGCTTGTGTGAAAAATCTCGTTTATTAACACTGCACATATATTTTGGCTCTCCGGGACGGATCTCTTTCTTTGAAATAAATGAACTCTCGTTATGGCACAGTACAATCTATTAAGAGGAAAAATACCTATTGGTAAACTTGCCCCTGTGTCCCCAGACTAGGCTCAGTTTTGCTTGGCAGGTTGATAAGGATCATAATTGCTTAGTTGGTTTTGTTGTATGGCTCCGTCATGAGCCTGTTGTGTGGACTCTGATTTTGTTTGATCGTTTCTCATTTAATTAGGTCAAGTGTTTTTTGTTTATTTTACTAATATTGGTCAACATGAGGTCGTAACTTTTACTTGGCAATGCGACCTTATAAAGAAACGCCTCGTTAAGATTAGGGAGTTTGTAACTGCAAGCAGATGCCATTGTGAACAAAGGGAAGTATTGTCCGAGTATCACATTCGAAAACTATCTTTGTTCGAAAAGGAAGTTGAATCCAAACGTAATGAGTTTGAAGTGCTGTTAAGATTGTTTCAGAAGAAATTGAATATTACAATGATGAGATTATAATTCAGAATCAAGACGAACTATTTTAATTAGATACGTTTTTAAGTTGTAGTATAACAATGTTACTTCCCAATACTGAATCTCAACTGGACGATTCAAGTCACTCCACGCCTGGTGGGTTTTTGGTTCCAACTCCGCCTATACACTTACCGAAAATTGAACTACCGACCTTCTCTGTTGATTCATCAAAGTGGATGAGTTATCATAATTTATTCGACACAACTACTCACCAAAATTCAAGCTTAACGCCTGTTTAAAAAATGTTATAATCTGATATCAACTCTAAGCTCAGAGGTGCGTAATTTAATTAAGTCTCTCCCCTTTTCTACGCCCAACTCTCAGTTAGCCTAAGCTTTATTGTGTAGTTGCTATCACAACATAAAAAACTTAACTTCTCTTCATAATAATACAATTATTGATTTGTCTCATGTCACTATGGGTCACTCAAGAGCCTACGTAACATGCCCAGAAGTAAGGATGAAAACAATCAAGCTCTCCGCGCTCTTGAACAAGGCACAGCTCTCGAAGGTCCTCTAGTGTTCTCACTGTTCTTGCGGAAAGTCGACGGTGACACTCGACACAGGTTCAAGAACAGCTGCGGTACAAATGTAAGTTTATCAATGATAGATGAACTAATTAAGTTTTTACATTTTGAAGCGTCACATCTTGAAGCGTCACATCTTGAGTTGGCCAACAATGTGAATATCACCCAGAAGCACTCGAACAGTACTCATACACCACAAGTCTCTTACTCATTGGCAAGGATGCCAGGTGGCATCAAACCACGTCCTATCAAAATCACAAGGTCACGCTATTATTCACCTCTCACACTAATTGTGTTTTTGTAAAGCTGACACTCATTGAATTTATCGCTGTCCAGATTTCCAAGTCAAAACTCCTCAAGAAAGGATTAACTTTCTAAAAGTTAATGGAATCTGTTATAATTGTCTTGGTCACTCTCACACACTGAAAAATTGTGAATCATCACGTTCATGTAACAAATGTAATAAAATGCATCATACTTTACTACATTTGGAATCAGTACCGTCTAAGGTCACTCAAGGTCACTCTACTCGTCCACCACACAAAGCCGAGAGTTCTTCACGTCAACAAGCATAACCAAACTATCAACTACAAATACTCCATTTGTTGGTTTGTCACACGTACATAGCACCGTGCTTTTAACAACAACTCTTGTTAATCTCTCAACAGCTGATGGTGTCTCTCTTGTTGTTCATGGAATATTGGATTCTGCTGCTCAAAGTACTTTCATCATGGAACAATGTACTCAATTGCATAGGTCAAACGCACTCGCGCCTCAAGGTCAATCAATGGTATTTCCCAAGCTTTGGTAAATACTATAGGCTTAACTTATCTTAATATTTCGTTTCTGAATGGAAATATAATCTCCAGGTGCATCCTATATTAATATTGGATAAAATAACTTTAGATCTTTCTCGTGCAGACCTTTCACCTGACATAAAAAGGAATATGACCTCCTTTGTCTTAGCTGACCCCACATTTGACACCCCTGCACCAATAGATATCCTCTTAGGTGCAGACTTGTTTGCACAAATAATGACTTGTGAACAATATATTTTCGGAAAAGACTTGCCTATTGCCTTTGGTACTGTTTTTGGTGTGGTCCTTATGGGACCCACTCCCTGCTCTGCACCTAGTGCACCACAAGACCATTTTAATGGTGTCACCACTCTGCTCTCTATCAATGATATCTACCTTCAATCCTCCTTGCAAAACTTCTGGAAACTTGAAGAACCTCCACATAGCGTGGGCCTGCCTAAAGAATAATAATATTGTGAAGATCATTTTGTCTCTACGCAAACTCGAGATGTTACCAGTCGATATGTAGTACGACTCCCATTCAAGGACTCTTACCCTCCTATCGCTGACTCATCAAACAATGTAAGAAATAGATTTAATGTTTTAGAACGACGATTTGCTGCTCAACCTCAATTCAGACAATTGTATGTAGACTTCATGGAGGATTATCTTACAGCTGGTCACATGACTGAATGCAAATCACCTCTAGGCATTAACTCACCACACTACTTCCTGCCCCACCATGGAGTCATGAAATCGACATTGTTCACAACTAAGCTACGGGTCGTTTTCGATGCCAGCGCCCGCAACTCCAACTAAGTTTCGTTAAATCAGGTTTTATTACCTGGACCTAAACTTCAAAATGATATTTCTGACGTGATAACTCACTTCCGTTGCCACCCCATAGTCTTCTCATGTGATATTAGACAGATGTACCGACAGATCTTTATACACCCTGATGATCAAACGTACCAATTGATTTAATGGCGTGACAGTCCCACAGCACCTCTTACTGTCTACCAACTTAGCACTGTCACGTATGGAATTACCTCATCCCTGTATCTTGCACTAAGAACTCTCCACCAGTTAGTGAAGGATGAAGAACACAACCACCCGCGTGCATCCAAAGTCTTGCAAACACACATTTTTGTAGATGATGCCGTTTGTGGAGAAGACACCATAGAAAATGCGCTTCTTCTCCAAGATGAACTTACCAAGTTGCTAAAATTATGAGGCTTCGAACTACGAAAATGGTCGAGTAATACGCCTCAACTTCTTGATTCAGTGCCACAGGAGCATAGAGAAACCTCTCTCTATTTTCGGACACCAGAACAACCATTGTTCAGCATTCTCGGGCTCCAATTGACACATGACTCTGACAACCTCTCCTATCACATGCGAGTGACAGGAGACGCCCACAAGCCTAAAAAGCGTAACTTTCTCTCAATTGTGGCTCAAATCTATGATCTTTGTGGTTGGTTAACTCCTGTCATGTTCTGAGCAAAGTCTTTAATCCAGCTGTTATGGACATTAGGCCTACAGTGGGATGAACCCTTGCCTGGTGACATTGCTAAACACTGGTAAAGATTTTTGAAGAATATTCCCGTTTTAGAAGCCATTAGCATACCACGCTATTTCGATCTCGCGTCTGCTAACAGCATTCAACTCCATGGGTTTTGAGATGCCAGTGAGGCAGGGTATGGATGTTGCCTCTACTTCAGGTGTCTTGACCTCGACAACAAAGTGACAGTCTTCTCTTCGCCAAACCACGTGTATCTCCCCTCAAAATAATTACCATACCTCACTTGGAACTCTGCGCCGCTCACTTATTTGCCAAACTTATGTACTATTGCACTGACCTCTTAACACTCTATTACAAAATTGACTCTAGAACTGCTTTGTCAGACTCTATGATTGTCCTCTTGTGGATTCATACACTACCCAGGCAGGTGTCGTCTTGTACTTAGTGTAAACCTTAACCTTAATGACATGTGAAATTTGTAAAAGTTTTACTGAAATTAAATGTGTGTAGATTTTTGTAGCTTGACATAAAACTATAACATATATATCATTATTTATGTGTGAGGAAATGTTTTAATCAAAATAACACACTTATATCCTAAGATAAAGTAATTTGTTTAATAGTCTTACTGGTATGATTAGAAAGAAAGGCTTTTTATTTATTTATTTAAAAATAACAGTATTGGATCGAAACTGTGAATTATTATGTCCAATAATTTTTTTAATATATGATGAAGTTTTATCTTTAGATAAAATAATTGTGAATTATCATTGACTTGGTGCTTTCGTTGTATGTGCAGATATGTTGATAATACTTTTGAACGTTCAAATACAGATATAAATATATCGTTGGACTATGATTATATATTCATTATAATACAGTATAACCTTGGTAGTCCAAACGTTTTGGTAACCCGAAAGCACCTTAGGTAAAATAGGCCAAAATACAGATGTATGATATGTACAGTAGCCCCATGGCTTCTTTGGTGCTGACTGACAGTTCACAGCAGACTTCTGACAGTCAACATTTAGGAATATACCTAAATTTTGACTGTCAGAAGTGTCAGCTGCTAAAACACATGTTTTTTTGCAGATCATTTGGTCCGGCGTAGGGATACATAATTTGGTCTGGTAGCTTTTCAAATCCGTCAGCTGTGAGCTGTCAGTCAACACCAAAGAAGCCATGGGGCTACTGTAGAAAACAGGAAGCAACGCTATTTAAAATGAACGTTTTAGCGAGCAAAGCTCGACATTGGTAACAAAAATATACATAAAAAATAATTATATTTTACTGTGCCTTACTATATTGCATTCTATATTTTCTTGTTTGTAAAATAAAATACATACTTGCTAATCCGAACCACCCCCGATCCCAATTAGTTCGAATTATCAAGATCCCGCTGTGTATCGGATATAACAGCACAATATAACGCTAGAATGTAATTATTACCTATTAGTACCTAAAGTATAAATATACTAATGAAATAACTCTCAGGGCTTAAAGAACTCGGAACAACAGAACGTAACCTCGCCATTTGACCCTATCCTGAGGGCTGAGAGCCTTTAATACAATCCTTAAACTGACACCCAAACTCCTTCAAATCCATTTTATCATCGACGTCTTGATCTATCAAGGGGTTTTGTTTCTTCAAGTTATTCTATTCTAATTTTTTGTACACGGCTATAATTGGCCTTGATTATTCTTAATATGTTTGGGGATGTATACAAATCATGAAATTCCTTATTATGTAACAATATCCACTATCCAATTTGTTTATCTCTCGTGGTGGGCCCAAATATCTTTATTGTCAAAAAATACAATTTTATATAAGTTTAGAAGTTATAGTATTACGCGTAGATACTGTTGGTAGATTACGTTAAATTGTAAGTCTTGCTATTCACTTTGTAAATATATGTATGCACTATGGCTGGGTTCTTACTTAGTTAGACGTTTTGTTATAGCTAAAGTTAGCTTGTAGGTCCTACCATTCAATTAGTGATATCCCAAGCTAAGTTAGTTTTTAAATTGTGTGTTGATATAATTTGTGTGTGTATAAAGAGTGCGCTAAATATCTATTTGAAAAAAGAGATAAAATTAATAATTGCAATAATATTATTAAGGCTAGAATGTGAATAATATTAATTTATATTCAAGGAGGTCAACTTATTTTGAAAATACAATGCCTATGAAATGGACCAACTTAAATATCAAAACGCACTCAAGTTAGCCATGCTTAAATAATATTTATGATTCCCTTGGCGACCAAAATCAACAAGTATTAAAAAGTCATAATTTTCGTGCACAGCTAATTTTTAAACAAAATTTTAAGTGAACTAAATATTTAAATTTAGTGTAAAATTTATCTAATCAAAATGGTGAGCTACTTTTATATTTACTTTATAATTTGAATAATTTTCATTGGTGAAGCAGAAAATTACTCATTCAATTTCTAGTTGACCATTAGTTTGGCTATTAATCACAACTTGTGAATGTGAGGAATGCCAGGCCTCCACCGTGGTTCGGATTCCACGTTAAACTGTAGGTCCTCCATTTCATCTCACAATCACCCTACCATTGCACATTAGCGTAAGTGCGTATAACCCGAACGGGTAGTAAGACGCGGTGCTAGTAATAATAATAATAATAATAATAATAATAATAATAATAATAATAATAATAATAATAATAATAATAATAATAATAATAATAAGTTTGTTCTAGTCATCTAATTTTAATTTTAATTTTAAATTTTAAATTATTGGTTTTGTGCATCAAACAAATACAACCTTCTTAAATAATAATAATAATAATAATAATAATAATAATAATAATAATAATAATAATAATAATAATAATAATAATAATAATAATAATAATAATAATAATAATAATAATAATTAAATTGGTTTTGGTCTATACATATGTTATTCGGCGTAAACACTTGTAACTTCGTTTCGTAGACAATTTTATTAGTTATAGCTTAATGACAAAATATAAGATGCGTTCAAATAACATTTTGATTTTTATTCCCAACCACACTTTCTTTTTTTCAAATAAATATTCTTAAATTTTTGAAGGAAGGTGGTTTTTATTGTTGTATTGAATAGCCTATATCAACCAAATTTCTCAAGTGTTGAAGTTTACTGATCAGTTAAATATTTATATTTGAAATACGGAGCTGGTGTAACATTATTTTACTAGCCCAGTTGTTGAAGAGTATTTAACTGGTGCCATGTTGGTTGTATTGCAAGGTTAGCGATCCTGGCGTCATTCACAATAAATTGGCTCTACCATAAGATTAGGGATCATTACTATGAGCGTATGATGGGTAACGTAATGTTTGAATACGAAACCAAATATAATAAAACGCATGGGTCTTGCTTTCATGAATGGGGAAACATTAACATATTTTAACTAAATACGGAACTTTAAAGAATTTAAAGTATGGCAGGCAAGGAGATCATATAAGTTTTATTGTCACTTTCAGCTCTATAACATTTAAAGTTTTGATATTACGCCGATGACCAGATGCATGTTCTTCTAATGCTTCCAAAGAGTGAGAACAAAGTAAATCATCTGAGATCCTACCACGGACCACACATGATTACATCTCAATCATCCGGGTAGGGCTTTGGGAGGTCTTTGCGACCTTCCTGGGTCTATCACATGGTTCTCAAGCCCTGGATGATAAGATTGGCGGAACCCGGTATCTTAGTCGTAAAAGGACTGTATAAAGCCTCCAGAAGTAGTTTCTTAATTCAAGGCATGACCAAGTATCGAAACGGATTCCTATTGGAGACGTACTAAGTCAGCGTGAGTTCAAACAATGCTTCTCAGTACCACGGTTCTGAAATGCACAGCTGTGCTCTTTTTCGCGTTGGTACTCATCCCCTGGTGTCGGCCCCCTACAATACCCTGCAGACGTTTCTCTAGGTAGCCTACCCCCCAAACGCGGCCCTCTACATAACTTAGCTACAAGGGCCGTGTCGTCCACACACAGTAACCAGCCCCATGGTGTAGTAGTCAGTAAACCTGACTACGAGTCTTGGGGTCCCAGGTTAGATTTCCGGCTGGTACCTTGGGCATTTTCTTCCGAAAGGGGAATCACCCCAACAGTTACCAGGTTTGGTTAGCTAGGCTTAAATTATGTTAAAGTGTTTCAACTGGTTCCACAACTCTCATACTCACTATCACCAACACCTTATCTCATCTGGACATAGAAAGGGCCTCTCGGAAAGGATGTAAAATTTAAATACATTCGGGTGTCTTCTGTACAACGGTACATTAGTACTGGCTAATTTTTCCACAAACTGGGCTAAGAATGATTTAGCCCAAACGTGTAATATTATTATTATCCACATACAGTGACAAATGCTGCCTGGGGACTTTGTAATGTCGTTTGAATACAGGTTCAAGAGCTTGAGGCTTACCAGAGCCCTTGAGGAAATCCAGCTCTGATACGGTGGACTTTAGATATGGCGTTCCTAAAGTATGTGAAGAAGGTTGGGTAGGCTAGGTAAGATTGAAAAATCTTAACTATGTAGAAGGGAAAAATAGTTTGTAAAGATGTCCTTCGTGCTAAGTACAGCCGAACGTTTAAACATCAATAAAGACAGCACTCAAAAGTTGAACTGCTAGTTCATCAGGGTGCCACCCTCCCAAACATATTGTAATGGTCTCGCCAGTAGTAGCGTTCAAACACCTTGGACAACGAATATAGCAAGCTGATAATTCAAAAATACGAAGGCAGTGCCGAGTCCTTGCCCGGTTTGTGGACGCAGAATACGTGGGTGGACTTACAGATATCAGAGAAATGACTCGGAATCTGGACGACGTTGAATAACTCAACGAGTAGGTCTTTCGCATCAAAGGACAGGTTCCGAAAGATCACGATTTTCATACCATCACGTCTGGCCAGTGGCTAGCACCTGTGACATTTATGTTCCTTCCCCAGCCATCAGATCTAGTTGTTTAAGAGCCCATGAGAGGACAGAACTTTTGGCCTCTCCACGTGCTGATATGCACCAGGTCTGACGGGCTGTCGGTTGGTATGAATTGTACCTCTAAAGTGTTCTGCAAAAACGTCCGCCTTCTCCTGGTTGGAGTTGGTCTCCACGTTTTGTCCCACGATCGGTGGCTTTGATGCGAGAATCCACATCATGTTCTTATCATCTGCCATAAGGATATATCATGTACGCACAGGCTCTCAATCTTGTCTTTCCAGACACTGTTCCGTTATTCGATGACCATCTCGCGAAGCGTTATGCTTTCTCAGTTCCAGTTGGCCTTGTTCACTGGAACCCACGAGGTTTCTAAGCATTTCAAATTTAAAAGTAAAAGTCATTTTGACTAACCAATCAGGAATGTGTGCGTGATTATTGTCTACTAGGGCTAGAAGGTAAACTGTTGTTAGCCATATTTTCTTGTAATTATAATATGCTAAAATGGAACACGATCATGCAAGTAATTTGTATGCTGTAGAGCAGGAGGTTTTCGATCAAATTAATAAATATCTTATATATAATCGAATTATATCATAAATATCTTTAACTTGCTGTAAAATACGCCATTAAATATGATTGCATTTTATCGATCCTTGGTTTTTATTGGTCGAACGTTTACATTTTGTCAAGTTTTAGAAAAGTATTGTCTAGATACAAAATTTTTTTAAAGTAAAAACTTTGTCTTGAGTTTAAGTTTTTTTTATTTTTGTAGCCCTCTTGGCGATAGTTCCGAGTGTACCTTTTCTTTGCTCCAGAGGGAGTGTATCTCGATGCACGTGGGCCAGGCTGGGGTGCAGATGGGCAACTCATGCTGGGAGCTGTACTGTCTGGAGCACGGGATAGAACCGGATGGCAGCATTCCCCGGACAAGATCGCATATGACTCTACAGATAACTGTTTCAACACCTTCTTCTCTGAGACCGGGTGCGGCAGAATGGTTCCCAGAGCTATCATGGTTGACCTTGAGCCCACCGTGATCGGTAGGTCCATCTCGCACCTCTTGGTAATAAGGAGCATAGAATTCTTAGCGACGTTCCCTAGCTACAGGGGGGGTCAAACACATCCAATAAGTTGCCTTTGATTAATTTGCAGCAATGGTCTGTTAGTCTGAAGCGTAAAACTCACATTGCACTTGGTCGTAGACGGGAAGGTCATGGTTTTAAATACAGCCGGGTGCACTGGGAGAGTTTATCAATGTGAGTTTTTATCATTGTGATTGTCAAGGCCGTACGTGGGGGGGGTTTCGGGGTTCAAACCCCCCCCCCCCCCCGAAATTTTATGAACAAAATATATATGGCTTTATTTATGGTTCAAACAATATCAAAATTAAGGTACAAGTACAAATTAGGGGGCTGTGTCACCATAAAAAGCATTTCAGAGAGCTTCTAGAGGTGTTTATTATTTAGAATTTTTTCTAGCCTTCGGCAGTTATGGTATTATATTGTCATAAAAAAAATTCAGATAGCTTCTAGAGCTGTTTAATATTTATAATTATTCCTATTTTTCGGTGGTTAGGGGGTTTTGCTACCATAAAAAACACTTCAGATAGCTTCTAGAACAGTTTTTTATTTAGAATTTTTTCTAGCCTCCGTCAATTGGGGTATGGGCCCACCAAACCCCCCCTGAAATTATTGGCTGGCTACGCCCTTGGTGGTTGTTTCAGACTCTCTCCACGTTAGTGTGGGCTCATTTGAGATGAATGAGACAGTTCATGTCCCTGCCACATTGACGAGGTGATATAATGAGTGCCTGTCTGATAGATAAGCTGACATGTCGTGATACACAGACGAGGTGCGTAGCGGCCCATACCGTCAGTTGTTCCACCCGGAGCTGCTCATCACGGGCAAGGAGGACGCCGCCAACAACTACGCACGCGGCCACTACACGGTGGGGAAGGAGGTGGTGTCGGGGGTGATGGAACGCGTGCGCAAGCTGGCCGACAGCTGCACCGGTCTGCAAGGGTTCTTCATCTTCCACTCGTTCGGTGGCGGCACTGGCTCCGGATTCACCGCGCTGCTCATGCAGAAGCTGTCCGATGAGTATGGGAAGAAGAGCAGACTAGAGTTCGCCGTCTACCCAGCGCCGCAGGTACCGTCCCTTGGTCTCTTGAAATGTGCCATTTCAAAGAATGTGGAGTTACTCCAGGTACTACACAAATTGTTGCAATATAGAATAAACTTTGACATTATTTTATGCCATCTTCAATTAAAACCAAACAAAATATATTTTAAAAAATTTTGTTATAAAGAAATCTAGCTTGTGATACACTATTCACTTATTTAAATAATATCTGTAACGTTTAGCTTTAAACAGTTAATTTAGCAAGGAAAAAGTTATAATGTCGAAACGTTTAAAAAAAGAAGAAAGAAAAGTTTGATATTGGGGCCTCTTATTTTTTATGGCCCCGAGACCTTCACAATTCTAGATCCGACATACGATGAGCTATAATGATTTATGAGGATATGAGGAGATACAAACAAATTTCAGGGTTGCCACTATTTAATTACTTCAAAATGTCCTGTATTTCGCAGGTTTTGGAGAGGAATCTCTATTTTCTCATACACTTTATTAAAAAAAAGAGATAAATGAAATTTCATTTTTCATCAAATTGACTAGTGTGAGATTATGTAAATGATGTTTATAATATTATAGTTTGACAATGATGAAAGTATATGAGGTGCAAGCCAAAGCTTCCCAAACTTTCCGCAATAGTTAGGCCATTCATGTCAGATAAGTACGCCAAGGAGTCGATATAATACGAATGAACTACCTAGCCAATGGAATGGGCCAGTTTCGCATATGAACTGGCCATTCATCATTCAGTAGGTGAGTTTGATAGTATAGCGCGCACTGAGTCACTAAGTCTGACTATGAAACTGCCCAAGTGTAAACGTGTGCAGAGTTTCACTTGGATAATCATACATATAAAAGCTTGCTTTTCAATGTCCCCACCTTCTTTTTTTTGCGTTAGTGTTGGTGGTGCTATGCAATTTCTGAGAGAAAAAATGGCAGACTTGAAAGACTAGCCATTAAAGACTAACGCTAGGCTCACAAGAGCCAAGCGAGCCTTTCTCCAAATTACTTAAAAAAAAAAAGTTTATACCCTTAGGAAATAAATTCTAGTCTTTTCATAGGTGTTGACGTCACAGCAGAGATCCAATTAATGTACAAAGAATGTAATTCTATAAAAGACAAACATAATTAGACTGCTTAGGTGCGTCAAGTTAAGATGCAACCCGCTTGGCAAAATAGCTTTGAAATCTCCAAGTTGGCAACATCGCTAACCGACTAATTATATGAGCATACAACTTACTTAAGATGGGGTGCTAGTGAGCACCAGTTTAGTGCATTAATTTTGCAGTTTTTATAGCATACACATTTTTTGGCAAAAATAAATCAAATATTTCTTCTATAGAAACATAGAGTTTAGTTTTCTGCACATGATAATCTCAAGAGTTCTTTAATATCTCTCATGAGCATAGCGGCATTTGGTGACAAACTTTTTAAATGCAGAGAAAAAGTTGTCATTAAATTCCAGGACACCCTTGACAGATATTCAAGAACTGTTGAGATTAGCATGTGCGGAAAACTAAACTCTATGTTTCTATAGAAGAAATATTTAATTTATTTTTGCAAAAAAAATGTTTATGCTATAAAAACTTCGAAAATACTGCCCTGAACTCACGTTCACTAGCACCCCATCTTAAGTCTAAAACAAATTGGCCCTCCGAACAAGGAATTACTGATTGATAATTTCAGCTCTGCCGGGAATAAAACCCAGAATCCCTAGCTCAATAGGCAGACACACTATCAATTGCGCTAGGGTGTCAAACGCGTCTGTACTTAGACATCGTAGGAAATAATGAGCAAATTATGCACATGTTTATATGATATATACTTGGTTTGACAATGGTCACTGTGATAGTTGGTACACAAGGTGAGATGTATTGAATTCAGTACAGGAACATCAACCATGTGTACGGGACATAAATGCCCGAGATTGAAACAGAAAAGTTGGGGGGGCTCAGAAACAGGTGTGCTGACCGTTCGCCTGCCTGTATCAGGTGTCGACGGCAGTGGTGGAGCCTTACAACGCGGTGCTCACCACCCATACCACCATCGCCAACTCGGACTGCGCCTTCATGGTGGACAACGAGGCCATCTACGACATCTGCCGGCGCAAGTTGGGGATCGAGCGGCCGTCCTATGCCAACCTGAACAGGCTGATCGGCCAGGTGGTGTCATCCATCACAGCCTCGCTGCGTTTTGACGGTGCACTCAACGTAGACCTGACCGAGTTCCAGACCAACCTGGTGCCCTACCCGCGCATCCATTTTCCGCTCGCCACTTACGCGCCGGTACGTTATAGAGTCCCCGTTCCACCTGATTATCATGATTGCACAGTTGAATATAGCCGCCCCTCTTGACGAGCTTGATTGCACAATTACAAATAGTCACTCCACCTGACGATCATCAGTACACAGTGACATATAGTCAGTCCAACCGATGATTGTTAGTATACAATTACATATAGCCGCACCACCTGACGATCGTGATTACACAACTTAGCTTCCCCGCCTAATGATCATCAGTACATAATGACATATAGTCAATCCAACCAAGGCCGTAGCCAGCCAATAATTTCAGGGGGGGTTTGGTGGGCACATCCCCAATTACCAGAAGCCAGAAAAAAATACTAAAGGATAAACAGTTCTAGAAGCTCTCTGAAGTGCTTTTTAGGGTAACACAGCCCCCTAATTTGTACTTGTATCTTAATTTTGATATTTTTTGAAACATAAATAAAGCCATATATATTTTGTCCATAGAATTTCGGAGGGGGTTTGAACCCCCAAAACCCTCCCCTGGCTACGGCCTTGAATTCAACCAACTATTGTGAGTATACAATTACATATAGCCACTCCACCTGACGATCGTGCGTACATAATTGCATATGGTAATTTGACCTGATAATCGTCAGTACACAATGACAAACAGTCAATCCAACCAACGATCGTAAGCATACAATTACATATAATCGCTCCACCTGACGATCTTCAGTTCACAATGAGATGTAGTAAATCCAATTGACGATCGTGAGTACACAATTACATATCGGCTCCACATAACAATCGTGAGTACATAACATATAGATGCCCCACCTGATGATCGTGAGTACTCATTTACATATAGCCAATCTACACATAGCCACGTCTGCAAAACATCTTTGCACACAGAACCGATTTTAATAAACGACCATTTATTTTGTTCTTTCAGGTAATTCATGCAAGAAAAAGTATCTTGAATAAGTTTGATGTGACTAAGAACACTTATTAAATATTTAAACTTGTGCATTTTATTTAATGTGAACACCACACACACAGGTCGTGTGATGTCCCACACGTCTATTTTAACACTTTTTACATTACGAACCAAGAACACGGAATAGGTGTGTTAATTTCGTTTAGTTACAATACCTACAAAATAGCACTAATAATATTGGATTAAGGAAAATCTTTCAAAATAGCAGTTCTACTTTGTCCTAGAAACAATCATATTTATTATTTCCCATCGCAGGTGGTGTCGGTGGACAAAGCATTCCATGAGGGCATGAGCGTGTCGGAGATCACCGCAGAGTGCTTCGATCCGAGTAACCAAATGGTGAAGTGCGATCCTCGTCAAGGCAAGTACATGGCATGCTGCCTCCTTTACAGGGGTGATGTAGTGCCCAAGGACGTGAATGTTGCCATTGCCATCATGAAGACTCGCTCCGGTATCCGCTTCGTCGACTGGTGCCCCACAGGGTTCAAGGTTAGTTCTCATAAAGTTAAACAATATAAAAAAAGTCCAAGGTGTTTTTTTTTAAAGATTAGAGCTACAAAGTCATACATTTGAGGTAAACAAAAATGATTGTTAGTTGGGATCAAGCATTGAAGCATTGTGCTTCAAATTTCTACCAACTGTTATCGAGGGATTGGTTTGAATCCTGGTAAGGTCTGAACTTTGTTTACACAGGGTACAAGACTAGGTAGAATCCGTGTGAATGCCTTTTTTTTAAGCACTGTAACTTACCACCCATTCGAGCGCTACGCTTATGTACTAATTACACTACTAATGGATTAGGGATGAGGAAGGTTGAATTTAGAGGAAGTGAACCTCCATTTGCATGGTATGATAGAATGGGAAACCATTTAGGAAAAACCACACTCGGTACACCCAATCGGGGTCGAACCACGATCTCCCCGTCATCGACACCCTAATCTATTGCGAGAGTAGTGCCTTAACTATGCGGCCACCAAAGTGGGTGGAATATCTACTATCCCAGATGTTAAAAATTTGGCAAGTGCTTTTGAAAATAATGAATATTTTATGAAGAAATAAAAACATAATATTATGGAGATGGGTTGAGTCATAATTAAGAATTTTATAAATCACGATAAAATTAATAGCTCAACTTTCTTAAAAATAATTTTTCACCCATTTGATTGGTTTTATTTACACAACATATGTTTTAAATTTAAACTGTTGGCATCTATTGACTATAGTTTTAATTCACATTCAGCTAAGTGGGAAATTAATGTGGAATCTGGTATTTAGGTTTTTTAATAACTACTTGGAAATAAGTCACTAATAGCAGTTTAATACCTGGAATAAATTCCATATTCAAAATTTAAAATATTATAACCAGTCTATAAAATTGAAATTAACAGTCGGAAGGTTTATTGTGCTGACCACATGACATCCTCTAAATGTTGGCACTACCATCGCTAATGGCAGTGGCCGTTTGGTCGGTATGGTTTGCTTGTGGGCTTATGCCTTGGAGTATAGTTAACTAACCTCTTTTCAATGTTTAACATAAAATAGCCATGTTTCCCTTGTTTATATAATATATGTATAAAGTTTGTATCTTAAATCTAATTTTTCCCCCCATATTTTGACTCTTGAATATTTTTTGGGACTTAAGAAATTTGAAAATTTAAAAGACATTCTTCTAAACATGTTTCAAGGCTAAATAACAATGTACTTTTTTGCTAACTTAGCATATATAAAGCTTTTATTGGCCAATTTTAATAGTATTCTATGGTAAGTCAAACTAATAACAGAAAAAATGGTTATTTACTAATAAGTAATGTTGAAAATTCTACATTTTAAGACTTAAGAATATGAATAAAACAAATCATTACTATATAGTAACATTTTTATAATATTTCTTAAATGTAGGCTACACGACCATTCTGTTTTTGCTAGTTTTGGCAGAGACTCAATTATTTGTTGTGGGTCTAAAATTATATAATTGTGGATATGCAGAAGTGCCAAGCCAACCAGTCTGCTTTCCACCATAACTGTCCTCAGCCATGTCTTGATTAGATGCAACGATGCCGCTACCAGTTGAACTTAACAGGCTTTGCAATACCCTTATCTGAATTTTCCTGCTATATTATATATTCTTGTTCATTCGTCTGGTTCTTTTCATGTCACCTTTTCTGTTGATCCGTTCAGATGTGTTTATTTCTCTTAAATTCCAATTTTTCTGTCAGTCTCCTTACCATTTGTGTGGTGGGGGATGGATTCCCCTCCCCCTGAATCCACATCTAAGTTCTGTATACTTTATATATAAGTAATTTATCAATGCCATTCTTTCAGATCAGTGCTAGACCATTCACTGTGCTTATAGTGCTCATAGCAGCCATGCTATGTTAGTATTTTTCAGTGTGTGCTCAAAAAACATGGCCGCTGGCTGCTATTGTTCTACTTCCGGATGAAGATGAGCAACTTATGCACTAATTAAATAAGTTTTCTGTATTTTTTATTTTTTGCTGTATAAAATTCACCCTGAACTCGCCAACTGTAACACACCGATTGCCAAAGGACTGTACGGTCTCATTTTGCCAACATAACAAAATATACATCAAAACAAGCATGTATTTTCATATTATATTCTAATGGAGTGTTTGCATAGATATTAAAGAAAAATTACACCCAAACAGCTGTTCAAGATCTGGTCAGTGACAATATCTACACAAACCTTCAGACGACACCGACAAGACCAACACCCCAACTAGCTCATTTGATAGAGTGGTTGGCGTGTAAAGCTGGTTGACCAAGGTTCAGATCCTTGTCTCCAGGTGTCACTTGTCTGTATTGATGTTTCCTGTAAGTGATCCTGTGTCCCATAGGTGGGTATCAACTACCAGCCACCCACGGTAGTACCGGGCGGAGACCTGGCAAAGGTCCAGCGAGCCGTCTCTATGCTTTCCAACACGACTGCTATAGCAGAGGCATGGGGCAAGCTCAACCAGAAATTTGACCTCATGTTCAACAAACGTGCCTTTGTCCACTGGTATGTGGGCGAGGGAATGGAAGAAGGAGAGTTTACCGAGGCCAGGGAGGACCTGGCCGCCCTAGAACGAGACTACGAGGAGGTGGCAACTGACTCGGATGTTTCTTCCATCAAGAGCGAGTTCTAATTGAGTGGCAGGCAGGGATGAAAGGAGCTTATGACAAAATCTTGTTGACAGATCTCTAAGTCACCTCTAGTCGAAAGTCGGTGATAAAGCCGAAGAACTTCAATTTGCTAACACCCATTACTAAGAATTATTTCAGTAAAAGCTAAAAAAGTTTAAAACCAGGATATGCAAAATAGTTATCACTTTTTTAACAATCATAATAATAAAAGTAGAAATAATTGCAAATAATATTAATAAATAATATTCTATTAAGTTTATTTGTCAAAAATTTATTAAAATAACAGCAAATCAAACTTGATAAATATTATTTATTAATATATTTGTAATTATTATATCTTTTTAACTTATCAAATAGTGATTGAAATTATTATTTTGATTATTAATTAGTGATACTGATACATTCAACAGAGGGTAGTTAACAACTTAACCCACTATAATGTTACTGGTTTGACAAGCTGCTACTGTATGATTTTATCAGAAACACACACTTGCAAAATTAAGCTCCACCCTCTTCTCTTACCCTATGAATACATTGAAGATGCACTCCTAAAAAACATGTCAACTTTTTCGAAAAAAAAAACTTTTTTTTAATGTATGAAAGCTAACTGTACAAAATTTGTAATGGAACTTCTGCATTGTATGATCAATAATGTAAGTCATATATATATATATATTGAAAAAAAATCAAGTAAGATTTAATCAAGTGCAAGATTTATAAAGCTCCTCGCTTTTTATTTTTATTTTATTTTAATCAAGTCCAAATTAATAATAGAGGAGTTAAATTGATTTACTTGTTGTCACAACAATGTTGAAGGTCCATGTGTTTTATTAACTTCTGACTATGTTTTTAAATGCTATTTATATACATATATTTTATATTTATCTAATAATATGTAACATTTTCTTGAATTATTATATAAATGTATTTTCTCATGAAATAAATTTTATTTTCATATCAACTTAACACAACTTTAAAACAAGTCTAACTAACACACAAAAGTAAAAAAAAAAAACAATAATACATTCACAACATTAATTTATTCAATTTATAAATGTAAACAACATTGTTCCCATTTCTAATAAGAAAAATACAGTCCAAGACATTTATTTGCAGCCTACATCAATGATTCGTTTGTATGGAACACTTAGTGGTGTGCTTAGTGAGGAAAAATAAAACAGCAGTTGTAGCTACTTGTAAGGACAGGTGAACCCAGTGGCGTGTATTCCATAGACGCAAGGGACGCATTGCTTACCCAGAACCAAATAGGTACATAAATACAAATACCACTAACAAAAAAGGTCAATGTGCAACAGATATTCCTTCTTCCACTATGACTGTGGTCTGTGAGTGAATAGCGCAGCACCTGCGTAGTATGTTCCTCTAAGCTGTGTACTCGTGTTCAGTCAGTCGCTCTTGGCTGTTATCGCCACAGGATCCGCAATCGCTTAAGAGCAGACCCTTGTGTTCCTAAAATGCTACACATTCTTTGATTATTTCCTTACTATATGTGACCAAAACAGCATAAAAATAAAAATTAAATTTATTTAGTGTTAAAACAATCACCAGTCAATAATGGTTATACGTTTTAGCGCATTAATGTATTGTGCTAGGTTATATGTGTGAGTTGTGTAGCATGGTATTCACAGTGTATATGACGTCAAGGTAAGCAATCTTGTGTCTTATGTACATACCGTTGAGAAGCATGAATATCCAGTCAAGACCATGCAGATCTACGGATCAACTAAAATGTGATTGCGTCATAGGCAACACTTTAAAACATAGCTTTGCTTCGTGTATTTTCGAGGAGAAAAAACAAATAATACAATGTGGTGGACCTACACCTGAACTGAACATTAGTATAAAAGTAAAATCATGTTTAAGGTGTTTCTTCTCACATTTGTTCAATAATAATGAATGGTTGACGGGATGTCCTCATGTACAAAAGTCATACTGTTGGTCTTGACTTCTTTTTTCAGATGACACGTGTGTTTGGAACAGTACTGGTTACAATGACATGGCCAACATAAACAAAGCCATTACAAAGTACAGTTTGTCTCAAAATCATTTACAAGCCATGATCGCTGAGAAAACATTTGGTAAAACTAGAATTGATCTAATGCTTGATGGATGGAAAAAAATACAGAACTCGCAGCACAATGAACTTGTTAGAAAGAATAGAGAAATTATAAAGTGATTCATTGATGTAGTTATTTTTTATCATGGCAAGAACTGGCATTTAGAGGCCACAACGAAATGAGTGAGTCTTTCAATAAAGGTAATTATGTTGAACTCGTGAATCTTTTGAGTGAATAGGATGAAAAACTGAGGAACCATTTAGAATATTCATCTATATTTACGGGACTATCGAATTTAATTCAAAATGTTTTGAGTAATGCCCTTTCAAATGTGTTACTATCTGATATAAAAAAAAGTTCAATAAAACCAATTTTGTTTCTATCACACCAGATGAAACAACAGATGTAAGTATTTTTTCCCAATTGCCTTCTGTCTTTCGCTATGTTACTCAAGATCGACAAGTAGGTCTACATGAGAGATTTTTGGGCTTCAGAAATATTTCTGATGACATAACAGCAGAAGCAATATATATCTATGTTGTAAAATTTATACAGGAGTAATGTTGTGAACAAAAGCTGATTGCACAAAGCTACGACGGAGCTGTGGTCATGACTGGGCATTTGAATGGATTGCAGTCCAAAGAGATACATTTCTAAATGCAATTTTTGTACACTACTTTGTTCACTGGCTTAATCTTGTACTGTCACAGGGCATGTTCCTTATCAAATATTTAACAATATTTTTTCTTGCTTTGAATGGTCTAGCATAATTTTTTTTCAAAATCAATCAAAGAACACGAGCTCTGGATGAAGTATAGTCTTCCAACAGTAGCCTCTACACGCTGGAATTATAATTCTAGATGAGTTAAAATTGTTTACGAGTATAGAAATCAACTAATTTTGTTATTTGGCAAGAGTACAGATCCAGAGGAAAAATGGGATCAAGAAGTGTACATTTCAGCCCATGGATTCGAAGTATCGATGCGTGATTTCAATTTTAATTTTCTACTAAATACTTTTGCTGATATTTTCCCTCTTACTGATAGATTATTTGATATATTGCAAGCAAAAATTAATGACAATGGTTATTGCATAAACAAAGTAAAGGAATTGCAAGATCAATTGAAAAACAAGCATGAAGAATTTGAGATAATCTGGACAAAAACCAACAAAGAGTTGGACGTGAATGAGCCTGAAAAAAAAAAAGTCCAAGAAATACTGACATCTTTGATGTAAAAATATTATTACAAACACCTATACTGTGAGATTGTGGACACACTTATAATACAGCTAAGTGATGGGTTCAAGAACTTTACTCATTATGTTTTTTAGAAGTTTTACATGTTGATAATTTTGAACAATACAAAAGCAGTTTCCCCGAAATGGGTTTCCAGACCTTAAAAGACAGCTATGGTAGAATGTTTGATTTCCCTTCTTTAAGATCACAGCTTGTAATCACCTACATTTCACAGGATTTGCATCACAAAAATGTCAGTGATTTGCTTAATTTTATTAAATCAAATGATCTACAAAGAACATATTGTCAAGTGGTAAAAGTGTGTGAACTAATTGTAACCATCCCGGCAACAAGTGCTTCCTCTGAGAGAAGTTTATCAGCATTAAAAAGAATAAAAGATTATGCACACAATTCACAAGGTCGAGAAAGGCTCACAAATGTGCCAGTGTTATCCAATGAAAAAGGTCTTCTACAACAATAAGGCAAAATCCGCAGTTTAACGATCTCATGATTGAGGAATTTGCTAAGGAGAATAGAAGAATCCAGCTCAATTACAAATAAGGTCTATACCTTAATATATTTGACATAAAATTTAATTTTTACATTTAAAAAATCTTGAAAGTTTACCCTAGAAAAATATTCACCACACGCCACTGGGTGAACCATATATATATATATAATATATATATACATATCATACATTTGGTTGTTTTGGGTGAAACAATTCTAAGCTTGTCTGAAATTTAAAACACAAACATAAATATTGAATACTGGTAATCAGTGGATTGTGTCCAACATGGTTTATCGATTATATTTAGTTGAAAAATTATTTTACCCTGAGAAAAATCATCCAATATGTCAATGTTAGGAGGAAGGGCAGTTTAATTGGCTTGTATTGAATTAACATTAAGGGCACGATCATACTTGCGACTAGGATGTCAGCATGCAAAACAATGCAATATTTGGATTGTGGGTGGCCTATCCACGATAGGAGAGGGGTTAAATGACAGCTAGCAGAAAATAGTTATCTTAATATATATAATTCTTCTGTACGTGTGTATGTCACTGAACTCCTCCTAAACGGCTGGACCGATTTTGATGAATTTTTTTTTTTTTGTGTGTGTTTGAGTGGGTCCGTGGATGGTTTGGATTCACAATTGAACCCGGTAGGTTGCGCTACAATCGAGTTCTAGGAATTATTTTTTTGGGGGGACTTTTTTTTTAGATTATTTGGATATCAGAACATGTAACCTCAAAATTTTACCCCCCACCACCACCACTCTCCAATATTCATTGTGAATTTGTAATTGTGATGATCACATAGATTTGTTTTATTATCGAAATCAATTATGCCACCCAAACGAAAAGCCAACGTTCGGGCAGGACAACGTCTGTCGGGTCCGCTAGTTGATAATATATTATTACAAAGAAGATAATTATTTCCGAACAGGTTGATAATAGTCACTTTCAGCCAATGTATGCAATAAAGAACCTTCTGCTTGCTGCCACTTAACATCTCTCCTACCACAGATGGGGAATACGTTACTACTGCTTAGTGGCAGTGTTATGGTAGTAAAAGTGAATGTAAATAACTCAGCTTACTGGTTGTGCTTCTATTTGTCCACAAAAATTAATTTACAAGTTTTTTTCAGTGTCACACAAATACCGTGTAAATAAGCCACTGGGTGTTTCTTTAGCAATAGTGTAGCGACTTCAAATTAAATGTTGGCTTTATTGCAAGCCAGCCGAGAGTTACTTGCTTATAACCTAACCAGTTTTGTATTCTACAGCACATATAGTTACCACAAACTAATTCATGTTGGCTTGCTTGTTTTAAGACACATAATTTCTTCAATAAATATTAATGGAGAAGAGTCATATCTTAACAGGTATGATATGTATTTTTAAGAGGCTTTATTGGAAGGATAACTAAATCAAGGGTATGCTTACATGAAAGTGCCATGAGCATTTTATCAATGGTGAGTTTCTGTAAAGATATGGTTGCTTTATCCAAATGTAGGGTTAACCTTCAATTCGAGTAAATTTTCACAGACCTTTTGTTTAGCGCCTTTCACACAGGCGTCCTTAACGTACATTCTGATTCTAGTGTCTTTTCACACAAACAACCTTCTGCCACGCAGTTTCCCAGCAGATAGTGTGAATTGTCTTGTCCCTCTAATGCCCAGTCTACAACCAGTCACACCCGCTTTTCAGACTCATAATATTGTCTGTCAACAATAGCATACTCAAATGCAGTGGCATGTCATAATTGTCAGAATCGACTATCGGGAGGAGATGAACATTGTTCCTCTTTTGCATTCATGTAGTTGCTTTGGCTTGTATTCAGCCAATCAGAAACAAATATAGGTGCACTACCTTATTCAACTAAAGTAATTAGTTATTTGGTAAAGTAATAAAGTTTGTGAAAATATAATATAATAAAAGCTATTGCATTTTAAATTATTCTTTAATAAGAGTAATAATTTAATAACTTTTTCATATAGGTATTAATTTAATTTAACTTTAACTCTAATATTACTTGGATGACAGAGTCATATTGATTGAAATTACTTTTACAAACATTTTATTGTAGACAGTCCTTGTTAAAACAGAAAAAAACCCAGGACATCTTTATTACAAGTGCCCATCCGACAAGTTGGTGCTAATGGTTGTAGACTGGGCATAATACAATATTTTGATAAAGTAACTATAACTAGATTTTGATAAGGACCCTTTTTTGGCAGCTAAGCTTATAAAAGTTAGTAAAACATTCGTCATATATTATATTTAAAGTCATTTGACCACAAAAAAAGTTTGTATTTTTTAAAAGTTTCTTCTTAAAATCTTATTATAGTTGTCTTTATACCCAATGAAGCAATTGCAGTCTCTATTAGACCAAAATATACAATACAGAGAATAGAAACAAGGATGTTTTTGGGTTTATCCACTAAACATTGTACAGTTGACTGAGAGTGTGTACTTTTCTACTTGATAAATTAAATGCATACTTCACAAAGCAAAGTATCGGCATCCAATTCCAGGCTTCTGACCTCCAAGGGTTGAGGTAGCAAAGCAAATTTTCACTGATCAATTTTTCAGAAAAGATTTCAGATCAGTGAATCCAAGGGGATGGAGATTATTCATAAAGTATTTTATTGTAATATAAGTACTAACATACCTGCTCTACAGTAGACACTACAGTAGACCAAGCACTGTAGTCAATACGTGAATGAAGGAAAAAAAAATAAGAAATCAATGTTACTGGTTTATTGTTGCTCATTTTATATTTCTAGTATTATCAACGTTATGATAAGTGTAAATTTAAATACTTGGGATAACTCAATTCCGTTTAATTTAAATAAGTCAACCTCGGTGGGCATGAGGTAAAGTGTGTGTGTGTGTTCAAACCCAGCCAGGGTCAACATATATTTCTTGAGCAATAAAAATCTGAAGCACAGCTTCCTTTGGCGGGGAAGTAAAGCCATCGATCCCATGTTGACTGTGGCAGGCATGTAAAATAAACCTAGAAGGCTTGTTAAAATATTTTCCCCGGCAAAATTGATAAGCCTAGGCCCTTTTGCTCTAGCTAATAGAAATTCTAGTGTGCTTATATAATTAGTCAGTTCAGTCCAGAAAGTGCATGTTTTTTACCTCAAATAAAATAATTATATATATATATATATATATATATATGGGCAACGAGCTAGATAACAAAGACTTGTATATGACCTCGCACAAAAAAAAAAATTACAACTAAAATACATGCAGTGTATAATGCAGTAAGTGAAGGGTTTCATTATCTTTCTTTGAAGTAGAACATTTTTCCCCCTTCAGCCGCCAAGAAAAAGTCTAAGGGTATTCAACTCAAGCTCAATGTGCATTTATTCTACAACTTTGACATTAACCTCAACATGCGTTCACTGTGTGAAAAGACTCAATCAGACACATGTATTTAAAAGGACAAGACATGTAGATTCGGCAAGTGTTAGAAATAACACACATTGAGAAAACACCCATGTTTAACAGGATCAAAGCACGAGCTGTGTGGTAGTTTATTTACAAAGTATTTGATGCCAAAGCTACTATTGACCCTAATAGCTAGCCAAATCATTTAAAAGAGGATTTTTTAAGGAACTGCACCCAAGCTCACTTTGAATGGAGAGAGGGGGGGAATCCATTATTAGTGGACCCAGTTTTGAAACCTTAGCATCTTTGGTCAGAGTCGAACACAATGACACTGAGGTAACTTTTATAGTTATTATATTAGTGCGGGCCTCTTAATACTATGAAGTGGTTTCATAATTCTTTCAAAAATATACTTTAATTACTCTGTAATATAATTTTTAAAATACTGATACTTCAAATAGTTTTCAACCAGTCCATTTTTCCTCAAAGGCCGATGCATAAAAAAAATTATTATAACAATAGTTAAAATTGTATATTTCAATTGTGACATTTGTTACTGTCTACCAAAACTGGTTGTGAATTTGTTTAACACTGTATAACTCCCAATGCCAACACAGCCTGATTCTTCCTAGGCTGTGAATTAAAGCTCCACTTTTTCTAGTATTTGTCAGTAGAGCAGTAAAATTTTATCCTACCAAGGGTTGTCTAAATTTTAAATATGGACATGCTTTCAAATTCAGTTCAGACATAATTACAGAAACAAAAATTGCTTTTAGTGATACACAATAAAGGTATAGTCTATTTATAGAAGGTAATCAGTTATGACTTACTTAGGTACTTTATCGTCTCATACATCAGTCATATTTTAATGAATGGGACTGTCAGCGCATCATCCAATCAAGAAGTAAGCATCACATAAACAATCATAAACATACCTATCAACAACAAATTACTGTGTAACTGTTTACACCATTACACGACCAACTATGCAGTTCATTGATGATTACAGAAGCCATTTCTAGATCTTAGCATAGATATGTCATTGAAAGATTAAAATTAAAAAATCAATTTTCTTAACAATAAGTCTCTAAAAACTGAAATTCTTGAAACCTTAACATCTATTACTATTTAAATAGGTCTATAACACATTTATCTAAAAAATATACAGCATCCAAATTTAAAACCTAAGATATTTTCCTGTACACATTACAATAACTTTGCTAAAAACTATATTTATAACTATTTTGTTTAGAAATATTCTCTTCTATGTACAAAAAGCAAAAATCTACAAACATCTATTATAAAATATATTTATAAACATATGTACTGTATATTTGGCAAACATTTAAACTGTGTACAATTTTTGTCAAACAATTGCGATGACATCCATCAATAGAAAACATACACATCAAACAATTATCAGTATTATAATACAATATCTTCCATTTAAAATGGAAATGTCCCCTAATTTATTGGGTCTCTAGTCTCTACTCATTTTATGAAACATAGAAACTAAAGTGCAAACAAAACACAGTGCCTTTTATTGATAAACAAAAATTGATATTTATTTTGAAACTCTTCAATACCATCATAAATGTATATATAAATTAATTTACGCATATAATTTTACTGGTTTCAAGTGATAGAAGAAAACTGAATTCTAAAGTTTTATTTAAAAAAAAAGCTTTTGATTACAACCTGTGGTTTAAATCAAGGTTGTGGAGTCTATATGCCAAGCCTTCGACTCCTACTTTGACTCCTTTACAAATTAATAAAGTATATTAATTAATAATAAAAAATTAACTGCAGTAAAATGCAACGATGCAAATGCAGCTTCTTTGGCAATGTGAATTTATATTTGAATACATTTGTCAATCAAAACTACAAATATTAGTCTTAAAGAATAAAAAAGTATAAAATTAAAATATGTTTAGCATATATATAAATATAAGTTTTTATTTTGAAGCCGGTGTTGGTATATTTTTACCGACCAAGACTCCACCCAAATTTGCTTCCGACTCCAAGACTTTGACTCAGACTCCACAGCCCGGTTGAAATTATGCAATTTAATATACAAAAATGTTCTTGGGATATCAAAACGACAATTAATGTTTCACATAGTGATGTATAAATCACTTTTGTGTATGATATTGGGTAGTTCATTCAAAAAAGTTAGAAGGTTATTTACAGTGGACATGTGAAAATCAAACATTTACTCATTAAAAAATGTATATGTATATTTAGTAGGTAATTCAAAGTAAAAGGAAATAAATTAAGCCTCACATCTTGAACTAAGCTGGTGGCCTACAAGAGTGCTCAGATGTTAAGAAATCTTACATTCTCTTTTTAAGAAGTGGTTTGTTATTTTAAAATAGGTTTAGTGGTAATGTATCCCTAAACACTCAAAAAAGATCTTACCTTTTTAAGTTTTTCCAAGCAATAATATTAAAAGATACAATTGGCTCATTTTCAAGGACATTTCAAGAGATTTCTGTGATAAAAGTAAATGGTTAGAAACATAGATAAAGCCTTCCTTAAACATTACCGCCATTCTCTTAAGAAATTCAGTAAGAATGAGGACATCTCCCTTCAAGTAGATGGCACCCTTAATTCATCATCGACAAACCGTTTCCAGCCTGTGGGGTCAGTTTAGTAAAAATGCCTCCATCTTCCTCTGTCCTTCCACCACTCTTCCTCCTTTAAGTGCTTCTTTTCTTCTCCTCTCACTTGCAAATTTTCTGTTATCTGCTCCTCCAATCTCTTTCTTGAGCTCCCTTGCGGTATTTTTGCTATATACTTTATTTCCATCACTTTCTTCATTAAATATGTGCGGTCCACAGTTAAAACTTAAAATACATTACCATAAATCACAAATATTGGAGATTTTGGTTACCATGGAGAGAATTTCCATAAATTTTTTTTTCTATTTCAAGTTAAACTGGGGGTAGGCCATGTTTTTTTATAAATATGCAAACTATGTCTTCCTATCGTTTTTATAAATTATTATATATCTTACTACTTGAAGAAAACTTATTTTAGTTTTGGAGTGTGGTTGTATAATTTAAACGGAGTAAAAAAAAAAAAGTTACTAAAAATAATTGCTTGGATAGTGAAAAGAAACACAGTCCACATTTTACACTATTCTCAACAGACACAACTTTAGGAAATTGTCTGTGTTACTGCCCCATCTCTCGGACTACGTTTTGTGTTTTGTCGGAAATCTTCATGAGGGGGCTGACGAATAAATGATGCAATTCCCCACAGCAGGAAACCAAATAACAATGCAAAAGACAAATAAAGAAAATGGTAAAGAATTAGGGCACAAAGCTATATTTAAAAAAAATTGTGTTATATTTATGGAAGCTTATTAACAATATTTTTTTGGGTAAATTAATAATTTAAAACTAAAAAAGCAAAGGCGGGCTTGGTTGTACTAATAGTGACTTAACACTTTGGAGGCCAGGGTTCAAAACCACAAAAGGGGAACAGGCTCTGGATTATTATCTACCAGGCAAATTATTATTATTATTATTAGTATTGTTAGGGTTTAAAATCGCACCAATACAAGATTTATTAATGTTCCTACATCCTTTCCTTCTTACCTAAAATTGTTTACAAAGATTCTTTCAAACCGTAAATCTAAATAATAACTATGGCAAAAAGCTATTTACAAATAATTACTACCAAGATTTTTTTTAATCACCTTAACAATTCAAGAGAAAATACAAACATAAATTAAGCTTTTTTATTTTTTAAAGAACTAGATTTTACACTAACTTGAATGGATTTCTCAGTATGGTTTCAAGGAATCATTAATAAATATAATAAGTAAAATATTTATCTTTAGTTTATATTTTAATATTTGTTTTACTGATAGAGCACAAAACATATTTTTAGTCATTTTGATGAAACTTGGCCAAAAGATATGTATGGTTTATTATGTCCACAAACTAAAAGTAATATATAGAAAACTTTGTTTAAAAAATTCACCCATATATAGACCTACATATTGTTTAAAATAAAATATATTTTGTTGCCAAAGCTTCTAGTTACATACTACCACACAACTGAATAAATTTTTAAACAAACAAAAGTAATTAATATATTACAAATAGTTTAATTTATATAAAAGGAGATTTTTTTTACAATGCAACATGTCTTTAAATCGTTATCGTCCAGTTATGACAGTTAATATTTAACTACTACACATGTTTGACTCACTAAAAACATTCCAAAACGGAATATAGCTCAGGGTAGGTAAATATTTTAACTTCACAGTCATTCAGACTTTTTATTTTCTTTCCTAATTTGTGTATTTAAACTAGAAATTTGTACGAGGAGATGCAAGACACTAACTACATATTGCGCTAACACTTATTGTGCTAACAATCAACTATACTTCTACACTTACATTCTCCAAATGGAGCAAATCAATTTACGAGTGTATATATAAGAATGATTAATCAAAACATAAATACATGAATTTGATATTATACATTCACAAATATTGTCCAATAAACTTTAGACCTCTTCTTTTTTCTTTTTGAATCTTCTTTGTGTTTTAAATCCCAGTCGGATGTACCGAGGGTAGTTTTTTTTATAAAATGTTTTCCCTCTCCCTCCACATTATTTAGATAGAATTTCTTTCAATTCTACCTTCCTTGTGGCTTAAAGAAGTTCACCCACATTTGTGTAAAGGATGAAGGAAAAATCACCCTCAATACACCCGACTAGGATTAGAACCCTAATTTTTTCATCACTGCCAACCCATTTCTTTTGCAAAAGAGACGGCTTGGACCGTATGACCATTGATGTGGGACCCATGAAACATAGTCAGAATTTATTTTTGAAACAAATGAATGTGTCAAGTCCACATTTTTGAAGATTCACAGACCCCTACTATAAAACACAAAGTCTAAGGTTTATTGGAACAGACTGTACACCAGAACCATAATATCTCATAGTTGAAAGGTTCGTTCGGGTGTAAGCAATGTTATATAAAATGTTGCACCTTCATTTTTATCAACATTAAAAAATATACTAGAATACTATTTATCATTCAAGGTGCGAACCTACACCAAGTTTTCAATTAAAAAAGCTATTCTAACATACAATTTTACAAAAGTGACTCCTAGAATGATAATATTTTTTTAAAGTTGATGGATGAAATATCCAAACTATTGTATTTGTTACCCGTCTCAGTGGCGTAGTTGACTAACGCGCTAGATTCGTGTTGAGCTAGTCTGCCAAGTACGGGGAGATCGAGGTTCGAATCTCGCTCAGGTGAACAGGGGGTAGATTTTCCTAAATAATTTTCCACTCTCCTTCCACGCAAATGTGGGTTCACTTCCTCTATATTCAACCTCCCCAATCCCTAACCAATTAATGTAATTAGTACTTAAGCGTATAACCCGAATGGGTAGTAAGACGTGGTGCTAAGTATTATTATTATTGTTGTTGTTGTATTTATTAGTTACAGTTATAGTTGCATTTGATTATCATGTTTTTCAAATTGAAAAATGATACCTAGACATGGGAATCGAACCCGGACTTTTGGCTTAATACGCCAATGCTCTTACCACTGAGCTATCCAAGAGTCATCTCGTTTTTTAAAGTTGATGCAATATTAAAGTGTAAAATGTTAGATACCATGGCTTACATCCGAGTTCTTCATTATCACTATTGTTGACTTATCTTTCCTCTGATAGGAAAATTTAGGCCTAGGTACGTCAATATGCACCGTTGTGATAAATATGTTGTCAACATCTATTCCATGCACCTGACCTCAATTAGAAGGGGACATTATTTAGGAAAAGATGGTTAATCTGATTTTACTCAATTGTTTTGATTTAAATTAGAGATGGGTTGAATACATTTTTTTTATGAATCTGAATCTTAGAAAACATGATGAGCATAAGAGATTAAACTTATCTATATTGGTATGATTTTGTTTTTTTCTCTATTTCTGAATTTTTTCACATCAAGTGGTAAAATAATGGTCCGAGATTAGGTTGCTAGATTTCCTTATAGCTATAATGGGCTTAGCATTAATTAAGGATTATAAGAGTTCCGACAAAACCTAGATTCAATATTTGAAAGATTTTTTTTACCTGAAATTTTAACTTTTTTTTTTTTGTAGATTTGAATCTCAAACATCCTTAAGGATTTGAGGACTTGAAGGTTCTAAAGGTCCATCCCTAATTTAAAATAGGTTTCAAAATACCTACTATATTTGTTCGCAGATAAATACAAATTACATAGGCGTATAAAAATGTAGACTTTTGTAAGCCAACTCATTAAAAATTAATTACATCTCAGGCTAGCGACCATTATTATAACCTAAAGCAGCATACGCTTAGTTATTTTGCTATCGTTTTACTTTAAAGCATTTTCCAATACAGGTTTCAACAAGCTACTTAGCCACACTTTCCATATGTCCCCTCTTAGATTGTATCAGTGTACACATTGCTAAAATATGTGTTGACTATGAAAGTGTGTTGTAATGCAAACCGATTAAAACAGAGCGACAAATAACGTGGCAGCTTTAATAAATATATATTAGGTCGAGAGTTGGTCAATACAAACCATGCCATCAGTCCGCACACTTTAGTCTGTCACTCGTGATACTAAGAATTAAAAATGGGTTGGATCCTCTTTTCCTCAAATCCTAAACTTATTCTACCCACAAATACCAAATCAAGAATATGAATCTTACAAAACATGGTGAACATACGAGATTAACTTTCTCATATTAGAGTGATTTTTTCCCCATTCATTAGTGATTTTATTCACATTATTTCTTTAGTTACTATAGTAAATAGAAATTCTAGTTAAAAAATAGCAATTCTTGCTATCAAGGGAATTCACATTCATTTATCTGGTAAATCGATGAAGAATTCAATGAATCAAGGAATCTTAATTTTTTTTTTTCAAAAGTTAAATTTGAAATTTTTTTTAAACCCTCAAATCAAAATATTATAAAGGATTTGAGGAATACGAGGATTTAAAGAATCATAGGTACCATCCCTATCAAGAATCTTTCCCATGGATCACTTGAATAAAGTGACAGGGTGATAGTGCGAGAAGGAATGGCTTGTGTTCACCCGCACCCCCTCGAGCGTATTTAGTTGTGCTTATTGGGGAGCTGGTCAGGGTTGACCACGGTCAGGGAGAGTCGCCTGATGTTGGGTTTGTCGTACTCCTCCATGCTCATCCCTCGAGACATGCGGCGTGGCCGCGAGCCATCTCCGCTGCCATCTGAGCTGCCGGAAAAGGTCCTCTGACGGTCAACGCCAGGCATCACCAAGGAGGTGAGGATCCCTTGGCCTTTGCAGAACAGAAGGATGCTTTGGGCCACTTTGTGGGGCTGAAACCAATCATGACGCACATACAAGTATTGGTGTTGGCAAACTCATTTCTACTATCAAGCAAAACATTTAAAATGCCCACACTAACTTAAGAGTTTGTTTTCATGATTGTCAAAAACAACAACAAATAGAAACAGCTCAAACATATTTTGGGCATTTACAAAGAGTTTCGTATAGTAATAATAATATAGCACAGGCCTGCAAATAAAAGTAATAATGTTAATAATAGCCATAATAGCTCATATACAGGTAATAATAAGTAAAAGGGGGCAGAGCCATAAAAGTAAACACATATGGTTGTGAATTGTTCACAGTTGCCTTATCAGTGTAACTTTGGTTTGGACACTTGAAAAGTTACTAAAACCAGTTAAATATCATATATTGTAATCATGATAAGTGATGTAAATCGGTTTAACTTGTCAAACGAACAAAGCATGTATGCTAGGCAGAATATAACATTAAGTGTTTAGTATGATTAATAGTTGCTAATGGTTTGGAAATGTATTAAAAGACAGCGTAGAAACACTACATAAGTGTTTAAGTCACTTTATCAGCTTTCCAATAAGAGATAATGCTACCAAGAGACGAGAGTATACCAACACTACAACTCTACTCTGCACCAAGTGTCGCCCTAGGGGAGGAGCCTCTTTGCCTCTACCACTTCACACCTTTTATACTAATCCCTTAGTTATATTTAATGAGAAATCTGTCTACCAATAAAACAGTAATCCTAAATATGGCCTATTTAAAGTAACATTGACCTTTTCTGATATATAAAATATATTGAAAATTGTTATACGTTCATCTGCTTTGAAAATAAGTTATGTTGTTTTTGGCAAGTGATGTAGACTAAATCGGACTCGCTCATCAAGGTGACAAAATACATTCGAGAATCAGATAAATACAAAACTGTTTTTAACACTTTTAAAACTGTTTTTAACAAATTTTTCAACTGTCAGAAAATGCCAAAGTTAGGTACATTTGTAATATATGGTATAGCTGAAAAATAGGTCATTGTTTAAATTAGAGCTCCTTTCACAGGGATTAATTAATGTCCGAGGAACTGAGTGTTGCATCTCTTCTAGAGCTAGATTAGTCTGCAAGTTGTGTGTTGATATAATTAATTGGTTGAGGGAGTGCACGCTAAATAACTCAAATTAAAAATAAAGCACAGAGGGTGACTTTAAAAGTAGTAACCAAATGTCACAGCTTACAGCCTGCATTAGCACATCTCCCGCCTTCTCTATCTTGAGCAGAGTGACCTTGTTCTTCTCAAGATCACGATTCAGCTTCTCGACAACTGATGCGTACGGGCTGAGCAGCCCAGTGATGAGCAGGACATCCACCTTGCACTGCTTCAGAGACAGGTCCTTTCGGCTGGAATGTGAAGCCATGCCACTCAGTAAGGCTAACACGACTGCTGTCAAGCTCCCCAAGTAGCACTATACAACTTTTTGTATGGTTTGAATTTCATATCTAATTTTATTTTGAATTCAAGGACCCACCTCAGCTTTATATTCTTTGTTCCTATGCGATATTTTTGGTTTGAACACTAATAATAAAGTGGCCAGCTGCAAGACAATTTTTGTGACCACCAAAGTAAAATTAACATTTTATCCAAACACTTCTAATAATGTGGCCAACTGCAAGACGATTTTTGTGACCATCAAAGTAAAATTAACATTTTATCCAAACACTACTAATAAAGTGGCCAACTGCAAGACCATTTTTGTGACCATTAAAGTAAAGTTAACATTTTATCCAAACCCTATTAAATATATCATGCTTTAAAAATACTATCCTACAATTATTGTTAGTATTTACCTTTGTTTAGAAAAGAAAGGAAAAGATTGTGTCAAACAGCTGTATTTAATAAACTTTGACAGAAGAACAGAGAGACTCACTTAACAGAAAAATGTAGTCCCAAAATCTAACAGCACATCAAAAAAACATATCACAGTAAATTTTGAGCCATATCAAGACCCTTCTTTAGCAGAATTGAAAAAGAAAAAGTAGCTGTTTGAGAAGGAATAGTTAATTTTGAAATTATGGTAGCTAATTTATAAATACTAGGTAAAAGTATCAAATTAATTTGATAGAAAAGGGGATTGAGTAGCTGACACTTAAGCTAGTGCTATAAATATACATACAACAATCAAAACACACAAAAACATACTTGAGGAAAGCATTGACATATAGTTTGAGGTTCTTCGGGTTCAGGGTGCACCTGAGCCGCGCCTGAAACTCGGCCAGAACCTTCTCTCTGTCAGGATTGACGCTATTCACCAATTGCTGCCAACAATACAGACAAACATTGTTCACTAAAATGTAATTTGCTTTAATCACAAACCCTTTAAAATTAGGTAACATACAAAAATTGTACTAACAATAAAACAACTAGTATATTTTGTTTTACATCTAATGAATAAAATATTAAGATTTCCTTTAACTCTATTAAATGTTCAACCTTGAACTTTAAACCATTTTGTTTTATTAATATAAACAATTCTGTGTGTGGATATAACTAAACGATTTAGAAAGTGCATGTTAAATACCCCAAAATAATATTAGCATAAACACTCTCATTAAGCAATGTTCACTTTAAAAAATATAAATATAATTACCTTAAAGTTATTAAAAAAATTGGATTCAAAGATTTCTAAAATGCATAAAAAATGTAACTCTCAAACCTAAGAAACCCTTTAGGATTCGACCATCTCAAAAAAGTCTAAAATACTAAAATTACCCCTTTTCCTCAATTTTTTGCTCTTTGAATGTAGGAATATAAAGTTTGTTCATTTTAGATTTGTTTAGGGGGCCTATAAGGTCTACCTACAACTACCATATTGCTGAGTAAGAATCAGTGTAGCTATAATAAATTATCGTAAGCCTAGGAAATTTCCCAACATTTATGTGACTACTTTAAAACATCAACAATAGCACAATACCACCTATTTAACAATTTAAGCAGAAATTTTGTTTTTCAAAACGTATGACCAAGCCAATTGGAACAGGCAACAAAAATAATTAAAAAATTATAACAAAATTTGTTCTTACAATAATTTAGTGTGGGTCTATTTTGGTACAACAATTAATATGCTTTTATCATTATAAAATGTATTTTGAGTCATTAAAAATCAATTTTTAAACGTAAGGTAAAAATGAATATTTTATAATGAGTAGGGATGTGCGATCAAAATGAATAAAAATACCATGCGATAAGATAAATAAGGGAAGTGCCATGCATGGTTTATGTTGTGACAACACCCAAACAATTCTTTGTGTGTTAACTTTTTATTTTTTAAATATATATTTTTCATATTATCAATTTTAAGGGTTAAAAGTTTATCTAAGAATTATTTTGCATGTTTCTTTGAGGTGTTGTCCAATTAAAACCAGCTTTGAGAAATCTTGGGGTTGGCAGCAAAACATTTTTAAATTGTTTGTATTTTAGTAATACAAATTTTTTAAATCTGTAATTTGATGATTTTTTAATTATGGTACCTATATTTTGAGATTTTAGAATAAGTTCCTTGATTTTTTTTTTCATGTTTTCAGACTTATGAAAACAATGCAATGCAATTTATATTCCTCTGTTAGCACAACTCAAGAATTGTCAAAGTAATATTAGTAACATAATAAGGGAATGTGCTATGATTACCGACACCTTAATTGCAAATGATAATAGCTAAGAGTGATTCTAGCCATTAAAAAAACAACAAAGTAGTTTGTGACTCATGGTTAGAAATGTTCCCGATAAGCTCAAACCAAAATTTGTGCTTGGTTGAGGTGACATCATGAAATCAACATGAGTTAAAAACTACAAGACTCTAGTTTAATATATTGGTAATGCCACGCGTACACTCGATCCATTGGCATGTGTACAAAAAGGATCATATTTGATTTGTCTAGTTCACCATTGACAGAAAGGTTGGGGGTTTAAATTCCAGCAGACAATGTGTTCTTTCATTAATCATTTCCCACTTTCTTTCCATACAAATGCGGGCACATTTTCTCTAAATTTAATAATAATCCTACAAAATGGAGAGAGCTCAGATGGGATGTAAGACATAATACAAATAAAGAAATAAGGTAGCATGTCAGAGATGTCACCAAATTGTACCTAAACAAATCTTGAGGCGAGCGATATAATCACTTTTAATTTAGAAACTAAAGAAAACATGTAAAGATTTAGGTCTCTCTCTTCGATTATTCGTGAATTTAAAAAGAAAAGGGGAAGGGGCCTGTCAGGAAATAAGTGACTACTACACCACATAATCAGTCTTAACTACAACTAGAAGGAAAATGTGGGTCAAAACTCTACAAAAAAAAATTTGGTGTGGTGGGAGCAAGAAATGAAATAATTACCTCAGATAATATCTGCACACAGAGACAGAGAAAGTACAGAAGAACATTGCTCCACGAAACAGGCAACAGAAACAAACCCACATTAATTGACAACCATCCAACATGACGACAATGCAACACAGCATTCCCACAACAATTATATCACACACATACATATACACATGTTGGATTTCAAACGAGCGTCATGTGAACATTTTGTATGGCCTCATTTAAAAAATAAAAGTACGATAAATTTAAAAAAACATCCCCTTGGGTGGGTATGCAGACTCATGATCTATTTCACAATCTGATCTGATTTGCCAGTGACGCGAAGGTCAGGGTATAGAATCTCGGCCAGGTGTACTGAGGGTAGTTTTCCTTAATGTTTTATAACTATCCCTTAAAACTTATCTACTTTCCACATCCCAACTCCATTAGTGTAAGTATGTGGATAGCCTACAATATAAGAAAACACAAAAAAAACTTAAACATCTAAAAATTGTTTGTGTTTATGCATCTATCCATATTCTTATCCATACTTCCTTCCTCCGTCTTCTTGTAAAGAATAGTTTTTAAAAATATTCTAAATCTAATATGTATTTTATCTACTACTAGAATGTGTAACTGTGGTGAGGTGTGTGAGTTTCAAGTGTTATCATTGATAGCAGTTGAAAAAGAGACACAAGAACTTCTGTGAACAGTATACCTCAATTCTTCAGTTTAAGAAAATGATAGGTACACCATGTTAAGAATGTCATGTTATTATAATTACTTCAGTATCAAGATTTCTCTTTGGGTTTCAAGTAGAAATTCCTCCTTGAATTTGAAGTTGATTTTTTCTTTAGTGATTAAGTTGAACAGAATATATATAATATTTATAATATTTAGCACCGCGTCTTACTACCGTACGGGTTATACGCTTAAGTACTAATTACGCTAATGGGTTAGGAATTGGGAAGGTTGAACATAGATGAAGTGAACCCGCATTTGCGTGGAGGGAGAGTGGAAAACATTTAGGAAAAACCACCCCCAGTTCACCTGACCGAGATTCGAACCTCGATCTCCCCGTCCTCGGCGGTCGAGCTCAACACAACTAGCGCGTTAGCCAACTACGCCACCGAGGCGGGTAACAGAATATAAATTAATACTATATTCAATAGTGTATTATATTCATAGATTATAACTGTCGTCTCGCAATATATGTCAATATTTTTTTCTTTAAAAGCTCTAAGTAGCAAGTACATACTAAATCGATTGCTTAGGAAAATAAATTCAAATCACTTGAGATGAGTGACTAAACAAAAACCTTTTAGAGTGGCTGCCATATATAAACGGATAATTTGATTGAAAAACTATCTACATACATCGTTCGGCCTAGTTTCAAGGAATGTCACTGCCAGATTTGGTTAAATTCGGTCCACGCATTTGGCAGTTATCGCGGAGCAAACAGACAGATTTTTGAGTGACCCGATGAAAATTCAAGAAAACAATAAAGTAATTTTCTCCACTGGTGAACAACACGTTGTGTCCATAGTACAGAGTAATTTTAAATTAATTTCCTCTCACTGGTTGTTAGTGCTCATCTCTTTGAATTTTAATTTCACTATACATTTTTTTTTATTCCTTGTTTGACAAACAATTATTTACGTTTTGGTTTGAAAACATCCTTGTCCCTTTTTAGATTTACAAAGAAAGTCCATTTTTTGGGAATAATAAATTGGGGAAGAGTGTGCTCTACAGTGTACTTAGGTATCTGGTAACTCTTTATAAAAGGTATCACCTTACCACTGACGCATAGAACTAGAACATAGTTTTGTCGAATTTTATGCTGTGATCACGTTATAGATGAACACATGCTCTATGAAACCCAGCAATGCAACATGTATGTCATGAGAATACAGCACATGAACTATAACAGCAATGCATACTTGACACAAACCCAAATCATTACAGTAGTCACAAATAGTTAACTAAAAGACAATTAATATAAAACCACCAAATGGCGAAATTCAATAAAATTTAAAAGAAAGAGAACAAGGCATGTACACTCGCCATAGCAAAATAATACAAATATGAGAAGTAGTTGGAAGGGGCACATTTTCCCCCTGATTTGCAAAAGATGTTTTGAAAAGTGCTATCTAATTTAAATAAATTGGTTATAGAATTGTTCCAGTACTATTATTTCATTTTTGTAGACACAATAGTCGCACAAAAGTGTGTGCATTGAAAATTAAAAAATCTTTTTACATCAACTATACTCATTTCATCATAGGAACATGGGCAGTAAGATTTTTTTTAACTAAAAAAAACTAATTAACGAGGAACAACTTTTTAGGAACTAAGAAATATATATATTTTTTGGAGAAATTATGTTACATGCCCAGAGGAATTTTGAGTATCAAATAGACTATAATAATTATATGGGTCTTTATTATCATTATTATTACTATAAACTTTTGATATATAATATATGAAGAATCATAATTTTAGTGGCATTTGTGACAGATTCACGTTTATTTAGGTGTAAGTATTTAATCATTTGTTTTTGTATATTGCCAAGTTAAGATGGCATGCACAAAGTCACAATAAAAAGATGACGCCAACAACAAATGAAATCAAAACATTAAAAATGCAACTTAACTCAAGAAGCAGGAAACTTTGACCAGAAGCTTTCATTACATAAATTTATAAAATATCATCTTATGCTATCAAAAACTGTATTCAATGAGAATAAAGCTCATTTAATGAATTGGAAGATAGTTCTAAGGTAAAATCATTAGTCAATTGGATTGTTTTTAAATCAAAGAGTTGATTTGTCTGCAATGAAGCAGTAGACACTTATTTGGATCAATATATTAAGATAATAGGTAAATAATGTAAGTCCAACTCACTGGTGATGTTTATTTATCTTTTTTTATGTTTCAAGAAATAGTCAGCTTTGAAAAAAGTTTTTTAAACAATAAGTATCAAATATAATACTAGATTTTTAGTAACACAAATCTAGCCCAAATAAATAATATTCCAATGAGTTTTTTTAATTATGTCTTTATAGACTGTTTACTCCTTAAATTTGTGTTCTTGATTTAATATCTTGTTTCATATATTCAGAAATTTTCCTTAATTTATTCTCACAGAAATACCAGACATTAATGATCGAAAAAGAAAAAAAAAGAAGAAAAATAGCACTTAAAATACTTCACAGAGATAGAATTAAAACAAGTTTCAGAACTGATTATTTCCTATTTTTAAGTCATCAAGCAACTAACAATGCTTTATTTTTGTATCATTTTAAGAGGGTATTAGTATACAAGCAAACATAAAAAATATTAATGCACAAGTTTAAACATGTTAAAAATGTCCAATGAAAATGTCTTAAGAGTAAATCATTAATACAAGGAATATCAATAATTCCTAGCTATTGGTCATTCTTGGTAACTTTGAGTTTTTTTTCTGACAGTTGACATTCTAAAAATCCATTTCAAACTCATCTGTTTCACAACTTCGTTTTAAACTTTCTAATAATGAAATTATTGTAGTCGTGAAAATTTTCAACCTTGATGGGTTTTGATGTTTTATGTTCTCCCAAACTCAAAAATGTTGTTTGACATTTCTGTCTACCCACATGTCTATCTGGACCCGGGAATACAACCAAAACGATTTGATGAATTTTGTTTGGACTTGATATTCAGATGTTATATGAGATTACCTCGAAATAAAATTTTTATTTCAACTCTAACCATCAACTTAAAGATAATTTACTAATGCCTGAGTTTACTAATTCCTGATTTTTTATGTGGACATTTTTTAATAGAATTACAAACACTCTTGTTCAAAATTATGTATTTCACATAGGTAATAAGTAACACTCAAGTTTTGATGGTTGTTTACTAATGATGATTGATTTTTGAAAATTTGTTTAAATTATAAACAAAAATGACAAAACTTTGTTGTATGTTTGTTTTAATAAAAAAATAATTCATTTGGCAATTTAATGATGACTAATCTTTAAAAAAATATATATAGCTTAATTAAAATTGGCTTTAATAATTTTGTTTAAAATTTATAGCTTAAGAGTCTTTCGCCATAAGCATTTAAATTATATGTTTGTTTTAGGAAACCATTTAAAGGTGGTTCAGAGAAAATATATTTTTAAAACTTAAGTTATGAACAATTATAGAGTATGTGAGAAAGTATGTACATTAATCATATCATCTATCTCTCTTAAGTGACAGAACATATTTTCAAGGCGAATGAAAACCTCACTATTGTATTACTAATGTTTTAATATTTAAAAAAATACATGAACAAGCGATATCAATATTTAGATTCCTATATTAAATATAAGTTTATAAAAAATATCTAATTTATTTCTAAAAATGTTGTGTCGAAATGAAAACAATGATATTATTATATATATTCAGACTTGCTTATAGAACTTTATTTTGTAGTTAGTTAGGCCCTGCAATGGGTGAGAGTGATTAGGAGCGAGAGTATCACCGATTAGAACACTAAAAAAAAATATGGTTGACCAATGGCTTACATGTCCAAACTTGTGGAAGATAAGGTAATCTTCAGCGGACTGACTCATGCTCTGCTTCCCCCTCCAGTTGACAAACTAACAAACAAAACAACATAGTTTTACAACGGAAATACAAAACACTTTCAGTATTGACACTTTTATTACAGAGTAAAAGAACTACAGCAAAAAGTGTTCGAAAATGTTCTGAATTTTCATGATAAGTATTAAATATGGGTGAAATCTCAAATACAAATCTTCATTTTACCTACAAATCCAAATCAAAATCTTATAAAACATCCTACGGCCATTAATTTCAGTTTTCTAGGCCGGAGCCACTACTTCTTTATTCAAGTAGCTCCTCATTTGTCTCCAAGAGGCTAAATTGATCCCGTTTCAGACCTACTGTTTCACAGAAAAATTCTGGAAGCTCTGGGAATCAAACCCAGGACCTCTGGATCAGTAGCCAGGACAGTGACCACTAGACCGCGATAACTAAATATTAATATATTTTATTAAAACCAACCCATTATACTGTACATACATTCAGATAGGCAGTAAATTAATTGCCTTGAGTTTTGTTAAGTCAGTATGTGACCGACACTGCTCAGTTGTGTGTTTAATCTATGGCTTAGTGAGTCACAGATCATGATAAAACCAATTTCCTCCACAGCTGGGGCTCACTTTATGGTGTAAGTTTATGGAGAAACTTCCAAAAAGGTCACACCCCACCACTATGGTAATACTACTATTACTACTATAGTTGATTCCATCACATTTTCATATGCAATTACTTTTACTTTCTCTCGATACCTTCTGAGAGAAAGTATTGTGATGGTAAAAAAAATCGAACTCAAGATTTAAAATAACTTATCTTTGTTGTAGTACTATTAAAGATAAACATCTTTTATTTAAAATTTATTTTTAAAACCGAAAAATTTCTAAGTTATAAGAAGAATATATACCTATACTTTTTAATTCAGGTCTTTAAAAATGTATTTGATTCTTATGTTCTCTGGTGGAAGAGATGTTTCTCTTTTCTCAATTTTTCTGTAACAATGTTCCTAGTTCCTAAAGCCAGAGATTAAGTAACAGTGAATATTATTTCATTTATGATCTTTGCTGTAGTGTTTCTACAACAATACATGTACCTATTATCTCATCCCACAAATCTTTTAATTATTTAGTAAATGTATATTTTAAGATGAAAACAAGAGAAAGTCTGTGTGGTGCACCATAACATTTATTTCTTTTTTTTTCATAAAATGAATCTAAAAAGTGTAACGAATGTTTCTTTGCTGTGTTTACAAATTCAAATAAAGTGAATGAAAAGTGTTTTTTTTTCCCCACAGAGGTAGCTGTTTACAATATATTTACATCCTTCCTTTCAGTTAATGTCCTGTGCTTGTCCTTTATGTAGATCTTTTCTTTTGAATGTTCCTATTTATGTGATTCTTTAATTAATTACTTTTCACCTTTTTTTTTTCTGTCCCCTGTTTCAGGAAGTCTCAATGGATTTTTCACACTCCCTCCTGGAGAACTAGGAAGAACTAAACCTATATCGAGGGAATGAGTGGTAACTATCAATATTCTTCAATAGACAGTGATTATCTCTTTGTCCAGTGGCAACACTATAAACTGTGTTTCTCTTTACATTATCTAAGCCAAATTGTGTTAGTTAGGTATTATCTCTCTCTCTCTTTCTCTTGTAGCTTCTTCCATGTATAGTAACATTTTTCAACCCAAGAGCCAAATATGATTATCAGTTTGTATCGGGGCTGAAGATATATTTAGTAATCACATCAACTTAATATAGGCCTACAAACCACACCTAATAAACTATTATTTTTGATACTTATATATAAATTGTATTTTTGGTTGGTAGAATATTTCAAATGCTACTCTCAAAAAAGTTTATTAATATCCCGAGAATGTATTAAGAAATCTGTATTCACCCACACTTTTGCTACACAACTTAGTAATATAAATATGTATCTATCCACCAATAAATTTCATGATAAAATTCAATCATGACTTTTTTGAATACATTTTTTTATTTTAATCATTAGCTATTTCACTTCTACCATCGAGGGTTTCCCTTTAATTTTCCTCCGGGATACTGTGAGGGACAAATTTTCAGTTACCGTGGGCAGCATTTGGCCCGCGGGCTGTCAGTTGCACCACACTGACTTAAGTGCTGTTCAAGAAATCATAAATTCACCAGGATTCAAACTAAAGCCCTTAAAAGTAGATCTGGGTCGAGTACACTTTTCTTTAGATCAAATCTTCATCCTACCTAAGAATCTCAAATCCGAATCTTAGAAAACATGACTAACATAAAGGGTTAATTTTCCTGCATGGGTATAATTTCCCTCAATTCTAACCTTATTCATATCAAAGAATCAAATAGCCGAAGCTATTATTTATACTTTTTAGTGAGGAATTCTCCATCTAGATATCATATTCTGAAAATTGAAAAATGACACTTGGCCACAGGAATCGAACCCGGGACCTTTGGCTTAGTACGCCAATGCTCTAACCACTGAGCTATTCAGGAATCGTCCCGTGCCCAGGGTCAGGGTCTGGATTTTCGAAAATACAGTACCTGTAAAAAAAAAAAGCAAGACGGAATACTTACAAAAACTCAGTGTTAAAATAGAAATATTTTTACTTTATTCAAACAACAAACCTACACATTGTTTTTTTGTTGCTAAATATCACAAATTTTGAAGGAATATAATAAGGCAAAAATCTAACAACGAAATAAATCTCCAATTTTTTTTTGAACAAGGGTTGAGGTGCGTTTTTTGGTGGCCATGTCTATGATATTGCTATCACTGTGGTTAATTTTATAAATAATATTTTTTCCTTGGCAATACAAATTATTAACGATCCGGATTTTTGATGTCCAAATTATCACTGCTTATTGTACTGTACCGATATAATTTGAAACAAAGAGAGAAAAGTGTTAAAAGTTTGCATTGTTGAAAACAAAGCGAACCTTGCTTTTGAAGGTGTCCATCACCGAGGCGGCGCTGCCAGTGCAATTGATGAGGATGAGGCCGAGCACCCTGGAAGGGTGGGCCAATCCAAACCTTGCGAGCACGTTGGCGCCGGCTCCCTCTCCCAGACCAATGACGTACTTGACGTGCAAGAAGTCCACCACAGTCAGCAATTCCTCCCCAAGCTGCTGCATCGTCGGGAACGGGAAACTGGAGACAACACGAGGACGCGTGGTTAGCGTATCTCACTATTGTCTGGAGTTTTTCATTTTGTAGCCGCAGTACATTTTAGGGGGGGGGGGCTGCATTAGGTTCGCCGACACCTTAGCTCGGTCGGTTATGGATCTGCCTTCCAACCTACAGATCCTGGGCTCTGACTTCCTGCAGGATTGAAAATATGTAACTGTAAAAATAGGTTTAGTACCTTTAGTTAGATGGTAGACTAACTGTCTGGGAGGTTGGTTATTGTGTGTGTTCTTAGGTTAATTTACTGCTACAAGATGTATCCAATCTCAGGAACAAATTTAACAAAGAAGCCAATAGATGTTTATTACTTGATTAATGTTACATATTAAACTAATGAAAGGAAAACAAAGTTTTTAGTAATAATTATAAAATATTTTGTAATATAAGGAACATACTTAGATATAACATTTACTTAAATTGATTGGTATAACTTCTTTTGTTAATTAAATCAAGATGAAAATAAGAAAAATGACATGCAAGATAATTTATTTATTTATTATTGACTTGAATAACAAGTTTAGTACTAATAGATCACTTAATACCTATTTTAATAATTTTGTGGAAGAAGTTACTTGTTATGTCATAACTTTCATTTTAATATGTTTCATGTTGATATTTTATACTGTTAATTGTCTTTGCTGTAAGGTACATCAATAACTATCTGTCTAACTAATTATAACTAACCTTTCTATTAGTCATTTTTATAACTGTTACTTTTTAAAATATTTTAATTATTACAGAACAAACTATCCTTGTTAACTTGTTTTCAAACAATTTACTAGGGAATATATGATTAATTTAATTAATAAGTTCATTATTAATGGCATACCAATTTACCTAGTACTTTTGATAAGTCATATCTTTCATACAGCCTTAAAATATTTTATGTCAAAGTTATTAAAACTTATTGTCTTTGTTAACATTTTTAAGGTATTAGTAACTACAATCTAGTCAAATGGCCAAAGTTTTTCCACTAGTCAATTTGCTTATCAGCCAATCCTATAACCTGCTATTGCTTGAATATTTTAACTATCACAGATTATTATTCTTTCCTTGTTATCTGTTAATTTAATAATTCCAAAACGTTATTATTGTACAACCTTACTGATGACTTTTCAAAAGTGTTGTTGTACCTGTTTTAATTGACTTCATAATTCATGATTAATTAGGCCTTTCTTTAAATAAATCATCTAGCATGTCATTTTCTTATTTTTATCTTGATTTAATTGACAAAAGAAGTTATGCCAATCAATTTAAGTAAATGCAACATCTCAGTATGTACCTTATATTGTGTACAATCTCATATTTCTTCTTACTACAACTATAATGAATATTACTAAAATTATAAAATATGTGTGTGTTTAAAAAAAATTACTCCATTTTTATCACACTTTAAAAGCTTTGATCCTGATTTATAATTTATAATATACATTAATTTGGCCCTTTGTCACACTTCAGTAGATTAGTTTTATTTTCACTTTAGTTTTATTAAAAATTAATTTGAAATTGATTTTTAGAACTGACAATACATAAAAGTGAACTATTATATTGTTAATAAAGTGAAATATACTAACTAGGTCTTTGAGAAAGTATTACTGAGATATTAAATGTATCCTAATGAAAGCATTAACTCCTTATTTACTTTAAATAATTGATCGAGTTTTGTTTGTTTTTCATACTTAACTTACTGGTGACATTATTTCAAACACCTTTTTATAGTCAGTATTCTTATATTATTATAAATATCAAGAAATATTGAAAATGGTACAATGGCATTGAAACGGCCTGCTAACTTGCACACTTTAACACATTGATGTATTTAATGAGCACCACTTGTCAGTCATAGTGTGTCACATATATTTAATGAGCAGTACTAGCATTTTTTTAGCTCTCAATTAAATGCCATAAATAGTATCAGTGGCAGAGTAAGATTCTGGGAAATAGGAGCTCTTAGAACGTGCAAAAATATCTTCTTTTGGTCAAAACTGATAATCTTTTACTTTATTATTAGTATTATTTTAAAGGTATTGATTTTATATATCAAAAGTTACAGTTGTAGATTATATTATTACTTTACATCTGGATATTTTAAAATAGTTTTAGTAACTTTTGTAACTCCCAAAAACGAACCTTCCTACCTAACACACAGCTGAATGACATTTGGTTTTATTCCTTATATTTTAAGCAAACATCATCTATTTTTATCTTTGGTTTTCCCCATAAGATGATTTATTTTGTATGAATAACTAATGTTTATTTAATAGCAATGAATATAAAAAATTACATTAGCTAGCAGGCCTAAGTAGAAAGTTTTTATTTGATGAAGCAATGACACAATATTTTGGGGTTCAAACAACAACAAGTGATTTTGGGCTATGAGTAAAAATATGGAAATGAAATAATTTGGCAGAGTATAAGAAGAGAATTTGTTTTCTCTCCCAAAATGTTTTAAGACATTCCTGACAAAGCAAACTTATTGGTAGAATACTTGCTGTGCAAATCCACACTTTGCCATACACATTACATGATATAATTATATAAGAAATTATTTAAGATAAATTGACCTTTTTGAGTTTTGTTGCATAGCTTATTGTATCAATATATTATGACTTGATTAAAAATAGTAAATATGTCTTCAAGAAACTAAGAAGAGAGGGGAATTGAGATTGAGGGTCGAGGGAGATAAGTGGAGGAGAAAGAAATTGAGAGGGACGTGGAAAGCAGGGGAAGAGGTAAAAAAAAATTAGGGATAGAGGTGAGGAAAGGATGAGATGAGGAGAGAAATATTTAACCTGCCCCATCTCAGAGCTGATTAACCAAAAAATCAGGAACAAAACTATGCTTGGACCAGAAAAATGTATAAAAGTGTTTTCTTTTCTATTTTCTTCACTTGACAACAGAAAAATTGAAATCAGTTTAGTATTTCTTTCATTTAAAAATAATAAGTTTTTAACTGTTGTTTTTAATATTATAAAACAGTGTCACTGGTGTCACTTATATTGTTTTCTAAGGTAGAGTACAGAAAACCAATCCAAGATGCAATGTTTGTTTATGCCTGGTTCGAGCTGTATGCCTACCATTAGGTATCATCAAAGTTAGGAGATAAAACAGGCTCTTAAAGTGTACTAATGAATAAATATCGTGAATTACGTGTCTGGGAGGGCAAGTGCGTTGTCTTCATGGCCGGGGATATCAACATGGATGAAGACCGACCTCTCCTTGATCTCATACATGGAAGGATGGTTCACGAAGTCATGGAATGATGTGTCTGTAAAAACACAAAACACAGCGATACAATTGATAGTTCCTGCTGTGCAGTGGGACACACACATTTACTTGAGGGTGATATAATGTATCAAAACTATACCCTAATTTTCTAACAAAGAGACATATATACATATATATATGACAGCTAGAAAGGTTACTAAATCTACTCTCACACATTCATACATCAAGGCATGTGATCTGGCAGCTGTGATTGATAGAGAGTATCATTACCTATAAGCTAACACTAATAATAGGCTATAGTAAAATATTATCATTGTTGACAGCAAAAATTTTGTTTGCATTTTCTAAAAGGTGCTTCAAATATCCATTTGTAAGAAAATCAAGGTATATTTTTCCTCAATTGTTTCACGCAAGAAGAATATTACTGTAGGCACAAAACAAGAAGGCTTCGACACTAGAAAATTAGGGTTAATGTTTTCTTTCTTGTGGAGGTTTATGGGGAGAGGGGGGAGGGGGGCATAGGGGCGGTTGCCCCCAATTCCCCCCCTCCTCCCTAGATCCGGCACTGCTAGTAAGCTATGTTCATTAGATACTTACTATATGAGAGATAGAATACTTACGGTTACAGCCCAAATCGTGGACTGTCAGAAACACTGCCCTCTTTGTCTGCTGGTTCAAATCACCCTGAAAAACAAACAAAAAAAACCATATAATTTCAAAAATTGGCAAAATTACACTTTAATCATTTATTTAGTTGCATAGAAATAGGACAGTGGTTCCAAACTGTAGTTTGCGAAAGCAAATTTATTTGAAATTGTGGTTTTTTACTTTTCCATTCATTTATTAAACCAATTGTACCCGCATCGGTGGACCACGGAATGCTGATGACGAGGAGGTCAGAGTTTGAATCACAGTAGGGTGTGGTAAAGTCTTTCCTTTTCACACCACAAAATGCGGGTAAATTTATCAAAGCAAGCCTACTTATTTCATCCTTATCCCATTAGGATAATTGACCAAGCGTGATGAGGTATACTGTTTTAACTGGACCATTTGTCAATTCATCCGTTTGTCTGTGAGGATGTTTGATCTGCGATAAATGTTAAATTCGTGAATTAATTTTAAAGAAATTTGGCAGACAGAACTACTAGTTAAAATGCATAAAACCCACCTCGGTGGCTTGGTTGGCTAACGCGCCAGTTTTGTGTTGAGCTAGACTGCCGAGGACGGGGAGATCGAGGTTCGAATCTCAGTTGGGTGAACTGGGGTGGTTTTTCCGAAATGGTTTTCCACTCTTCCTCCACGAAAATGCGGGTTCACTTCCTCTAAATGAAACCTTCCCAATTCCTAATCCATCAGCGTAATTATTACTTAAGCGTATAACCCGAACGGGTAGTAAGACGCAGTGCTAAAAAAATATGCGTTAAGCCAGGAGGGTCGTGAAAAAAAACTTTTGAGATTCTCATGAAATCTGTGGATAGACTTCTAATAAATTCTACCTTCCTCATTCTAACCTCATAAGTGTAAATATGTGGAGTGCTCGGTAGTAAATGCTGATCACAAGAGGAAGAGAAAGGCAGATTTTAGATGTGAATGTACTTCATGTTAATCGTGTTTTGTTGTGAACTGTAGTAGACGCCAGCAAGAGATGGTAAAGAGAGCCGTGTTACTTATAAGGGCTGTCACTGCTCCAGTTACGGTGACGTCACAAAGCAAACAATAAACGCCCGCCCGTGCTTACGACACTGTCGAGTGGGCGTGGCTCTAGCGTCCCGAAAGCTGTAGGAGGTATAGACGCTATCGCCGAGACAAACACATTTATTGATGCCGCGTTTAAAGTAGTCAAATGGGTGTCGGTACATGCCTGTTGAGGTAGGCAAATGGGTGTCGGTACATGCCTGTTGATGTAGTCAAATGGGTGTCGGTACATACCTGTTGATGTAGTCAAATGGGTGTCGGTACATACCTGTTGATGTAGTCAAATGGGTGTCGGTACATGCCTGTTGATGTAGTCAAATGGGTGTCGGTACATACCTGTTGATGTAGTCAAATGGGTGTCGGTACATGCCTGTTGATGTAGTCAAATGGGTGTTGGTACATGCCTGTTGATGTAGTCAAATGGGTGTCGGTACATGCCTGTTGATGTAGTTAAATGGGTGTCGGTACATGCCTGTTGATGTAGTTAAATGGGTGTCGGTACATGCCTGTTGATTTAGTTAAATGAGTGTCGGTACATGCCTGTTGAGGTAGTCAAATAGATATCGGTACATGCCTGTTGATGTAGTCAAATGGATGTCGGTACATGCCTAATGATGTAGTTAAATGGGTGTCGGTACATGCTTGTTGATGTAGTCAAATGGGTGTCGGTACATACCTGTTGATGTAGTCAAATGGGTGTCGGTACATGCCTGTTGATGTAGTCAAATGGATGTCGGTACATACCTGTTGAGGTAGTCAAATGGATGTCTCTACATGCTTGTTGATGTAGTCAAATGGGTGTCGGTACATACCTATTGATGTAGTAAAATGGGTGTCGGTACATGCCTGTTGAGGTAGTCAAATAGATATCGGTACATGCTTGTTGATGTAGTCAAATGGGTGTGGGTACATGCCTGTTGAGGTAGTCAAATAAATATCGGTACATGCTTGTTGATGTAGTCAAATGGGTGTCGGTACATGCCTGTTGAGGTAGTCAAATAAATATCGGTACATGCTTGTTGATGTAGTCAAATGGGTGTCGGTACATGCCTGTTGATGTAGTCAAATGGGTGTCGGTACATGCCTGTTGAGGTAGTCAAATAGATATCGGTACATACCTGTTGATGTAGTCAAATGGGTGTCGGTACATGCCTGTTGAGGTAGTCAAATATCGGTACATGCTTGTTGATGTAGTCAAATGGGTGTCGGTACATGCCTGTTGAGGTAGTCAAATAGATATTGGTACATGCCTAATGAGATAGAACACTAGATACCTATTCCATCATTTTAAAATATCTTTAAACATAAATGAAGTTGAGGGCAATGGACGGTTGTTATTATTATGGAGAGTATTTAACACGCACATTCTAAACAAACTAATAGATTATATCAACCCACGACTTACAGCTTAACTTAACTCCAGTACAAACTTGATACCCATAAAAGAAAAATCAAAGGTGAGCACAACGGAGCACCAAAATTTAGTGGTTTTGAAAGTTCAAGCGCTCCTACACCCATAAGAAATACTGCAATATGAAGATTTATCCCGTCAATTAGGCGACACCCGCTTCGGTGACCACGTGGTCAAACGCGCTACTCTCGTGTTGGACTAGACTGCCCAAGACGGGGAGATCGGAGTTCGATACCGGTCTGGTGCACGGAAGTTTTCCCCTAAATGGTTTTCCCCACTTTCCCTCCCCACAAATGCAGGTGCATTTCCTCTAAATTAAACCTTTCAAATTCCAAACCTATTAGTGTGATTAGTATAGAGGCGTATAACCCGAATAGGTAGTAAGACATGGTGCTAAGAAAAGTTAGGCGGCGCTCTTAAAATGTTCTTAATTTAACAACCCAAAGGTTTGTTTGATGTGACTTATATCCACCCGGAGCTGGACGTATGGCTAGCTAGTACTGCCTGAACCAATTAGTATAAATCCAGTGTAAGGGAGTTTTTAAAGTGGGGAGGTTTCCCATTGTCTTTCATAATGAATTTTTATGAGCGAGCGTGAAAGGGTCCACCAATTTTGCCGGAAAGGTATTTTCACATATCTTCCTGGGTTCTTTTACATGCCACAATCGTCATGGAACCGATGGCTCTACTTCCCCTCCAAAGGAAGTTGTGCTACAGATTTTATCACTCAAGAAAAATTCGTCGACCTCGGTTGGGTTTGAACCCACGAACGTTTAATCCTGAGGCGAGCACTTTGCCCCAAGACTACCTAGGTTGACGTCCTTATAATGTCAGTGTTTTTTTTTTTTCCTTTGTGTAGTCTGCGCAAAATTTCCCCAGGCTTTACCCAGACGGGCGGGTCCGTTTGACGGAAAACTGTCTAATGAAATCGATTTCTCGTCGAAAGAGAAATTACTGCTGAGGGTGATCAGAAACAAGGGTGGAGAAAGATCTTTTTCGTGTTTCGTGGGAGGGTGGGTGTTGGAACGGGGGAGGGCACTAGAAAGTTGACATAATATGCCGATATTGTTTTTAAATAATACATATATTCGGGGGATGTGTGTGTAGGTATGTGGTATCGAAAGAAAAGTATCGATACTGTACTCATTAAAAGTATCGGAAGAAAAATATCGATAACAGTAAGTATCAGTATCGAAATTTTAATCTAAATAAAGATGTTTTTATCTGGTGATAATATTTTAAACTTTTACATCATAATTGTATTTTCATATTTAGTTAAACACTGAAAATTATAATGGGTTTTAATACTTCAAAACAAATTTTACAAGATGCTTTTTCGCTGTCCAACTTCTTAACAAAAAAACTTTCATAATTCACTTCTGGGAGGTGCCATTTATTAACTACACTCTTCGGTTTACATACTCTACTAAGATATATTATTAACTATTGACAAAAAATAGAATAATGGACGCCTGTTTATGCTTCGTCTGCTTGGGACACCTTGAGGTGACTGAGTTCATTGAGCTCTGCTCTACAAAATATTATTTTGTTTAATTTTCGATGAGCGTGCTCAATGATAAAGGAAGGGGTTACTACCCTAATCGCCAATCGCCAATCGCAGTGTCACGTGTTCTTCCTGTTCCTCCATAGTCCATCCTAGTAAACATAGTCCCAGACTCCCAGCATGAGTGAAATTAACGAAAAAGTTATCTATTTCGATACCGGAGTGTGAGTACTAATATCAGTAAAAGTATCGAGTAAAAAAAACTAGTAATGAAAGGAAAAAAATATCGATATTAGTAAAGTATCGATACTTTTCCCACATCCCTATGTGTGCATGTGATTGAGAAAGAGTATTTCATTGATTTAGTTGGAAACTATTCGAATCCCAATCCTCTCGCCACCAGCAATCCAGTCTAGACGCGCCAACCATGCGACCACTGACCGATTAGGGTAGCACTACTATTTAAAAGGGCATCGTGTTGAAGCTCAAATACGAATATTTAGGGGTGGTATTTGAAATTATGTCTGACCGTAGTCTAAAATCAATATTATTTACTTAAACATTAGAAATATTACTTTTATTACAAAAGTTATTTCATGTTGCTATAAATTGCTCCTATAGACTCACTTTATCATTAAAAAAAGGATAAAAACACACTTTATATATATTTTAGGCTATGGCCACTCCTGCTACCAGGTAAGGGAGATGTATTGCATGGATTCTTACGAAGGTGGCCACGCTTGGTGACCAGCGACAGAGCGTTTTCAGGTCGCAGCGACAAATACGCTCACCTTTATTTCTTATGGAGGAAGTCACACTTGCGTTTGTCTCGCAACCTGTCGCTAGGAAAGACCTCGATATTTTTTTTAAATTCTTGATGTCTTATTTTCGAACATTCTAAATGTGTTTTCTTTGTTTGTAGTGATTTGCTTGGGGGGAATTGTGAAATATGTTGCCATCTTTGTATGTGCAGTATTTATTTTTTCGGATTTATATTAGACCATTAATGTTGGCTTCTAAGATAGTAGCTTTAGTAATGCACGTTAAGTGCCCTATTTTTTTTTTACTTCTTAATTATGTACAGAAGATAATGAAATTGATATTTTACCATTATAAGTATGCCATTTTGACAGTTATAGTCAGCTACAGGCCTACAGCCAATGATTCATCTTTAATCCGCTATGATTTGGTTGGGAAAAACCACAAAAAATGAGTAGAAGAAAAAAAAACACTAAGAATTTCTGCAAACACGGAGAAAAAGTCACTTTTTTCCCTGTTGAAAGGTCACTTTTAGTCACTGTTTTCTAGTTTAGTTTTTGTTAACCAATTTAACCATTTTTAAGTTAATGAGCTGTTATGAGCCCTGCTGTGAAAATGCTAACCAGAGCCAAACGATCATCACTTCTCCATCAACCCAGTCACTGACCAGTATCTCAAGCACTTCAACACAATCAAGAGCAACCATCAACATCTGAACATGAGAGCGAGTCAAGTATATTTAGTGATCCTGATAAAAATTAGAACACTATTACAGTATTTAAAACGTGTCTTTTGTTATACCTAGTTTCAAGTAGTTTTTAACAACAAAGGCATTTCTACCGTTAAAAAAACGTGCTGTATCACTTCTTAATATATTGCTGAACAACAATGTAATTTGTTTCTACACTATAATCCGAGTTTCATCGTGCCGCAACTCTTTCTTCCACTGGAATTGTGTTAACGATTCTCGTTCTTTACTTCTCATCTCTCTCTGACGTATGAATAAAGTTCGTCATATGAAGCTACATTCATTCTATAGTACTGAAAATATCCATCAAAATCGTTTATGAACTAAATTGTGAAACTGTCCATAAGTATACGTCTCTGCATATTAATGAGATGGATACCATATTTTTTTAATTTACGTTTCTTCCTCAGATACCTAGATACCGGTATGGATAGCAAGACATCTTCACATCCTGGTGCCCTGATACAAACCGGTCATAAAACGCGATGACCAGGTCGCAAGCGTGGCCGTAGCCTAGCTCTCTGTCCGATGTTCAATCCTCCACACCCACCCATAAAAACCACACGTAGCTTTGAGACGACCCAACTTCAAAACCCTGCATAGTCCTAAAATTATAGACACCCAGATGAACCCGTCAGTAGCACCCTATGTTACCTAGACGTGTGGTCGATAATACTAGAGTATACACTTATATCCACGGGGAATGGGGACAAATGAAATGTAACATTTTACCACCACTAGTGGATTCATCATACACAATCCTCTAAAAATCAAATACTTGGCAAAACTAAAAGCACCCACCCATTTTTATTGTTGCTATATTTATGAAAAAATGCTATTTTATTGCCAAATTATTTTTATGCAAAGTTCATATATTTACTATGATATATTATTAATAGTTTATGGTTTATAGATTACCGAAACAAAATTTTTTTTTAAAGTCTGATTGAAAAATAAAAATGTTAAACATTTTTGAGGGAAGAACATATTGACCCAAAAAGTAAGTATCTCTCAATCGACTCCAAATTTTGTGTTAGAAATTCTAAAATTAGGAGAAATTACGTTGTTTATGAATCGACCGACAGCAAAATAAGTTTAAAAAAATCATATCTTTGAAATGATTGGTTTTGCATAAAAAGACAAAATAATATTTTTTACCTAAAACCTTCCAAAGATTATTTAAAAAATACAATTTAAAATGTTTTAAAAATAAAAATGTTGTTTAAGTAGTTTGTTACAGATAAATGATAGTAGATGAAGCAGCGAATACAAGAATATTGGGGTCAATCTGTTGCGGTTTGTGACCTGTAGAATTCTTACAAACAGACTATCTGACAACTACAGGTAGACATTCTTTTATGTTTTTTAATATCAAGATGAAGCTAGATCTAATAAAAATTACATTTACATATATACCTAAGTCTTCTATTTCAGACTATATAGTCTTCTATTTCAGACTATATAGTCTTCTATTTCAGACTATATAGTCTTCTATTTCATACTATATATATATATATATAGTCTTCTATTTCAGACTATATATATTATAATATATAGTCTTCTATTTCATACTATATATATAAATGTGTAATTCATGATAAATGTAACAAATTAGCTCATTTTATTGGCACGCATTAGCAAGAATACAATGACTGAAAATAAAGTACCTCCAGCTACGCCGAAGATTAGGGTTAGGGAGGTGTAATATAACGTGTTAATTTATTATAAATGATAGAAAATCATGTTTTCTAAGAACATAATTTATCTCTGTAATAATGTGTTATAACAATGAGTCAAAGCCTGTGAAGACATAGTTCAACGTAAGGGTATTATTATTATTGTACTGGGTGAAGCTAGTTTTAAATTCAGGCTTAAATTAAGTCAAATTAATAATTATTAAAACAAAACTCATGTATTGGGCCAATGGAGTCCACATAAAATGACATGATAAAAGGGCAATTTTTTTAACACAAATACGGACGTGTCCTCCCAAATTCGAGCGTCTGGGAACCCTTTCAACACAAGTGCGTTTCTACAAGGTTTTATTTCATGGCTGGTGAAACATTATTTGAAAAAATTACATATAAATAGAGCTATGTTGAGGAGACATTGTATTTTGTTTACTTTGAATGCCAAGCAAGATGAGACAGATTGTAGTCACTTACCTGAACGTAGACGTGTATATCCCCACATCTCTCTGTGTTCACGATATATTTCTGAAACAAACAGAAAAAAAAAATATAAGCGTTTATGTTCCAAATATAATAATCATTACAAAATAGGTTTCTATAAATGGTAGCCTGGTTATAAAAGTTGTTCGGAAACTCATAGCCCAAAGTGCACATAAAGCTTGTTTTAACCAAAAGTAATACAAAATCCCTATACACTTACATCCGGAAAACTATGCTAATAACATTAAATTGTGTTCAAAGTTTCGTTATACAACGCCCGGGGAGCAAAGCTGTTCAAGCATGTATGTACAACAGGTTGCAGAGGAGCTAGGCGCATAGCACTACACACCTTGACAACTTTAAGCACGGCAGCAGAACATACCACAATTAATAGTAAATACCACACCAGTCCATTTAGAAATGCGAATACGTTCTGAGGGTAATCATTAACGGTCCTACATCACAGAAAGTGCTTGACATTATTACGTGTGCAGTTCCCCGTGCCTAACGATGCGAATGATTTAAGTTTTAGTAAAGAGGAAAGTAGTAAGAAATCTGTTGCAGAGAATGCAGAAATTTTTATCAGAGACCAGCATGAAAATAGATTTAGAAATAAACGCCGAGAAGACTTAAGTACATGATAATTTATAACACATATTGAGGACAATAATTGAGAGATTACTGCGGACAACATATTTTGGTAGGGTTAATTTAGAAACAAAAATTATAACTAGTAATACCGCTATTTGGGTGGAAATTAGGAATGTAATATATTTGGGAAATGTATTCAATTATTCGGTTGATGAGCTAACATATCGGCTGTAGTCAATAAATATAAACTTATAATATAGGCAATAATAGTTTTTTACCCGTTGTTCTTTTCGGCTTGGTATATGAAACAAGGTCTCTTACCTTAAATGACGAAATAAAATATAGGGTGTTCAAAAATATTTGGCCCGAAAAAGGATAAATATAATGGATATTGGAGGAGGTTACATAATGATGAGTACATACCCTGTATTCATCAGCAGACATTATTATGTTAATCAAATCTCGCAGATTACGGTGGACATGGCATGCAGCGCGAATGGAATAAACTAAAACCTTGTTCAAGGTGTTGACTGGTAAGACCAGTGGTAAGACCTAGACGCAGAAGGGAGGATAACATTAGGATGGAACTGAAATAGATGGTGTGTGATGAGATAGACTGGAGAGAACGAGCTCAAGATAGAGATAGGGTGTAATGAGGTGGACTGGAGAGAACGAGCTCAATATAAGGGTAGGGTGTAATGAGATGGACTGGAGAGAACGAGCTCAAGATAGAGATAGTGTGTAATGAGATGGACTGGAGATAACGAGCTCAAGATAGAGATAGGGTGTAATGAGATGGACTGGAGAGAACGAGCTCAAGATAGAGATAGGGTGTAATGAGATGGACTGGAGAGAACGAGCTCAAGATAGAGATAGGGTGTAATGAGATGGACTGGAGAGAACGAGCTCAAGATAGAGATAGGGTGTAATGAGGTGGACAGGAGAGAACTTGCTCAATATAAGGATAGGGTGTAATGAGATGGACTGGAGAGAACGAGCTCAAGATAGAGATAGTGTGTAATGAGATGGACTGGAGATAACGAGCTCAAGATAGAGATAGGGTGTAATGAGATGGACTGGAGAGAACGAGCTCAAGATAGAGATAGGGTGTAATGAGATGGACTGGAGAGAACGAGCTCAAGATAGAGATAGGGTGTAATGAGATGGACTGGAGATAACGAGCTCAAGATAGAGATAGGGTGTAATGAGATGGACTGGAGAGAACGAGCTCAAGATAGAGATAGGGTGTAATGAGATGGACTGGAGAGAACGAGCTCAAGATAGAGATAGGGTGTAATGAGATGGACTGGAGAGAACGAGCTCAAGATAGAGATAGAGTGTAATGAGGTGGACTGGAGATAACTAGCTCAATATAAGGATGTGGTGTAATGAGGTGGACTGGAGATAGCGAGATCAAGATAGAGATAGGGTGTAATGAGGGGGACTGGAGATAACTAGCTCAATATAAGGATGTGGTGTAATGAGGTGGACTGGAGATAGCGAGATCAAGATAGAGATAGGGTGTAATGAGGGGGACTGGAGATAGCGAGATCAAGATAGAGATAAGGTGTAATGAGGTGGACTGGAGATAACTAGCTCAATATAAGGATGTGGTGTAATGAGGTGGACTGGAGATAGCGAGATCAAGATAGAGATAGGGTGTAATGAGGGGGACTGGAGATAGCGAGATCAAGATAGAGATAAGGTGTAATGAGGTGGACTGGAGATAACTAGCTCAAGATAGGGATAGGTGGCTTAGTTTTGTTAAGGTGTGGGGTAGTTAACTCTCGAGTTCCTAGTGCCTGCATGAAGTAAGAAAATATCAAAATCTAATATGTCTCGGGCGTGTTATAATTTCTTTATTTTATTGATTTTTCGGGGGAAGCCTAAACATCTAGTTTTCTCCCCTCTCCTCTTACCAGAGAGTTTATCAAACTGGGGGTCTCTAATCTTCAGACAAGGAGCTCACGAAACATATATGTACGTATTTGAGCAACCATATCCGGTTCATTAAATGGTAATTTTGAAAGACTAGCTATTGATTTTATTAATTGGTGTATTTTTTAAGTCAAATAAATTTGTATGTCTTACCAATACTAAAAAAAATGAATAAGTAATAAATGCATTGCTAGCGCTTCTTGACTAGAGATGAGGAAGGTAGAAGTTAGTGGAAATATACGCGCATTTGCGTTGAGGGAACGTGGCAAACTATTGAGGAAAAGTCACTCTTAAAACACCTGCACGAGATTAAAACCCCGACCTCCCCGTCACCAGCAAGCCCGACGTGATGGCCCAACACTTTTTCTGCGTACCCATCGACACTGGTAGAATGTCATTAAATTAATTGATTATTTATTTTACAGGTAGAGTAAATTTATTTTATTAGGTAAAGAGATAAATTTAATCTATATCATAATAAAAAAAATTTTTTGTTAGATTTACTGTTCTTAGGTTTCATTGGGTTGGAGGAGCCGTGAAATTTTCTCATCCCACATGAGGAGCCGTTGGATATAAAATTCTAAGAAACCCTGAGCCCTGTCCAATATCTGTAGATTCACACGTTCATCGAAAAACAAGCTAAGAAAATAAATTTGGTAACGTGACAATCTCTAAGGCAATCACAATATCCTAGCCCCATCAGCGGAACCTACTCTGTCTTAGCTGCAACTACACCTGATATTATTACTGAGGGAAATGCAGGTATTATGAAGAAAAGCTTTATCTTCACTCTCTCTCTCTCTCTCAGTTAATAATTATTGCCAAATCTCCTCACTTTCAGTTATGTCTGAAGGTGGTGTGCTGGGGTATGAAAGAACAACTGGCAACATTGACAAACCAGCGTTGCAAAACTTGTCTTATATCTATGGGAAGATCTAAACGAAAACAAGAAAATGACAACGCTGTTTTCCAATAGAAGGCATACAAATCTCTCGGAGATTATATCCAGTGTAGTTTCAGCTTGGTCGGCTATGCTAGATTTTCATTTTCATTTATTTTAGATATTTAACGCGCACTTTCTGAACCGACTGATTGTATCAGTACACGACATATAAACCAAATTAAATCTAGAACAGACACAACACCCTGCCCGTGGCCGTTAGTTCATCTCTGTGAAAGGCGGAACCTTCATTTCGTCAATGATAATAATAATAATAATAATAATATTTAGCACCGCGTCTTACTACCCGTTCGGGTTATACGCCTAAGTACTAATTACGCTAATGGATTAGGAAATGGGAGGGTTGAATTTAGAGGAAGTGAACCCGCATTTGCGTGGAGGGAGAGTGGAAAACCATTTAGGAAAAACCACTCCCAGTTCACCCGACCGAGATTCGAACCTCGATCTCCCCGTCCTCGGTGGTCGAGCTCAACACGACTAGCGCGTTAGCCAACTACGCCACCGAGGCGGGTGTCAATGATAATGTTTGTTCGGCCATGCCAGGAATCGAAGCCGGGAATGTTAGCTCAGTAGAGAGACACGTTACCTACTGAGCTAAAGTGTTTGACCGCTTAGCTAAATAATAATTTAGCACCGCGTCTTACTACCCGTTCGGGTTATACGCCTAAGTACTATTTACGCTAATGGGTTAGGAATTTGGAAGGTTTTTATTTTTTATTTTTTTTATTTAGCACCGCGTCTTACTACCCGTTCGGGTTATACGCTTAAGTACTAATTACACTAATTGATTAGGAATTGGGAAGGTTGAATTTAGAGGAAGTGAGCCCGCATGTGCGTGGAGGGAGAGTGGAAAACCATTTAGGAAAAACCACCCCCAGTTCACCCGACCGAGATTCGAACCTCGATCTCCCCGTCCTCGGCAGTCGAGCTCAACACGACTAGCGCGTTAGCTAACTACGCCACCGAGGCGGGTTATAAAAGCTTAGCAAACTTCTGTTTGGGAGACCCAATTAAATTTCAAAACCCACTGAATAATACTAAAGTGCTCATGCTCTTTGAAAGAGCTGGAGAAAAACAAGCAGACAAGCTTCGTTGATTGTTGAAGATATTTGAAACATTTCATCAAATGGAAAGCGTGTGTCGTGACTCAATACTATAATTTTAAAACACCCATTGGGACAATAATATAAAATATATGATTTGAAAATAATATATTTTGATGATCTGTTGCTGCTAGTTTTCGTTGCAAAGAATCATGGGTAACATAAATGTCTGCTAGCATTTGAATTGCTGCGCCATTCAAGCAGAATTTTTTCCCTCAATTCTCTGTGAACGTGTAAAATCAAGCTTTAAGCTGTCAAATGTTTCGGCTGTACCCTCCAACAGTCACGTGTCAGACACACAAGACACGAACTCAACCCAACCTTCTTTCTGAACACATCTAAATATTTACATGGCCGCCACTCAATCAGATAGATCGATGGAAGAACTACACCACGGAGTTAACATGAGAGAGCATTCACCCTTTTTTCTTCATAAAAAAAAAGTAAAGAATGAGATCCGGATTTCTCATTTTAACTTTTCCTTTTGTTTTGTTTTGAAAAGAGCTTAGTCTTAAAAATGTCCGCCTCTGTTATCTAGTGGTTAGAATCCCTGACTACTGATACAAAGGTCCTGGGTTTGATCCCCGGCGCATCTCAAAATTTATCTGTGTAACAGTGGAACTAGAACGGTGTCAAACTTAGCCTCGTGAGGACAAATGAAGAGCTACTTGAATAAATAGGTAGCAGCTCCGGTTTAAAAAACTGAGATTAGCCGCTCGTTGTTCTGACCACACGACACCCTATATCCGCAAAAGTTGGCACTAAACATTCCTAACGGTGGCGGCCGCTCGGTCGGTGTACAGTAGCCCCATGGCTTCTTTGGTGCTGACTGACAGCTCACAGCTAAGAGCTGACGGCTTTGAAAAGCTACCAGACCAAATTATGTATCCCTACGCCGAACCATATGATCTGCAAAAAAACATGTGTTTAGCAGCTGTCACTTCTGACAGTCAACATTTAGGTATATACCTAAATGTTGACTATCAGAAGTCATCTGTGAACTGTCAGTCAGCACTAAAGAAGCCATGGGGCTACTGTAGCTTGCTTGCGGGCTCACACCATGGAGTTTTTGTGTCTTACAAATAAACATAAGGCTAGGACAAGTACGGTAAATATGGATCCTATCATGATAAGTTTAAACTCGCATCGGTGGACACGCGGACTAGATGTCAAGCACATCTTGTCTGGTTTTCCGGTGTCGTATCAGGTCAGAGTTCGAATTCCAACCGTGTGAGATGAGAGTTGTTTTCCCCTAAATGGTTTACCCCTCTCCCTCTGAGAAAATGTGGGTGTATATGAGAATAGCCCTGATGGGGTCGTAAGACGCGCAGCTAAATATATGAATGTCTCTTTTTGAGGTTCAAGGACCCCTCCTTCCCAAGTATAAAAAAAAAGGTTGTTTTTGTTTACACTGAAAGAATAATTAGCAAGCAAATGAGGCGTACTTGAGAGCTCTTCCCAAAATTAAGTGGTTAAGTGAGCCAAGTAGGGTCTAATCTGCCCTACCAAGCAAGAAGGCATTATCTTTAACTTTTATTTTGCTTCCGGTATTATACAAATTGTCCGACTTATCTGTATATTTACATCAATCAGGTAGGAAAAGAAAGGTATAATTTAGACACTGGTTCGATTCCGGTTGATTTTGACAAATATATTTACCATTTGTATAAGGAATCGTTCTGTTGTCCAATTTGTAAATATGGATGTGTAGTGGCTATAGCTACTTACCGCGTGAGAATTATTCTGAGCGTTTTTATTTTTGTGAATAGAGTTCTAAAGGAAATATGGATAGGTAACCTTCCACAATATTTACACTGTTATATAAAATATTTCACAGATTTATTGAATTTTAGGGTTTTGGTAGTAAAATTTCAATAAATACGCTAAAATGCTTGATACTGCATTAAAATATAGTGGAAAGTTTCCAGCAATATTTTTTCCAGAATTATGAATTGTATGTAAGTTCCAGAAAGGAAAGCAATTTTGTTCCACGCAAATGCGGGTGCACTTCCTCTCAATTAAACCTTCCTAAACCATTAGTGTAATTAGTACGTAGGCGTATAACTCGGACGGGTAGTAAGACGCGGTGCTAAAAGAATATATTTTGGCCAACATGTTTTTTGTTATAAAACGGTAAAAAAATACTGAGCCTATCTCACGTTCCTTTCCCCCTCTCCAGACATAGACACAAGTAAAAAATACAAACATGTTTTTGTTTGCGGTCAGCAACGATAATATCTTACTACATTGCTAGCAATATTTAATAAGAAATTATAAAAGCTATCAAAAGTAACAGCTATCACGTAAATTGACGTGTTAATACGTGAAATTATATCCAATAACTTTTTTAGCTGTCACCCGCCTCGGTGGCGTAGTTGACTAACGCGCTAGTCGTGTTGAGCTCGACCGCCGAGGACGGGGAGATCGAGGTTCGAATCTTGGTCGGGTGAACTGGGGGAGGGGGGTTTCCTAAATGGTTTTCCACTCTCCCTCCACGCAAATGCGGGTTCACTTCCTCTAAATTCAACCTTCCCAATTCCTAATCCATTAGCGTAATTAGTACTTAAGCGTATAACCCGAACGGGTAGTAAGACGCGGTGCTAAATAGTAAATAGTAGTTTTTTAGCTGTCAGATATAAAAGGAAATTGAACTTTTTTTGTGTGTCATACATAGATTATAATATTATAATAATAATAATAATATTTAGCACCGCGTCTTACTACCCGTTCGGGTTATACGCCTAAGTACTAATTACACTAATGGATTAGGAATTGGGAGGGTTGAATTTAGAGTAAGTGAACCCGCATTTGCGTGGAGGGAGAGTGGAAAACCATTTAGGAAAAACCACCCCCAGTTCACCCGAGCGAGATTCGAACCTCGATCTCCCCGTCCTCGGCGGTCGAGCTCAACACGACTAGCGCGTTAGCCAACTACGCCACCGAGGCGGGTCATAGATTATAGATATAATAATTTTGTTTAGAAAGTTCACAATGAATGTCTCAATAAAACAATAAATTTCCCTTGCTTTTAATAAGACGTGATGTAATCTTTTCTTAATTCGAATTTTAAAAAAAGAACACACAAAAGAGTTAAGGCCGTTGATGTAAAGGCTTGCTATTGTGAAACTTGGCCAGATGCCTCTAAGAACGCTGTCGTAGTACGAGCCAAATACACATTTTAGTCTCCACAAAACAAACCAATGGCCAGGCAGGCGATTCTCATTTGACTTTCAAAACAAAACCTATTTATATGCGCGCGCACAATGTCACGTTGGTTCTCCTACTCGTTTGTTTTTTTGAACAGGGTGTTCAGAAAACAATTAGTCCCACACAAGTGAAAATTAATTTATTGTTCTCTTGTGTGTGTTGTTTAATTACCAAGTAGTTTGTAAACACAGTAGGAAATATTTATTTAGGTATATATTTGATTTACATATCTTAACAAAGTGGGCTTATTATAATAGATTTGCATTTGATAAAAAATCATCTTTAAAAAAAATGTATTATTGCAAAAATGAAGTACTTTGATAAATAGCATGGGCCAAAACTAGAATGTTTGAATATAATGTCATGCCTCTTTAATTATTTTAATTTGTCTCAGTTATGAAATTATAGTAGGCTATTGGAAACTACGTACATTACGTTTACATCGATCGATAACATATGGCTCTATCTTAAAAGTTACACCATAGTGTAATTCGTCACAGTAAGCTTGCTACCTTTCAGCAAGCAAGCGTACCTAAGCCAAATTGTCTAACAAATTAAGCGAGTATAAGAGAATAATAAATTAGCCTTTTTTTTTTGCAGTTTCCATAACAAACAATTTTTTTTTTCGGAAAAATAGATAAATGTTGCTCCGGTAGAAAAATTCCTCACTAAATTTTAGCTTGACAAATATTATTATTAGCACCGCATCTTACTACCCGTCCGGTTTAAACGCACATACGCTAATGTGTAATGGTAGGGTGATTGTGAGATGAAATGGAGGACCTACAGTTTAACGTGGAATCCGAACCACGGTGGAGGCCTAGTATTCCTCACATTCATAAGTTGTGATTAATACACGTCTTGTCAGAGGTGAAGGAAGGGTTTGGCAATCAGATAAATCTGTGTCGGGACTGAGGATTGAACCCCGGACCCCCAGCACAGAAGTCCGATATCTTACCCCTAGACCACCAGGTTACCCACACAAAATACATCAGTCAAAAGATATTCAGTCAATACCATCAAGTCACCTGACAAATATTAAACAACTGATGAGATAAGTGTGTGAAGAAAATTAAATTGTATTTTTCTACTGGATAAATACTTGGTTTAGTTTGCCGAAAATTTTTGTTTTGTTTTAAAAACTACGAAAATACTGGCCTCGAGTCGCAATTCCTACCATCCCACCTTAAGGTGGACGTGTATGAAACACAAGTTAAAGGCAATATTTGTACAGTTTTTAAAGCAAAACATTCTTTTTGTCAAAAGAAATCAAATAAATCTCCAGGAGAAGTATATAGTTTAATTTTCTTCACATGATGATCTCAACATTTTTTGAATATCTGTAAAGGTGTCCTGGAATTGAATGACAAATTTTTATCTTCATTTATAAAGTTTATCATCCAGTGCCACTATGCTCATGAAAGACATTCAACAATTACTGTTGATATCATCGGGTGAAGAAAATTAAACTATATTATGTTTCTTCTGAAGCAATTGTTATTTATTTTGCCAAAAAAAAGTTTGCTATAACTGGAAATTCCTACCATCCCACCTTGAGACACAAATTATTATTAATAATAATAATAATAATAATAATAATAATAATAATAATAATAATAATGATAATTAATAACCCACTTCGGTGGACAATTGGTCTAAGTTAAGACGTCACACGCAATAGACTTGATTGCAGATGGCGGGAATATCAATGTTTGAACTTCCTCGTCGCTAACCCATTAGCGAAATCGGAACAGACTGTTTTGTGCGAATACCCGAAAGGGATTCAACATAGTGGAACTTGTAGTAAATACCCGAATTTGTGGCTAATAAAATTAGTCAATTTTGTTAAGTGAAAAGTTGGATTTATATGTAAAAAAGTACTGTATATAAACAAATTTTAAATTGTATAGTGCTAGGAATAGAAAAAATACGGCTAAAACTATTCTTCTTTATATTCTTTAGTCACAATAATCCGTTAAAATAGCCAGTTAAACACTTATTTTACAATGGTTTTGGTAGAGAGAAATCAATTTCCAGGACTGTGAAACTTTTATTGGTTATTATAAAGTTTAGAAAATAATATTGTTAACAGTGCAGATGGTAATTTTCTATAATTTCAAGCGCGACGTCAGAAACTGAGGAAAATATGTATATTTTTGATATCGTTAATTTGCATTAAAATCAATAAAATTAACCCTAACTCGCGTTTAAAGGTTGAGTAGTCATTTCGTGCAAATATTTTATTTCGCTTGGTGTAATACATTTTAAAATGCTATATTTAACTTTCAATGTTTTGGTAGTCAATTTAATGTGCAAAAAAATGTCGGTGTCTTTACTTATAATTTATTGCAACCGAAGATTATATTTCACTCATTTTATCACTGATCCGTTGTTCGATCACTTTAGCTCAGTTGGTAGCGTGTCTGACTACTAGGGCTCAGTGTCCCGGATTCGATTCCTGGAAAGGCCGAAAAAAGAGTATACTTGTGAAATGTGGGCTTTCCCTTTTACAGTAATGACTAATGAATTAAGGTGCGGCAGAAGGGTGGGCGAGTAATTTTACCGTTTTTATAGCATTACACTTTTTTGGCCAAAATAAATCAAATATTTCTCCAGTAGCAACATAGAGTTTAGTTTTCTGCACATGCTAATATCAACAGATCTTTAATATCTGTCAAGGGTGTCCTGGAAGTTTGCCAAAACTTTAAAAATACTTGTGCTCCCTTCAGCCGCACCTAAACTGGATGTTGTGTCTGATCTTAATTTAAGTTAGTTTATAAGTCAGGTGCGGATATAATCGGTCGGTTCAAAAAGTGCACGTTAAATACCTTAAATAGACCCTAAATATTTTTTTATTATATTTTTTGTGTGAATTTAGGAAAGGGGGCACAGTGATTCAGAGGGAGACGTGATCCCCCTGGTAGCTATGTCCTCTGATGAAGCCTTCGAAAAAAAACCTTTACGTAAAAAAAGAAGAAGTAAACGTCCACGGAAGTGACAGTGTCGTTACAGGTGGCAGGAAGCGTGATGACGTCATGGCGTGGTGAACACTACGTCACGATTCTAGTATGCCGCCGGGATACCCCTGAACACGAGAGAGTGAGAGAAGCAACCGGTCGAACTTTGGCATTTCGCCGGCCTGGGCCGGGTCGAATCGGCCTCCCCCTTCCTAACCCTCCTTTTGACTATACCCCTGGTTTGGGGGTGAGCCACGTGTTCTTCCCCTACTTCCCTCCTCCTTTCCCCACCACCGAAATATGCGCGTGCAAGTTCGCCAGTGTCGCCAACATAGTTTATTTTCCCGCTAAATCAAGATTTTATTTTCAAATAGGTTTGATATCTGGTAGTCAAATATAGTCTAGCTGATCTAGAGATTTTTGGAAGTCTATTTTTTTTCTAGTAGAAATCAAATACTTCAAATGTTAGTTGTAATTTTAAAATTTATAGTAATCTGGTTGGAAGAAAAGTTTAAAAATTCTAAATCATTTTTTAGCTCTCAACATTAATAATATTTAACTATAACTAATTGTTGATATTTTATTTGTAATGATACTATCCATTAAAAGCAATAATTTCAGATCAAATGACTTGACGTATGAATATATAAACATAATTTTAACACTTTTTTACAACTTTTCTTACTACCAGAATTCTTTTAATGTCAATTTAGTTTTGCATTAGTGGCTTCATAAAGTATTCTAACTGATAATTTTGAATTTATTTTGCAATATAGATTTCACGGATATAAAATTGGATTATCTCTGGTGTGGATTTGTGTTTATATAATTAATGTTAACTGTTAGTCCCTTAACCGACTTCAAATATGTCAACAGTAGCCTACTTATTATACTTTTATTCAAGTACGAATATATTGAGTAAATTTTAATAAACACTTGAAACATACCCCAAGATCTAAAACAAAAAATAATTTATGAACTGGATGAAACACATACATTTTTCAAATAGTGCGAACATAACTCAAAATCGAATGATCTATTTATCTATACATTATTTATTAATACTTCTATGTGATTAAAAACATAAAACTAGTTAGATGTGGTGAAAACGCCATCATAAAGATATTATTGTAACTACAAATTAGAATATTTTCTCTTTATAAATTGAAGCGCTTGGAATAATAATTTGCAACAATATTTTTATTTTGCATCTGGAATTCAGGCAGGCCAATAGATTTTGAGCATGTATTGACTATACTGGTAATTTTATTTAGCGTAGCAGAAAGTTGTGTTTTCTTGGCTAGTTTTTAAAAGTAATAACAATGAAAAAACTAGTTATATTTGATTCACTTGTAGCAGGATTTTGGTAAAATGTATTGGCAACACTGGATATCTCAGCTTAGTATTGGAGGGGAGAGTCGGGGGGAGGGGAGCGGATATATTATTCAGTGAGGCTGTCCGTTCTGGCAATTTTCCACCATAATTCCTCCTTTTAACTATTTTAATACGAGATTTTAAGTGAATTTAACCGCTCGTTGGCTATATCGGACCTAAGGTTTTACAATACGAGTAACAGTAGCCTACAAAAGACTCAGTGAGCGTACCACATCGGTCAAATTACGGTTCAAGGAAGCTTTATTCTTATTACGGGTTATTTAACGTTCAGTTTCTGATATCAGCAAATGACTTTCAAACTAACTTAATTCTAGAACAGACACAACAGTCCCCAGGGCTGCTGTTAATTCATCACTGTGAAAGGGCAAACCTTGATTCAACCAATGATGAAATTTCGGCCATGCTGAGAATTGAACCTGGGACCGTCAGTTAATTCGACAGGTGTAGGCTTGATACAAATTATTCTAAGGTGTCGGAACTATTAGCACGAGGCAGGACACAAGTTTTATGAGGGGCCATCCTTAAATTATGTAAGGTTATTTTTTTTGGGGGGGGGGGGGGGAAATAGGGGTTCAGTATTTTCTTACGTTTTGGGGGAAAGAGGAGCAGAATCCATCTATCTTACGTAAGGTTTCTTTATCATTATTTATGGTGAGATAAAATCTAAAATTATAGATATATATTTATTTCAGAAAATTTAAATTTTTTAATTTTCATTAATTGACTAGCCTCACTTAAATCACTAAATTTCGCTGTTTTGTAGAAATAATTGAAATGTAGAATTGCATATTTTTCACAAAGATAATTAATTACAATACACATGACAAGTGAATTTTCGTATTAATAATAATAAAAATAACTAAACGATTAAAATAATCTAATTTACCAAATCGTAAAAAAGTACATAGGATATAAAGAGGTGGGAAGAAAAATCTTACGATCCCTTACGGGGGTTGGGGGGTGTCTAAATTATGAGAAAAAGCCTTACGTAGTTTGACACTTTGACCCAGCACTGACCTAAGGATTCCCGGTTCAAGCCTCAACATTTATTAAAATGAGACGATTTGGGGGACAGGGAGAGAGCGCCTTGTTTCTTAGGTCATGTTTTACTGCTCCGACTACACGCATTTTAATTACTCTGATAAGTTAGGGATGAAGAGTGTATATTTTAAGAGGAACATACCTGCATTTAGACAGAGGGAAAGTGGGAAATCGCTAGTATTCGATTCCCAACCTCCCCGTTACCCCGCAAACCAGAGTAGGTCAGCCTGACAACGATGACTGGGTATTGAGTCCGCCCTGAAGTTCCGCTGGTTTGTAAGGGTTCGGCGGCCAGACTGACAAGCGTGCGAGCGAGCGAGCGCGCAAGCGACTGGGTGGCCAGACTGGCGAGCGCGTGATTAGCAGATAGCTCTCGTTAGTTGTTGACGAGGAGGCTCCGAATCTTGGCTCAGTGAACTGAGGGGGTTTTAACAAGTGATTTATTGTTGTGGTTTTCTCATCCTCCCTCCAAGATAATGGTGATTCCTATTTGTAAAGGCCTACTTTGATAATAATGAAGTATTTTAACTCATCAATTTATGTATACATATATAGTTTATGATCTTACCAATTAAATTAGGCCGTTAGTAGCAAGTGTGCTAAGCCTATCGATAGTAATAAAAATGTCAAAATGAGAAGTTTTCCTAGCACTCAATGAACCAACATACAATAATATTGCCTAGCGCCTGTAAACTAGACTGTACCGGGTCGAGGCGCGCGCTTGAAAAATAGAACCAGTTCTATCTTTCAAGCGTGCGCGCTCCAGTCCTCTTATTATTTCAAACCCTTATCAGATATAAAGGACAGATGTACATATTCTGCCACATAACCGAGAGTGTCAGAAACTCCACTCATCTTTTCTAGCCCCCTTCACACATCTATTTTTTTTTATGCACAGCGTCTTACTACTTGTTTGGGCTATACGCCTATGTACTAATTGCGATACCATTGTGCTATGGACTACGAAGGTTGAATTTAGAGGAAATGTACCAGCATTTGCGTAAAGGGAGAGTGGAAAACCAACCTCAGTACATCAGACCGGGTCAAACCTCGATCTCCCCGTCTTCAGAGTCTAGTCTATGGCGAGAAAGCGCCTTAGACCATGCAGCCAACGAAGCAGATCGTTCGCTAAGTAATTAATGACCCCTTCCATGAGTATTATCACACTATGCTGATCTATGAGAGTAATCCTGTAACAAACAACTGTTGATAGCGCTCCGTTGTAGGTTTCATGTCAAAGTAGCCACTCGCTAATAACGAGAGTTCGTACAGTCGGTCACAATGTTCCATTTGAGACCACCTGCATCCGTGGATACGTGCAAGGGTGCCTAGAAATAGGGTTGAGGGATAAAATCCATCTTCGATCCCCTAAATATTTTTTTTTCAGCAGCAAGTATTTACGAAGTCACAGCATACAATCTTGGTATGGTATGGTTTGTCGGTGACGAGGATACCGGGGATAGAATCCCGAAAGAGAGTACTATTTCATATTTTTTTCCTACATTATTTTCAACTCTCCTTAATGCAAGTGTGGGTATATTTCTTTGATTTATACCTTATTAATCCCTAACCTGATTGTGTAAGTATGCAGATAATCCGGAAGAAGCAATGCACAATTATTTGTGGTGGGTCACTTTTTTTTTTTACAGCCAATGTACATTATAAGAATATAAATTACACTCCAGTTTAGTGACACATTTGAAAGACGTATTATAAAAAGACAAATCTTTATTTTATAGTATAGATATGTTCATGTATTCAATCGCTTAAAGTCTGTTCAGCGTAGGAATTGTTTTCTGAAAGACCTTTTTCCCTACCAGAAAGCTATTATATAGTAGGATATTGGTAGGAAAAAAGACCTTTCAGAGAGAAATTCCTACCGTGAATGGAGTATAGCTTGTGTTTCTATATATTGACTAGATATAATGTTGATGAATATATTTTTTAGCATTGCATCTTACTAGCCGTTCAGGTTTTATGCATATGTACTAATGTGTTAGGGATGAGAGAGGTTAAATTTATAGGAAGAGTACCCACATTCAAGTGGAGGTAGAGTGGAAAACCATGAAGGAAAAACCCGTCTAAGTACGCCATTGGAAACAATTTACGGAAGCTTTGTTTGCGCAAATTATGTTACTCTTATTTCCAAAATAATTTTTTTAGTGTTTTTCCGAAACAGTTTGTGATGTTTCCAGACTGTTTGCAACGAGTTTGCGTGTTTACTTTGCGTTTCCCCAAAGAGGAAACAATGTTTCCCGTCATCCCTTACAAATGGTTAGAAGAAACAAAGTTTGCGTGTCTACTGCGTTTCCCCAAAGAGGAAACAATGATTCCCGCTCCCTTCAGTGGGTTAGATGAAACAAAGTTCGTCGTGTTACTTGCGTTTCCCCAAGAGGGAGACAGTTTCGTATCCCTTACATGGGTGAAAACATTGGGTTTACTTTGCGTTTCCTCAAAGGGAAAAATGTTTCCCGTCATCCCTTACAAATGGTAGAGAACAAGTTTGCGTGGTTTACTTTGCTTTCCAAAGTAGGAAACAATGTTCCCGTCATCCCTTATCAAATGGGTTTAGAGAACAAGTTTGCGTGTTACTTGCGTTCCAAAGAGGTAAACAATGTTCCGTCATCCTACAAATGATAAAAAACAAAGTTGTGATTGAAGTGTTTACAAATATTTCAACAAGAAACTTGGGTCAGTCAGCCCTGATTCTGTTTTCACACAGATCACATCAGTTCCTTATTTTCCTGTTTGGTTCTAGTTTGTCATGTCTTGGACAGTTGACCAACCTGATAGAAATATTACATACCAATGCAACAGTTGTGGGATGTGGACATCTGAAGACTACAAAAATCGCGTCAAACAACGAAATGTTTTAAATACAATTTATGGAAAGTTCTTCTCAGTGCTAATTAAGTTGAAAAAAGTTAAAGGACCCTCCGTGTACAGTTTAGTAGATAGCATATAACTTATTTTAAATCGAATTAATCAGTGAAGCTGGACGCGAAACGATGGTCTACATGTGACGTCATGGTAAGTTGAGAAAGGATTTCCCATGTTATGTAGTTACGTTTTATTCGACGAGTTTTAAAGATACAAGTTGAAAGAGAAAACATAAATCTTTAATAATTCTAAAAATAGTCTTACATAGTCACATTTTTTTTAAATCTCAAATTAGTTTTTCTGTAAACACATTTTTAAATCGTCCACAGGCTATTTGGTTTATTACAAATGGGCCTTTAGGTATTTTCCTGTTAAGATGTGGATTCAATTTTTTTTTGTGGAAGCATTTGCATATCTAGAATAGGAAGCAAGAAAAGGGTAATTTTGCAATGCTTGTCAATGTGGTCAAGGATCAAGTATTAGAGTGGGTATTTATACTCGTCAGAGGAAGAGAAGTGTTATCAACAGGTATACAACAGGTTTCATAGGGTGGACTGCTCAATATATTCCCTCTCTTTCGTACATTGTTGCCTTAAGGTGAGGTGGAAGGGAGCACGAGTATTTTTACAGTTTTTATATAAATGAAATTGTTTGGCCAAAATAAATCAAATATTTCTTCAGTAGCAACATAGAGTTTAGTTTTCTGCACTTCTAGTGTAACAGATCCGAATTTGTAGGGTGTTGGAATTTGTCAAACTTTCTCTTATTTAAATGTTGACAAAATCCAGGGACACTTTGACAGATATTCGAGATCATGTTGACATAGAATGTCAGAAAACGTATAACTACTCTGTGCACTGGAGAAAATTTTATCTATTTTGGCCAGGATTTCATATATAAAAACTGTAAAATACTCGCGCTCTTCGGCACGCACCTTAAGTGTGAGTGCTTAGACTGCTTAGGTGTGTCAAGTTAATATTCAGCCGCTTGGTAAAATAGCTCCAAAATCCCCATGTAAGTAGTTAATTGTACAACACTGTGACAACTTACTGTTTCCACACGTTAGCAAACTGTTTCCCTATGTTTGCGAGCAGCAGGAAACACTTTAGAAACACAAAGTTTGCAAACTATGTTCCCGAGTCCGTACTATGCTTTACAAACAAACCTATCATAATACCAAACAACCAGCCTGAACTTGTTGAAAGTTAGAAAAACAGCTCTAATAGAAGTGGGAAATATCTTAAATAAAGCTTGAGGCGTTAATTAAGGTAAACTATTTTCAGAGTTTGACACAATCGTACATAGGTAATCTTAGTTTGAAACGAAATTTTGAAAATCAATCAACAGTAATTTAATCTACACCTAATTTTAGAACTTGAATTAAAATCACGATTTATCTTCGAGGCATACCCATATTGTCCATATAACATACAACAGAAGTATCCGGCGTTTACCCTGACAACGCTTTTTTTCACTTCAAACAGATAGAAAAATATATTTTATTTATTCCGATCCAATTTTTTCTATTAATTAAAAAAAATCAAATCCAAATTTTAAAATTCCTGCTTCTAGGTACACATGTTCGTGTACAGGGTTAATAATGTTTAAATTTCAGACCTGTGCGTGCGGTAGATATCGCGCAATCCTCATGACAAGCACACGAACTATTCATTTTATTAATAGAGAAAAAATATAAAGTTTCAACGAGATTCATTGAACTTGTTCAGATATATCCGCAGGTGACAGACGAAGAGACAGACAGAACTGTAAGACCAATTTATTTTTTAGTTCAGGGTCACATAAAAAATAAAAATTCATCATAGTTTGGAGTGCAAATTATCCATGACCACAATACTTTATTTATATTATAAAGTGGAAAAAAAAAGAAAAAAGAAACACATATTTCTTTGACCGGACGCCGAGAATCTCTACTCTATGATCGTAATAAGTCGAGCTAGTGTGCTTAATCGAGCGGACGAGACTGAAAGCGGTCATCTAGTAAAAAAAAATATATACCCAATCAACCGAGAGACTGTGTCCCCCCCCCCTTCAGCCCCCTCCACCCCTCGTCTGTAATTCCATGACCTCTGACTGATGGCTTCGGTCACTCGCTTGGAAATGTCAGTCTTTGTCGTCATCTCCTCAACTCAGTTGACGATAGGCAATACATCGTACACTGGAGCTATGCGGGCTCGACGAGGTCACAGGGGATCAGACGGAAACTTAGGTTGTTTTATTTTCATAAGTAACACAGGGGCTAGTTACGACTTAAAATCAAATGCACCATTGTTCACATGGTCTAAAGTATCCTGCTCACAATATTCTGGATTGTCGATCACGGGGAAGATCTAGACTCAATTCTGGATGGGTGTATTAGAGATGTTTTTTCACATGTGATTTATTGTTGTTTTCCCATGCTCCCTCCACGCTAAAGCTCTAAGCAACCGTCTCTATACTAACCCCTTAATTAAATCAATAATATTATTGGTGTAAAATCGTAAACATTGCTTTGAATTTATAAATTAAAAAATAATAGGTGTGAATTGGCGGAAAATATAAAATAAAAATACTATTTAGAATTTAATTAGTTAAATGTTTAGGTACAGTTTCTAGTTTAATGTTAACGAGATAAAATAGCCACTATGAATCAGTTCAATTGAAGTGATTTTTATGGAAAACTGTTTAATATGTAAACATATTGAGATCTCCCTTGTATACCTGCGGGAGCTACTGGACGAGTTGTCTACAACACGTGGACCACGAAACCACTTCTCCTGTTTGATACCTAACAAATCGGCTACATTTTAATAATTTATTTTTCATACATCCACATTGTGGTATGCGATACGTCGGTTAATAAACGTCAGGTCTTCTCACGATGCGTATTTTAGATTTCGAAAAAGCGTTCGGAGGTTATGTACTTCACCGGATTGAGTGTAACCAAGAGCACGTTTTGTTTAGATATAAATGAATTTTCCAATTACTTTAAAGATGGGAATGGTTAATTTAAAATTGTAGCTATATTTTTCATGTAAATGTAAATACGCACTATATGGTAAAAAAACCTATATATTCTAAGAGATATACTCAAACTTGTAATTATATAGTTAATATACGATACTGCAACCCTTGTGTTTTTAGCTCACATACGCGTCAGTCGCATTAGAGTCCTACCATGAGTTAACGGGATAGAAAGGTTGAATTAGAGGAAATGGTATATTTTCTTAGGGATGGTAAACACTTTTTGATTAACGCTCCCCATTCCTAATCTTACGAGACTACGAACCCAAATCGTTGTATCGACGGATGCTCTAAACACACGAGAGTGACGCCTTAGACCATGCGGCCACCGAAGCAGGTCGTATTTAATTACACTACTGGTAGCCGGGTAAATATTAGAAAGTTAAAATAAGGACAAAATTATTCGCATTAGCGTGGAGGGAGAATGAGAAAACCCTCAAGCAAAAACAACTCCGTGAACCCGGCTGGGATTCGAGTTTCAACCTCTCCGTCATCCAGTAAAATAGATAAGACGAGTTTGATGACGTAGCTCACGCGACCCCAGATTCGGGTGAACTCTTGCGCCAAACCGGACAAGGTGTCGTTTAAATAAAAACCTGCTTCTACCTTGTCTTGTTCGAAAGAACCTTCCCTGTGATACCTCTCTCGGAAATCTGTCCCCCTGACTGAGTAGGCAATACCCGTATATTGGACGCTGTGCGGGTTTGCAAGGCTCGCAGGCGTGATGGGGAAAAATACTAATACCCTAGTAGCGTGGGGGTTTGTTATATTGGGTTTTCACTTCGCTAGCCTTTCATCGAGGTACTTAATCCATTATTTATTAAAACACACAGATCATCTAAGTACATTAAATACAGACTAACATAACCAAGAATAATACCTTTCAAACTTGTTTCGGTGGCCACATGCTCTAAGACATAACTCTTGCAATAACTAGAGTCACTAGACCGTTAATGACAGGGAGATCGGAGCTCGAATCCTGGTCAAGGGTACTGAGGATTGCTTTTCATAAAGGGTTTTTAACTTTTCTCCATGCAAATGCGTGCACTCTTCCTCTCAATTCAACCTTCCCCATCCATAATTAATTAGCGTAATTAATATATTGCGTATAGCCTGGACAGATAGTAAGACGCGGTGCTAAAAAAAAAGCTTTCAATTAAATTAAATATGGTTAAAAATAGCATCTAGACAAGGGAAACGAACCTGAGAAACCTTGCCTTAGCACACCAATGCTCTACCGCGGATGTATCTAGGAATCATCCCGAGTTCAGGGTCATTCTTCAATAATAGTTCCAGGCAGAGTCAGTGATAGACGTATGAATGTATCTTTACTTTACAACCATTACTGTATCAGCCTGTGGCCTGGGCCAGTTTTTTTATTCAAGCCATAAATTTTACACTACCGGCTTACTAGGCCTGTTGTAGCTTCATATGCCTTATAATTTATCCCCCCGGCTGTTAATTCATCACTGTGTAAAGGTAAACCCACATTTCACCAATATTTTTTGGCCATGCCAGAAATCGAACCCTGGACCCTTAGTTCAGTAGAGAGACACGCTACCGACTGATCTCAGGTGTCGGATGTAAGAGCTATAATTGAATCACAGCCAATTGGCGACTTGTGGTCGGTGTTTATGCTGCCGGCCGTACAATATTAAAACTACACAGGGTTGGCGATTTCTGGATAGCTCATTGGTAATAACATTTACACGCTAAACTAAAAGTCCCGGATTCGATTCACATGTCCAGATGTAATTTTTTTTAATAATATATTTGAGTTGTAATTTTTTTTCTAAATGAGTTAAAATATGTATCCGGTGAGGGCTGTATTCGTAATCAAAGATAATTTCCATATATATCAGGTAACACGCCCGATAATACATCCAGCCTAAGCACCTAAATAGTTACTAATTGGATACAAGGATGGAATCTTATATAAATAGTACACATTATGTTCGAAGTTAAGCATGGATTAATTCTAGTATAAAACCCGCTGATGAAACGTTATCTTAAATACGTCCAGTTTAATGTAAAATAGGTTTTACTAAAACATTTGTAATAATTACTACCCACCCGCTCTGGTAAGCACGCGGGCTAAATGTAGATCTCAAATAGTATAGCTTACCGTTAATGGTGAAGTCAAGGCTCAAATCCCGGTAGACTGTTTTTTAAAAAAAAATCCATTCTACCTCCTCACAAATGCAGGTACATTTCCATTATATCTTACCTTCCTTATTCCTAAGAAATTAGTGTAATTAAATGTGCTGACCGGTTAGGTAGTGAGAAAAACGTGAGTACTTAAAAAACAAGTTTATTTTATCGACTTAAAGGGTTAGGGTTGAGGTGGGTAGTTTTATTAGAGGAAATGAATGATCCCTCACTGGCATAGATAAATAATAGCGTCTTGGTGCTTCGGTAGACGGACTCCTTAAGACAATTTTTTTTAAAGCTAAAATTATATCACAAAAATAACAAAGCAGGTTATAGCTACTTTATTTTATTTATTTTTTTAAGGGTGAGGGCGTTAGTGTGTAGGGGCTGATAGGCCTGGTTGTGCTTGCGATAGCAACTCTGCGAGAGGTCTCCAGAGAGGAGCGCTCCAGAACAATGAGCGTGTGATGTTAGAGTGAGGGTGGAGCGGGTGGTTAGAGGAGAGAGGGGGATGAGATGGCCGCGGAGCGGGGGGGAAGAGAGTGGAGTATTGATCGCGCACGTGTCGAAAAGCTTCCACGTGTGTGTGTGTGTGTGCACCGCGCGCAGACAGGATAGAGGTCACCGACCAACTAGAGAGAAAGGAGGGGGAATGTCCACCCCTCTCCCAACCATGACAGGCAGACTCCCTCCACTCGTTACCCTCTCAATAGATCAGTGGATAGTATCCCTGACAATCAGATTGGAATGATGACAAAGTTGAAAGGACACACAAGCAGAATATACCAACTCAGTCAGTAGCGCGTCTGTCTAGTGAACCATTGAGACCCGGGTTTGATTCCAGGCATGGATACTCTGAATAAAATGTAGTGAGGATATTAAACGCATAATTTCTTAAAAAAAGACTTAATATACCATCACTCGACTTACAAACTAACTTAATTCTATAACAAGACACAACCCCCAAGTCGTTAATTAATCAGTATAAATGGGGAACCCTTAATTTCACTAATGATAAATACCTCGACCGTTCGAATCGAACCCGGGACCCTTTGGTCAGAAGACAAACAAGCCACGGATTTGGCAAAGGTGCCAGACTAAAAAATTGGTGAAATGTGGGGTTTTCCTTGTCACGTGATGAAAGAAGTGATAGAGAATTGGAGGGTTAGGATTCAAATCCCGGCAGGGTGTATTGAGGTGTGTTTTCTTTATATTATGATTTCCCACTTTATACCTCTATGTAAATGCTGGTACACTTCTCAACGCCTAGTTCCCTTTAGTTTAAATAGGCTACGTGGGTACTGGGTAGCCATGATTGGTAGTAAAATGTGGAGAAAGGAAAGTAAACTTAACCGGTTTATTTTTTAAATAATCATACCAAAAAAGTTATTAGACTATTTATTTGGTAGCAAACTAGCTGAATACATTTCTCACCACACCTCAAAGACATTGCTTCATGAATGGCTAACTTTTACTAGAGTTTCTCAACATTCCGTATTCGTCAAAAAATAACTTATTGAACTTGAGATTAAAATCATAGTTTTAGAACGACTACATTTTCGAGAGTACCAGATATACCTCAAAATCCCAGAGTTAAAACTCAAAAATGTATGTAGAAAGATTGTTGATGTAAGCTATTAAGGTGCTTTGAAAAGTTTTTTTTTTTAAGTATATAAAAATGATACCGTACCGCCAACAATGACCGAAGCGGGTGTATACCATTACATCGCAAGTCCATTACTTCGCATGACCATTACATCGCGTTTCGGTACAAATACATTGCAGGTCCATCACATCGCATTTCCCCCACCTCTCTACACACAGCTAACCCTACTCTGACGTACAACTAGAGATGACTTGTTGCAAGGATAGTGTGCCTGACTTTCCCCTCTAAAGCCTAGTTTATATTGTAACACAACATGTTGGCCAACACGATTCCAACAAGTTGTGTTACAATATTAACGTATTCCCAACTTATTGGTGTTTGGAGAGTCGGCCAAAGAAAAAAGTTGTTTTGGATCATTTGTTGGAGATAATAAACGACCAACCCAACATGTTGGCCGAGTTGGGAGGTTCTGCGCATGCGCTATCGAGTTGAATGAGTCTCTAACCTTGGTGAGGCACGTGTTTTATTTTCATATTAGTTTAACTTTTAAAATCGGGGCTTGCATAATTTTGGGATAATTGAATGGAACAAGGCTAATACAGTTAAGAATTAAATAGCCAAAGCTATTATTTATGCTTTTAGTGAGGATTACTCCATCTAGATATCATATTCTGAAAATTGAAAAATTACACCTGTACATGGGACCCGAACCCGGGACCTTTGGCTTAGTACGCCAATGCTCTAACCACTCAGCTATCCAGGATTCGTCCCGTGCCCAACGTGCGGAAATCATCGGCTACATGTATGTGATTATATTAATATCACGAGCTATCAGATAACGCAGCCATCTTCGACTCGGTAGTTGGCTTATTGCTGCCATTTGTACAATTATTATAATTGTATGAGATTGCATATTAAGAATTAAATAGCCAAAGCTATTATTTATGCTTTTACGATTTCCGCACGTCCATCATAGACTCTGCCTTAAAATATGAGTGGAGAATGACCCTGGGAACGGGACGAATCCTGGATAGCTGAGTGGTTAGAGTATTGGCGTACTAAGCCAAAGGTCCCGGGTTCGAGTCCCATGTACAGGTGTAATTTTTCAATTTTCAGAATATGATATCTAGATGGAGTAATCCTCACTAAAAGCAAAAAAAATAGCTTTGGCTATTTAATTCTTAACTGTAATAGCCTTGTTCCATTCAATTATCCCAAAATTATGCAAGCCACGATTTTAAAAGTTAAACTAATATGAAAATAAAACACGTGCCTCACCAAGGCTAGAGACTCATTCAACTCGATAGCGCATGCGCAGAACCTCCCAACTCGGCCAACATGTTGGGTTGGTCGTTTATTATCTCCAACAAATGATCCAAAACAACTTTTTTTTTGACCTACTCTCCAAACACCAATAAGTTGGGAATACGTTAATATTGTAACACAACTTGTTGGAATCGTGTTGGCCAACATGTTGTGTTACAATATAAACTAGGCTTTAGAGGGGAAAGTCAGGCACACTATCCTTGCAACAAGTCATCTCTAGTTGTACGTCAGAGTAGGGTTAGCTGTGTGTAGAGAGGTGGGGGAAATGCGATGTGATGGACCTGCAATGTATTTGTACCGAAACGCGATGTAATGGACATGCGATGTAATTGTATATATACGCCCCTTCAATCCTATTGGTTGTACGTCATAGTAGGGTTAGCTGTGTGTAGAGATGTGGGGGAAATGCGAGGTGATGGACCTGAAATGTATTTGTTCCCAAAACGCGATGTAATGGTCATGCGATGTAATGGACATGCAATGTAATGGTGCCCACCCGACCGAAGCTCAATGCGTTTAGCTTCATTATTATTATTTATCACTGCGTCTTACTACCCGTTCGAGCTATATGCTTAAGTACTAATTACGCTAATGGATTAGGAATTGGGAAGGTTGAACTTAGAGGAAGTGAACCAGCATTTGCGTGGAGGGAGAGGGGAAAACCATTTAGGGAAAACCACCCCCAGTTCACCCGACCGAGATTCGAACCTCGATCTCCCCGTTCTCGGCAGTCGAGCTCAACACGACTAGCGCGTTAGCCAACTACGCCACTGTAGCAGTAGATTCCTCTTTCAAAACAAAGGTATTTCTTTTTTACTTTTGCTTAAGAGACAAGGCGCCACTATTCAGTTTGCTAATGTAAGACAGATATCTTTCCTGAGCATGCATCTGTGCCAGATTACGCACAAGTTTCCGTGATAGCTATATGTTCCGATAATATTTGCAATGAAAGTAGGTCGTTCACACGGTGATTACACGGAAACATCGGCCTTGTGTACGGGTCATAAAACAGGATCTCTACGGAAAGAGCAGTTACGTGTGCGCTCCACCCTCCTCTATACACTACGAAGCGCCATCATTCACCCCGTCCTACTCCCTCTACATAACCTATTTACCTATAGTGACCTTGTTTTGTTCCGGCCTGCTGTTCAAGCACAAAAAAAACCGGAAAACATTCACAAAACTCTGGTTTCGAGAATCCTTCACACTCCAGCGAGCAATGTTTCTCTGAAATTACCACTATCTAATGGTGATTCCTAACAATGAATGCTGTTCTTTTTTTAAAGGCACCACCTTTATGAAGAGTAGAATCCTCACCCCGAGATATGAGTGTGATATCACTTACCACTTCTAAAGCACACTAAATATCACTAAAGGATTTTCCGTTGTGACCATATCAACAAATGAATGCAATTGTTCCAGAAGGAGCCGTCTACCAAAGCACCGAGTCACTTTGCAGATGATCAGAAATCCAAAGTTATTTAAGAAGTGGTTTGTTATTTTAAAATATGGATCAAGATCAAATGTAGGTGAAAGGTATCAACATGTCCTTACAGGATTATAAACCTTTTATTTTAATTTGTATTGTTTTAAAATAAATCGTATAAAAATGTATAATTAATTCATTTTAAACAATGTTTTAACGTGAAAAGTCAGAGCTATGTGATTAAGGTAGATGTTAAGAAACATAAATCTAACTTTTCTCAGACAAAGTAATTTTATAACAGAGTCACAACCAAATATTTTAATAAAATTAACCCTTGTTTTATTGGTGTTGATGCTTCGGAGCTACCGTTTTCATAGGAGATACTGTAATGAGAGGGTATGGCTTTGACCTAGGACACCAATCAGGCGCGGATTCAGGGGGAGGGGGGTCAAAGGGTCAGTTGGCCCCCCTGTGAAAGTTAGAAAATTAGTACAAAAAACAAAATGAAAGTTCACATTTTAGAAAGAAACTACAACATAGATAAATTATACCATTTTTTTTTATCTTTTTACGCGCAGACACCTCTTAAGCCGGGTCCACACGTTCGTTATTCGTCCACGTTTATTCAGTTTTCGATATGACTCACGCCAGTGTGGGAAAAAAATTCATTTTCATGTACTAATATTTGTCGTGCATAGCGAGTAACGAACATTGTTCCGTATAGAGACGATAGACTACCACACGTCAAAGGAGACTAATAATCTCCTGAGAGAAGTTCATCCACGAATACCGAATATATAGTATGTGTGGACAACAGGAGTGGCGGAACTGTGGGGGACTCTGCCCCCTGGAAATAATTTGCCCCTCCCTGGAATAACCCCCCCCTCCTAGATATATTTCAAATCCTCTGATATTATCGAATATGAAGCTGAAATATGGCCTTAAATCAAACTCCAAATTACTTCTAGATGCAGTCTATTGTCAAAAATTTGCCGGAGAAGTCCACTTCAAATAGCTAATAGACTAGAGGCATCTAATTGGAAGAAAAAGTCAGGAGAAGAAAGCTCTAAATAGCGTCCAAGCTCATCCAAATTTCAAAAATGTCTAGGGGAGAGGACAACTACAAATAGCTTCTAGATGCATGTCTTTTTGATGAACTTTCAGGCGAGGACCACCCCAAATAGCCTAGTTTATGAAATAATTCAAATTTCAAAATTTTGTCGGTAGAAGACCACTTCAAAGATTATCTTCAGAGGTATCTAACCATCGTAAAAATTTAAGGTGGGGTCACTCTAAATATCTTCGAGTGGGCATCCAAATTTCAAAAATTTCTGGGTGAGGAACACTTTAAATGGCTTATAAAAGAATCTAATTTTAAAATAAATCAGGCGAAGATAGCTCATAGCTTCTAGAGTGAACCATTTTTCAAAAAATTGTTGAAGGAGGACCACTCTAAATAATTTATTAAAAAATATTTGATTTAAAAAAACTTGAGATGATGACTACGGTTTAAAACATACATAATATCAAATATGAATGGTAAACTATTAAATGGCTCTAAACAAAATCTAACATTGTAAGTAACTACAGTATGTTATTTATAATTATGACCCCCCTATGAAAATGGTATGGATCCGCCTCTTGACACCAATTAACACTAAACAGTTGTTAGCACAAGAAATTTTACAGTAGGTATATATACCTCATCTACAGTTGGAGTGTTGGTAACTGATAGCTAGTAACACTACCAGATCTACTCTCATGTATCCATTCGCCAAAACATATGACATGCAAGACCATAATTTATGATGATATTTTGTTGTTACTTTTGGCAGTCCAAACTTTCACAAACAACAATTTGTTTTAAAATGTTTTTATTTTAACCATTTATACATCTTCTGCTAGCTGTCATTTACCACCAGTCCTATGGCGAATATACTATAGGCTACTTACAAGTTACAAATCTCTTTATCAACTGTGTCACAGGGAATTATACAACAAAATAATGAGTTTCTAGAATCTCTTTCATATTTCAATTCCATTAAATCATCTTAGTTTATTTTTGAAATCTGACAAAGAGGGTTTACCTGATATTATTGTAACTTTCCACCCTGCTCAAAGGGCTTCGAGTTGACAAAAGATGATCGATCGATCACTTTGAAATAAAATATCCTTGTCAAGAAATGTGATTGTAGGATACGATTACAGACCAACGTTCTTTTGTTTGTGTGTTTGTTATTGTACATTCCGATCTACGAAAGGAAAGAATAGTTCGGAGAATTGAAATTTTCCGCTGAATTTTCCCCCTCTATTTACCTAACCACGTTTTCCGCACCTTACTACCCATCCAGGCTATCCGCATATTTACATTAAGAGGGTAGTGATGATAAAGGTAGAATTTAAAATAAAAGTACCGCATTTACGTGGGGGAGTGGGGGGAGAATAATTTAGTAAAAAAATTACTCATCCAAGATTTGGACCCAAACCTCCTCTCCCGGTAAACCAGACAAGACGACACTGACGTATTTGTTTAGATACCAGCCAGTGTGCATGAACATTAATGTTTTACCAATAGTTTCACAACTCTACATGTGTTCTCACTCGATGAATTCTTAGCTATGTGCATCAATAAAATGAGCTCAGTTGCTCAAATTTGTCTTAAGCCCATATATTTTATTTTTAAAAGTAGCAGACTGATATCTAAGTGTTTATATAATTTGATTCGAATGAACTTCATCTTTATGTCAAAAAAGTAAAATACATTTTTACTGTCGACGTAGAGTTTTCCATTAGCCTGTATGTAAACATTCTACAGGTCGCAAATCGAAACCAATTTTTACCAATCTTGTTGTAATCGCTTCGTCTAAAGAATCATTTAAATTTTTTTGAATAACATCCCGGTCATTTAGTTGTTATTAACACATTTTTAAAATATTTTTTTATCATAATCTTTGGAAGTATTACGCAAGAAAGATTGTTTAAACTTTTTATGTACGACCAATCATTTCAAAGATTATATTTTTTAAAATTTTGATTATTTTTGTCGAATGGTTCACAAAAAGTCATTTTTCGTCAAGATAGAAATTGGTTTCATAGGTGGAGGGAAGATTGTTTTTCTTCCATTTTTTACAATATTTGTCTGTCAATAGGATTTTTAAAATAGCCCATTTCTAGTCTAGTTAGAAATTCTACATAAAATGAACTCCTCAGGAAAACGCGTATTGCATGAATATATCTATTATATACAACTAGTTTTGATAATTTGTAGTTATACGTAAAAAGAAAGAAACAAAAGAAGCGTGCACTTTTGTTTTTGTCAATTTTATGAATATTTATAAGGGTGTCTTATTTTTGGGGTGGTTTTATAAATGCACTTTCTAAATTAAATGATTACATTAGCATACAAATTAACTTAACTCCAGAACAGACCCAAAACACACTTCACTAACCTTCAATATTTAACTGCGTAAAGGGGAAACTCAGTTTACTAAATTCTATATTCTTAGGTCTTTTCGAAGATCAAATCTGGGACCAAGTCAAATATACAGAAGCGCTCCAGATAAAGTTAAGTTGTCGCAAGACTTCTTTACGAACCTTATGTAAAGTTCTAGTAAAAAAAAGCCGAATGGAAATAATGTGACTATATTTACGTGTAGGACTTAATGACAGCCAGACATTAACGGGTTAGCAACGAATAAACTAAGATTTATGGAGTTTTAGGCTATTAAGCTTTCGGAATCCATTGCGTGCAGTCAATCACGCACACTATGGCTTGTTATAAAACATGAACAATAGTTTATGGTGGGGATCTAGGGGATGTCAGATAAAATTTAGCGTTTTTGCAGTTTTTATAACGAAACCTTTTTCTTGCCAAAATAAATAAAATATTTCTCCAATAAAAACATAGAGTCTAATTTTCTTCACACGGTGATATCAACAGTTCTGGAATATGTCAAGGGTGTCTTGGGATTTAATGACAACTTTTCTCTTAATTTTAAAAGTTTGTCATCTATTACCACTTTGCTCATGAAGATATTCAACAACTGTTAATATCACCATGTGAAGAAAATTAAACTATATGTTTCTATTGAATTAATATTTTATTTATTTGGGCCAAAAATGTTTTGCTATAAAAACTATAAAAACACCGACCTTTACTCCTGTTCCCTACATTTCCACCTTAAGTGCATGCATCAGGAAAAAAAAGTGATGAAGGAAATTAGTCGCCCCATCGCAGTTTTTGTGTTTTATTGCATCGCATCCAGGCTGTTTTGTTGTAAGATTAAATTCCGCCATTTACGTTATAATCAGGATTTGTATAGGAATTTTTTTAAAATGTCGGAATGGAGACCATTCAGAGTGGATACAGTACACTGTTGAAGTGGTAAAATGGGTATCAGCACAAGTTTGTTGAATTATAAAATGGTGTCGATAATTTTCTATTGAAGTAGTAAAATGGGTCGATAATTTCTATTGAAGTAGTAAAATGTGTCGATAATTTCTATGAAGTAGTAAATGGGTCGAATTTATTTTCTATTGAAGTAGTAAATGGATGTCGATAATTTTCATTGAATCAGACAATGGTGTCGATATTACATTGAAGTAGTAAAATGGTCGATAATATTATGAAGTGTCAAATGGTGTCGATAATACATTGAGTAGTAAAATGGTGTCAATAAATGTATTTGGACAGTAGTGGTGTCGAAATTATCTTTGAAAGATGAAATGATGTTTACGAAATACTGTTGAAGAAAAGTAAAATGGTATTCGATAATTATCTGTGAAGTAGAAAATGGGTATAATAATAATGAAAGAAAATTTCGTTATCTTTAAGTAATTAAATTGTGTTTAATTTTGAAAATAGTAAGATGAAATAAACAGAAAGACTAATTTATTTCGTACTTTGCCAAAACCACTCCGGCATCATATAGAATACATGAATCACACACATTGACGTTAACATCGACACCGGATATATGTTTTTGAAGCTGTCAAGTGGGTATCAATAACATGATGTAGTCAAAAGGGTGTCAATACAAATGTATGTTGGTACAGTCGAGTGGGTGTCGAAACATGTATCTTTGAGAAGCATGAAAGATGTTTAAACAAGCCTGTTGAAATAATAAAATGAGTATTCATACATGTCTGTCGAGATAGACAAATGGGGTATGGGGACTAATAAGAAAGAAAACTTTGGGCCAGTTTCATAGTCAGATTTAGTACGCCTCAAGTGCGGCGCTATACTAAATACAAGACGTTACCTACCTGAAATTGAATGGAATGGGCCAGTTTCATATGCGAAACTGGCCCATTCCATTTTGGTCTAGGTAGGTGTCGTCCTGTATTTAGTATCGACTCGCACTTTAGGCGTACTAAGTCTGACTATGAAACTGGCCCTTTGTCTCTTTCGTCAATTAACTTGTGTTTTCAATTTTGAAATCATCAGTGTGAAATAACACAAAAGACTACAAAAGATGACTAAATTGCTAAGCGTGTTGTACCTTTTTTTTTTTGTGTCACCACGTCTTGAGATAAGAATGAGGAAGCTAGAATTTAGAGGAAGTGTACCCACATTTGACTAGAGAAAGAATAGGAACCATCTCGACAGGATTCAAACCCAGACTTTTCCATCCAGTCTACTGCGATAGTTACGCCTTGAACCATTTTACAAATGATGGGGATGTTGCTCTCTCTTGTTAAAACTAAAAATCAACGCTTTCGCGAAGTCAAGTTCTTTCCTATTTTCTCCCTGGCTAAACAATTTATTACGAGTTTTCATGATACACTCCATTCACAGTAATTGTAGCTTCTTACTTTTTTTTCCATAATAAACCAACTCGCAAATGTATTTGGTGACTATGACGGATCATGTAAATCACCATCACTCTTCAAAGTGACAAAACACACTAGTAAAGCAGATTGATACAAACCTGTTTCTAGTAACTTTTCATCTGTCAGAAAGGACAAAATTACGTTAATTGGCTATGGCAGATATGAGGTCTGTCGTTCATATGGTACTTGGAAACAAGAACTGAATAAAGTACAAGGAGGGAGGGAGGGAGGGAGGGAGGGAGAGAGATGGAGGGGTGCTCAAAGGCTCGGGTTTTCAGGAAATCGCATTTGGTGCATATGTGTTGTTGGTTTAAAAATTAAACCCTGCCTCCTATTCCTGAGAACTTCATTTTGAATTAGAGTATATGTTATTTGAACAGTCTAAAGAGTTAATTAAACATTTGTGAATGATTCCCGATTGAAAATAAGAGTTATATGAGATGGGTCTTCAGGGAGATCTATCATTCAAGTTGTTTTTATATTGCACATACTAATTTCTCATACGGAAGGAACTCCCTGTTAGGCAAAAATTACCTTCTTGCCGATATTTGAAAAGTATTGTCTGTATTTTACTTTATTGTAAGGAGTTTTAATTTGTCAAGTGGATATAGGGGTGCTATTTTAGGTGGCCGTCTCTGGGAAATGAAGAAACACTTCACCGAGTGAAAAATAACCCGTACAAAACCTTTTCCCTAAGGGACCAGCAATGCAAGACACGCAGAATTTAGTATTTTTGTAAAACAAAGGTAATTTAAAATATTCATGTGCGCACAAAGTAGAACGAGGATAAAATAATTTGTTTGGGGATATAAGAGGGTATTTATTGTCATGTGTAGAATTAAGATAGATAAAGGTTAGCAGCCGAGAGCACATCAAGTGTTTTACTTGAAGAGAGGAACCGGTGGCGACGGAAAACCATATTATTATTACTGCTGCTATCACTCACTATCACCAAATCACAAAATCGATGCACCCCTTTGGTTGCTCTCTTCCGATTGACATGAATTTTATTCCGAACCAGTGTGCGGATAAAACTTGTTTCCGTTCGTAAGGTTCCGATTCCGACCGTTCCTATCTGTTGCGATCCGATTCTGTGTGTGCCAAGCTTAACGGGGTTTCTTAAGGAATTATCTCACCAACCCAAAAGGGAGCCCAGCGACCGAGGGGTTTCCAGAAGGTTATTCGTAAGAAATTCAAGATAAACATTGTATTGTACTGAAACTAAATACAAATTGTTGGCATCCTTCTTTAGAAAATCCCGCGTGTTTTTGAGGGGGTCTTGGGGAGGGTTTGTCCTCAAATTTGGGAACTACTAGATTAATGGAAATGTAAGTGCAGGCTTATTATCAGCAGGATTATTTTATTTCAAAAATTTCGTGTTGGAGGACTATATGTAAATATATTTAGGAATATATTATATTTCATTTGGTGCAGATAATGTTTGTTCATCCCTACTAAAAAGTATGTCCTGCGAGATATATTAGTAAAAGCTACTAGTATTTATGAGAGTAGATTTTATCCATAGTCAACACAAGATTGTATTTAAAGTAATTTAATTGACTGTTTTAATATTGGTTTTCGTAATTTGTAAAGGAATCAAACACGTCAAGTGATTACACAAAAGGGTTGTGTTGCTGGCAGTTTTGACATCAGTAATACATTATTTTACCCTTTTCACCAAATGGATTTTGTACTAGATGCTTACAAACTATTGACTTGCTGGCCATAACGTCGCGATAAATATATTAGAGGGTATTACAGCTCACCAATCAGTCTGATCACTTACAGAACATGGAGGAAGAGAGATCATCAGCAGATTATTCACTTATCTAAACTATAAGTTAATATTAACAAAATACCAATAACTGGTGCAGATTTGAAAACATGGGTTTCAAAAGTTTTCTTATACTAATAATCAACCAAACATTACCTGTTGTAAAAAAAAACTGTATCAATGTTATGTTTTCTTTCGAGCTTTCTATTCGAGAGTTAGGAAATCGCTAAAAAAAAAGAATCGATACGTGAACCAGATCGAGGCCTTCGAATCGATCTAAAAAAATCAATTTAATCAAGGGCAGAAAATTTATTTTCGGAAAACTCGAACATCCCTAGTACAAAGCAGGCTGCCTGCTTACCGATTTTCAGCGCTGATCAACGCTGAAGTCTAGCGTTTGTAGGTGTACACAAAGGACGCAAATGAAAGCCTAAAAACCTACCAGTTGTCACTAGCCATTTCCACTTTTAAGATGTTCAGTTCATCCATCATCCGACTAAGAGTTTTCACTTCTTGACAGTTTTCATCCAAAATGGTTACACCCACTAAACCTTGGTAGGAAAGATTATGGCAAATTATTTAATGAGCTGAAGCAAGACAAAGAGTTTTTAAATCCATTATACAATTTTAGATAAAGAAGGCTTTGAGCAACATCCAACTGAAGTGCCTGTTGAATCTAATTACACAGAGGAACAAAGATCAGCCAAGATCAGCCAATTCAGATTAAAGAATTAAAGATATTTTCACAACATTTATTTCACTAGCGAACATTTAGACTAAGTAGTAGAATACGGAAGAGTCGGCGGGGAGACAAATTATTTTCACCAATTTTAAATTAGGACTACAGTTAAATGAGTTTTATAAAATATATGCACAGTAGGAATACATATTATACATATATACAGTGTATATAATATGTATATATAAATACAGTATATATAATATGTATAAATAAACAAAGTATCATTATACATATATACAGTGTATATAATATGTATATATAAATACAGTATATATAATATGTATAAATAAACAAAGTATCCATATACAGGGTGTATCAATTTACGTGGGAAGTAACTGGGGTGTGAAAAATATACCTCAAAGCAACACAAAAAGTCAATATGAACATATGTCCTATATTCGATGGTTCCCGAGATAAGGCCTTCCAAGATTCTACTGGAATTGTTAATGGCGCTACTTGATACACCAATGTTGCACTTTGTGACGTCTCACTGCTGGTACACAGACAGGGCTGCAGCTACGCGAATAGGGGTGTATCAAGTAGGGATATTAACATTTCCTGGAGAGCCTTGGCAGGCCTTATCTCGGGAACCATCAAACATAGGACATATCTCGGGAACCATCAAACATAGGACATATGTTCATATACACACCTCAGTTACTTCCAACATAAATCCATACACCATTATGTAGCCTATATAGCCTATATGCTGTATAAAGACCGTATACATAGTATACATGTAAGCTATATTCACAGTATGTATATATGCATTATACATACAAATACACAGTATATACAATATACATACATAGGACGTCTGGGTAAAACACAAGTAATTAAACTTTCAATATCTACAATTTCTCTTGAAGAGCACGTGTCGACGCCGACAGCTAAAAAATTTAAATATTACTTCCGGTAAGCTTGTCTGTACCGGGTACCAGCGCTGACAAGTTCGAACCTGGATTCACTATGAAAGGTCTCATCTATAAGCATACACTCATTGTTGACGCAGGTCAGCGCCGATCAGCGCTGGTAATCGGAAAGCTAGAACTAAACATATTACTTTTAAAATCCTTTATTTGTTTCTTTATTTGTTTATCTGTTTAGTTTAGTAAAGTAAATTAATGAAGAATCCTACTTGACTTTATTGTAAATATATTATGTTTAGGGAGATAAGGCTGCAGCCATTCAAAGCGATCAACTAATGGCTCTTTATCAAATACTGTTTATTGAAACATGAAAGCAAAGGGCACGAGACCGTTACTGGCTGCACTTGTGAATAACCCTATCCATAGAATAGACCTATCGCCAGACGAAAAATGATATTTGGTCAATCGCGGTCACCGCTTTCACAATCCAGAATGCTCAGCTGTCGCCATCTGGCGAGCTTATCGCAATACACCGATCACTGATACGTTTGAGTTCTAGTCAACTTGGGGTGATGCTGATCAGAGTATCGGTGAAAAAAAAACCCACAGACAGTGATTTATCACCCATCTCTAAAAAATGAGTGGTGTAGTATTGGTTCAGGAAAATGATTTAGTACAATGAATCAGTCTTCCAAAGATCTATTCAACTATTTGTATAGATAAAGGTTGATTTATTTAATTACACTAACCCACAGGGGCACATCCAGAAATTTACCTTTCAGGTGGGGATTGGGAGGGGGACAAAGAATTAAAGTTGGATCCAGAACGTAATTTAATGTATGACTTTTAAATGCCTCTGGGAACTATTTAAGGTTTTTTTTGTGATAGCCAAGTGTAGTGATTTAAATAATATGTGTGGTCTTACATACAATGTATGCTTTGTCTTTGTGTACTTCTTTTTTACAATTTGTAAATTTAGGGGCCATTTGAATGTGTGTAACAGTAGGCTTAATACTATGCTTTCCCCACAAACCGGAGCACTTTAAGTGTTTTGCTCCAAGAGAAGAACCAGTGGTGGTGGAAAACATTGTTGGAGTAAGGTGGAGGCAGTTAGGAAAATTAAGTTTTGGGGGGAGAGTTTTGCTCTCCAAACCCAGAGGGGAACGCACTTGTTGTTTTCTTTCTTCAATCACATAGAACGAACCTTTCAGTAGCCTACACCTTATTTGTTTGTTTTAGTTAATAGTTCGAGAACCAGTGATTATAATAAAACTAAATACACCTGTTGGCATACCTCTTGAAGGAACTTCACATCTTTTTGTGGGAATTTCAGGGGGGGAGGGGTCACCAAATTTGGGAACCCCTAGCTTAGTGGAAGTGTATATGTAGGCATACTATCAGCAGGACTGAGGGATAAACTCTAAGAGTTGTTGAGATGTTTGAGTACAAGGGGGGGGGGGGGGAATGAGTCAATGAGTAAGGAGGTGAGTGGGAGTGAGTAAGGGGTGAGGAGGTGAGAATCTCAGATGGTTCATATGCGCTGAGGGGGTGGAGGGAGGGAGCTATCAGGATGGTTCATCGGCGCTGGAGAGGAAGGGAGGGGGGGAAGTTGTATGAAAGGTTCACGTTTGAAATAAGGCCAAAGTTTGATCATGAAAATGAACTACTCCCTCCACCCCCTCAGCACCTATGAACCATACGGACTTCTTACCCCGTCACCCTTTACCCCCTCCCCCCCTACTGTACTCACACATTATCTCCACAAACTTTTCCTAAGAGTTTATCGCTCAAGTCACTCTTACACCTTCCACGACGACCCCGCAGCAAGAAACCCTGGCACTCCACTTTCCAGCTCCTGAGCCTCCAAGGAATGTCACTTCACCAACAAACCGCAACCGCCCCCCCTCCCACCCACCATCCAGAAAAGACAACTGAGCAAGCCACGAGTAAGAAATTTAATTAATGTTGAACATACTTTAATATATATGCTTATAGAATTTAACTTATTGGTTTTGTGAATTCTATTTTTAATAGTACTTACTAAAACTTTACAATAATGATCATTTTATGAGTTATTTCTTATCTCAAATAGTTGCGGAGATACGAACAAAATTGGAAATTTTCGTTTATGTACAGTACCCTCAAAGTAATTTTCATGGGAAAATAAGAACTGCCATTTTGTTTGTAGTTCTAAACAATGCCTTTAAACAAACTTCAATCAAAATCATTAGAGTGGATTTCAAGAAAAACTATTTTTCATCTTTTCGCCCTTAATTTTAGGGTTGGATATCTAGCTCTAAACATTGCTTGGGGGAACCGTATGAAACACTAGACACCCATTTTTAGCCCGATCAGTAAAATGATTTCGGCTCTAGTCTGAGACACACAATCAGACAGCATCGCGAAGACCCCTTTTTTGGTTTCGGTGTGTCATAAAACGTCGAAATTTATCTCTAGAATTCATGATTTTTTGGGGGGAAGAGGGGCGGGTCATAATACTTTTCACTCAGAGGGGTCAAAGGAAAGTAAAAAAATTCTAGTTATTTTAAAAATGAGTTTCAATAAAGCAATAATAGTTATCTTTTGAGACTTTTGTATCGACTACAGCGCTTGGTGGTCGAATGTTTCACTAATGTTGAATCTCTTATTTACCAGGTGTGTTATTACTTCAATATTATAATCAAATTCTTTACGAATACATCCCCGTCTCCCGGGATTTAATGGTCTTAAAATCTTACCGGAAATGTTCATCTCCAATATTGGAGTTATTTGAATGGATTTTACATTCAGTGGATAGTTAAAATTAGTTTAGGGTTGGCCAAGTATTTGCTAACCAATTTTGATTCCCCACACTCACTCGTCACCCAACACACTATTTGATGACGTATATACATCCTCTCCAACTCGACCTTCTCTCCTACTTAGTAGGTCGCAAGCCAACACTGCAGAAAGTTTGCTGATTTAAAATTTACTGTAAAATGTTTATCTCTCGGTAGGGACGAGAAAGGTAGAATTCATAGGAAGTGAAGGACTTACAATCATTTGGGGAAACTTTCTAAGGAAAAAAGCACTTATTTTTATCCAATATCCCCATCAGCTGATAAACTAAACAAAAGATTGCATTCCCTTAAACACGTGCACACCAGTGCGAATAATGCCAGTAGTTAGTTCTTGATTCTTTAAAAGTTTCTCTTAGTACCGCGTCTTACTACCGGTCTGGGTTATACGCCTATGTACTAATTACACTAATGTGCTAGTGATTAGTAATGTAGAACTTAGAGGAAGTGCACCGTATTTGCGTAGAGGGAGAATGGAAAATAATTTGGTAAAAAAAAAATTCAATGCGTCAATCGGGCTTGAACCTCGACCTCTCTGCCTTCGGTAGTCTAGACTATTACGAGAGTAGCGCTTTATTATTATTATTAGCACCGCGTCTTACTACCCGTTCGGGTTATACGCACTTACGCTAATGTGTAATGGTAGGGTGATTGTGAGACGAAATGGAGGACCTACAGTTTAACGTGGAATCCGAACCACGGTGGAGGCCTGGCATTCCTCACATTCACAAGTTGTGATTAATACACGTCTTGTCAGAGGTGAAGGAAGGGTTTGGTAATCAGATAAATCTGTGCCGGGACCGAGGATTGAACCCCGGTCGCCAGCTCAGAAGTCCGACACCTTACCCTAGACCACCAGGTCACCTAGTAGCGCTTTAGACCACGCGGCCACCTAAGCAGGTTTTTTTTAAAAGTTTAAGTGGAGCCAACTTATATGGACCTCACGAATCAGAATCCTGTGTGCGCTCATGGAGCTGCTACTTGAGAAAGGAGTGAAGAAAAAGGACCTTGATGGAAACTGGGAGTTTTTCAAACTTTAGGCTTCATAAAGCGAGAAGATGGAACATGGACTGCAAAGCATAGAGTCCGTCGTGGCTTAACCATATTGTATTAATAAGGTATAGAGCGCTCATCGTAGCTGCGCATAGCTCAGAAATGAGGCCACCATTAGAAACAGCTGATTAGGGGTAATAAGTCACACGTATTCCCAGGACAGAATGACGAGTACGGTCTCGCAAGGTCGAATGGCGTTAGGAAACATTAAAATGAATGTTTGTTTATTTTCTACGTGGTTAATAATTTAAAACTATGATCGCCTATTAAAAATAATATATATATAATATTACGGTATGTATTTAGGCAGAAGAAAATATAAGATGTAAAAACTTTTGGCCCAGGATGGGCAAAAATGGAGAGCTACATAAACCAATCATAATATTGATGGCCTAATAATATATACATACATATAGGTCTGTATTTCTTTAATTGGAAAGAAAAACTAAATAAACAGATTATGTTTGAACATTTTGATTACTTCAGCTAAATGTTCACATTTAACTGGATTAAAAGTCAATTTGAATTTTTTTAGTAACAATGTTTATGATATGATACTGAAATAGAACATCTTAGTATTTCAAATTAAGAGGATATAGGCCTAATCGAGACTAATTTTTTTTAGTATATTAGATTATCAATATTTTCTTTAAATTACATTTTTTTATCAGTCCATTGCTCTTTACTTATAGGTAGCAATTTTCAAAACAATTATGTAAAGTTAATTTCACTATTTATTATAATAATAAATAATAATACAATATTATTATTTATTATATAATAAATAAATACATATATTTATTATATAAATAATAATCACATATTATGAAAATGACTCTTGCACTAATTCAATTAAATTATATTCAATTAAAACTTCTAATTGTCATTATATTTTAATTAATTTTTATTCTACATTTTATATATCAGTTAGGAAAATATTGTAAACAGCAAATCTAATCAACTTAATTTTTCGTCAGAATTTTGTCCAAATTCTTTTTTATAATAATTGTCAATGAACTTTTAATGATTTAATCCATATTATTTACAAAAAAACAATGTTAGTATATTCATTTTTAAAGTGTTATTATTTCCGAGACCCTTAGCTCAGTAAACAAACACGCTACAGAGCGAGCTAAGGTGTTGGACAACAAGCCTGTTACCGAATCTATGAACCGTCTAATAATTGTCTCAAAGCTCCTGCCAACCAGCATTCAATGTCAGCCTCGTGCAAATAAGGCAGAAATTAGTTTACCTCGTCCTTTATCAACGGTCTTCCACTTGGCCCTCATTTATAGACGAACCTTGATCTTTGTTGGGTGGCAAATAGTCTCTTGCCCTGTTGTCACCGGTCCGAACTGGTTCACCCACCCCTTCCCTTCTAGAGAAACTTGGGGGGGTACTATTTATAGTGGCGTGGCTATCGATAACTCGAGTTTCCATTCCGTCGACGTGGTTCTTTCAGCTTGGAAGGACATCTACAGGCAATCTGTGGTGAGTGCATCGTAGGAAGAGGACCAATTCCATTCATTTTTAAATTCCGGCCTTTCCACGTGGTCGAGTGGTTAGAGAGGAAAACACAGGTCTAAAGGACACTGGTTTGATATCGAGGCCTGCCCGGAATAGACAAGCTTTATGATTATTTTCGCACCACGTTATTCTTTCTAACCGCCCAAGCCATTTTACATTAATAGAATTTGGGTAGATACGTGGAAGGTAAGTTTTAAATTTAAATGTATCTGTATTTACATGGAAGACGAATGGGAAGCCATCTAATTGAAAAAAACCTTCAGGTTCCGACCTGGATTCTAGCACCAACTTTACCGTCATCAGCAAACCAGACCAGAAGAGGTTGGCAACTTATCCTGCTTTCCCCTCGATACACGTATCAGGGGTTTCCAACTTAAAAGTGCCCGAAGACCACAAATGAATCCTTGAGTCTAGTGGCTGGCTACATCATAATAGGCTAGCGGGCTTAGGGAAATATTACTTAAGCAGATACACAAATTATTATTAAAATAGAGTGCAATTAAGTTTATTACTGAATAAACATCAGTCGGAGCTTTCGTGGATTATTTTTTCCCACGCAACAAGGCAAAATTTTCTGTTTCTCGGCTAAAAATACCAATCAATTTTACTACAATAGTTTACTTTTACAAAAAAAAAACTTCTTGGACATAAAAAAAGAAAAGAATCGCAGGTCACCAGTTGGAAACCTCTGACCTAAATATTTAATAATCTACCAATTGGAGAGCTTACCGATCCCATTAACTGTTATTATGTCCAGAATCGATACAGGACACCCTAGACTTTTGGTCTCTCATTCCAACTAATAAGAGACAGTCATACGAGGACTAAACACTAATATGAATATGGTACTACAGTAGCCTCATGGCTTCTTTGGTGCTGACTGACAGCTCACAGCTGACTTCTGACGGCTTTGAAAAGCTACCAGACCAAATTATGTATCCCTACGCCGAACCATATGATCTGTAAAAAAACATATGTTTAGCAGCTGTCACTTCTGACAGTCAAAATTTAGGTACATACCTAAATGTTGACTGTCAGAAGTCAGCTGTAAACTGTCAGTCAGCACCAAAGAAGCCATGGGGCTACTGTAGGTAGGCTAGGGTGTTTCTATCTTAGATTATATCAATTTGTGATCCATGTGCTGAAATAATGTTGTGTTTAAAGATCGTGTGTTAAACACTAGAAATAATAACAAAAAACCACTAGTATATAAAATCACATCTACAATATTGGTACTCGCACATAGGAAAGGGAGAGGGGATGGGAAGTGAAACATATAAAAAAATAAAATTTAGAGCCAATCAGAAAGCAAGAGGTAAATCAGTACGAATCAAGCAAGTGCTGTTGCTATTGGTCATCTATTTTCATTGTGAAGTGAAACATTTATTATAGGTCACGGCCGAGAGTAGATGGGTAAAGTATACGGCATATGCCAACACATTGACGGATTACTGAAGTTCACTGTGTTAGAGCAAGGGCTGGAAACCTTTATGGACCCAGATCGACTTACAAACTTATCAAAGATCCCGCGACCTCTCATCCTTTCTCCACTCGACTTTTTGACGCCTTTTTTTTATGTATAGACCTCTTAAATTCAACCTTTCCCCAATTACTCTTGTTCTCAATTTTTTATCTATATGAATATTATGAAGAATTTGTAGGAGCGTTGTACGATATCTGCCACACGAAAAGGGCTGATATTTTAAAAGTAGGAGCCCCTGTGCACAAACATATGCACCTAGAAACTGAAATGTTATAATTTTTGATTTGATTTTTTTTTATTTATCAAAAACTGGGTCGGAAGAAATAAAATGAATAGATTTTTTGTCTCCCTGTTTGAAACAAAAAAAACAAAACAAAAAAAAACAATGTTACCTAAGGTAGCCCCGCAATATATTAAGCTATTTAATTTTCTCTTCACAAAGCTCCAGGTGTATATTAATTTCCAGCTGAGTTAATAAAGGGAGGTGGTGAATTGATATTAATAGAAATTAAAAAACTGCCATGTTCCAACTGGAATCGTGATGTACTATTACTATAATAATGAAGGAAACTGTAGTAATACCTATTTACCAAAAAAAAATATTTTCGTCCTAAGGTAATTCTTAATTTTTGGGGCAGATATTGTATATTTAAAAAAAAACTTCTGGGGAACATTATAAAAACACTAGATACCTAGTCAGGCGCGGATTCGGGGTGGGGGGATTTCCAAAGGTCAGTTGACCCCCTGTGAAAGTTAGAAAATTAGTACAAAAACAAAATGAAAGTTCAAATTTTAAAAAGAAAATATAACACAGATAAATTATACAATTCTTTGTCTTTTAACGCGCAGACAGCTCTTAAGCCGGATCCACACGTGCGTTATTCGTCCACGTTTATTCAATTTTCGATATGACTCACGTAAGTGTGGAAAAAATATTCGTTTCCATGTACTAATATTTGTCGTACATAGCGAACATTGTTCCGCATAGAGACGGTAGACTACCACACATCAAAGAAGACTAATAATCGCCTGAGAGCAGTTCATCCACGGATACCAAATATAGAATATGTGTGGACAGCAGGAACGGCGGAACTTTGGGGAACTCTGCTCCCCTGGAAATAATTTGCCCCCCTCCCGCGGAATAAATTCCCCCTAGATATATTTCAAATTCTCTGATATTATCGAATATGAAGCTGAAAGATGGCCTTAAATTAAACTCCAAATGACTTTTATGCATTCTGTCAAAAATTTGCCGGAGAAGACCGCTTTAAATAACTACTAGACTAAAGGCATCTAACTAGCAGAAAAAGTCAGGGGAAGAAAGCTCTAAATAGATTCCAAGGTCAGTCAAAATTAAAATTAAATCCAATCAAATATTTTTAAAGAATAAGTAATAAGGGTGAAACATATGAAAAAAGGGGGGGAATGGTAAAAAGGGCATAAAGTAAATATATTAAAAATAAAACGGATATAAAGGTTAAAATAGGTAAAAACCACACAGAAAAAGTATTGTTCTATAATAGTTTTATCAATTTCGAGCTCTTCCGTCCCCGTGGCTTAAATTTTGAAATTAGATATGTTCAGACATCTTTGGGATGGTTTTCATACCCGCCTGACAAATTTCAATCGTCTACCACGTTTAAAGGTAATTGATTGTTTAACTTTTGGAAATTTTGTAAGCCCCCATTTCACCAGCCCCCTAATCGGCCCCGTGGTATTGCGGCCAGTGCACCTGGCTGAGAGCCTAGGGGCCCTGGGTTCTATTCTCGGCTGGTACCATGTGTATTTTTCCCAAGGGTCACCAGAAGTTGGTTACTTAAGCTTAAGTTAGGTTTAAGATTACTCCTGGCTCCAAACCTTCATAATCATCATCACATCATCTCAATGCGGGCACGACGTGTAGACAACCTCCATAGGTGGACCCTGGGCAACGTTCTGTGCCACCAGAGAGGTTAAGAGGCTACACACACGACGACCGAACTAGATATAGCCATCCCGGTCAAAGATTCCATACGATGAAGAAAAACAGCCTCCATTCTAAATACAGTGAAATCTTCCTTAACGGACACCTCTGAATATCGGATTCTTCTTTATAACGGACAGTTTAAATCTCCCCATAAGAATAACATTAGCTTTTACGGTGAAACAACTTCTCAATAACGGACGCGGACAGTTTCGTAGACTCATATTTATGGAGATAAATCTCTAAAGAGCGGACAAAAATTGAAAACACCAGTCTATATATGGTATTTTACTGTAGGAATGTCTGGAATATCATTGTCTCGCGCGAAGTGTAAGCAGTCCTGCCTTCACTCTCTAGGGAAAGTTTCTAAAATATCCTACGTACGTAGTAACATAGAGAAAAGATACTTTGTCTATGGTAGTAATGACCATGGTACTTCAAGGTCTTACCTCCCTTTCCTTCCAAACCTTCAGAGGGGGTTGTTCTATAAGTTAGTGTGTGCTCGTGCACACATAGGCTATAGCCCCTACAGTACAGAAGGCCTACTGTTCACAATTCATTTAACCAGCGTATTGTTCTGTGTGTAATGCAATCTGTATAGTTTGCCACGAACAATATGTATTCACTTGTCATTATCCTGTATACAATACTGCACATTGTAGCAATTAGTTTGCTGTATTCACCGTACTATATAGGTTGATATAGATTAAACTGTGTTCAAGCAGTATGATTTTTTTAAATTAATTTTTCCAAAAAATGGGCACTTATTAATAACGGACAATTTTTTTTATCCCGGAAGGTGTCCGCTATTCAGAGATTTCACTGTAGTAAATATTTAAATTACATTATAGTAAATATTTAAATTAATTTTGTTATTCGAGCAATCCCTCTACATTCTTGGCAAATTTAAATTTTCAGCCTCGTCTAAAAAGTTAATTTATACTTAACCTCTTACCCCCTTTCCTATTTTATCCATTTAAAATATTAAGTCTTTTATGGTTATTTGGTGTGCTCTCTCTATACCTTCTTGCAGAATTTAAGTTTCATACGTCAATAAAAAGTATTTGTTTCTATTAATTTTAAAATTGTGAGCTTCCATTTTCCATTTAAACAACTCTTACTAAGAAATTTCAAATTGTATCACGAATATGGTTATTTGAAGCTGTTCTTCTTCAACCTCTGCCTGCCAAATTTAGGTTTCCTACCACACCTAAAAGTGTGTCTTTTGGTTAAGCCCCGCCCCCCCTTCCTCTTTTATGAAGTCCCAATTAAAAATCATAAATCTATTGCTTTCAGCCATTATTACTTATTTGGAGTGGTCTTTTACCTGCTTGCCGAATTTAAATTTTCTACCACGCTGATAATTAGCTATTTACTATTAGTTTTTTGAAATTTTGAACCCCTGAAACACCTTTTTTCCCATTCATTCGTAGAAATTCAAATTTTAAGATTTATTTGGTTATCTGGAGTTGTCTCTCTACCTTTCTGCCATTTTTAATTTCATACCGCATTTAAAAAGTTTTTTTTTTCAAACTATACCCCACATTTCCTAAAGCCTCCTTTTAAAAATTTCCCTATTTTAGATTTTTCTGGTTATATGGAGCAATCCCACTATTTTCCTGCCAAGCGAAATTTCAAGTTTCCAGCCAGGCCCAGGGGTTGGTAATATACGGTAATGAGTGAATCAGTGAGTCGAACACCTTTCTGTCACTTCCCACCCTCTTAGGGGATGAAATTTTAAAAACCCAATTCTTGAAAAGAACCTTTATTTTAAATTTAAAGGCTCTATGCCCGCTGGTTCAAAAGATAAATCAATGAATTTTGAAAATGTTTCAACCACCTTTAATAGGCCTTAGAGGTCAAATTTACAAAACCCCGTCTAATCTTTTTTATAGGGCCTAAAATAAACCTTCACGACAAATTTCAAGTTTCCAGGCCCAGGGGTTGGGGAGATACGGTAATGAGATGAATCAGTGAGTGAGTTTTTCCTTTATATTGATTGCACACCCATAACACTATGCATAAGTGTGAGCAGGGGCGTTACACAAAATATATTTGGGGGGCGGGGGAGCGGTTGAACCAATGTTTTTCCCAACTCTAAGCATTTCGTTCGAAATAATAAGTTCCCAAGTAGCAAAGTAGAGTACTATAATGGCAATGTTGAGAACGAGGCGGGGGCAGGAGGGTCCCAGAATTTTTTAAATTTGGGGTGATATTCAAGCCTTGAACCGAGCTTTTAGGCAACTGTATTTTTTAATTTATGTATTTAATTGTTCGTATTGGATTTTTAAAGCTACAAGGCTTTTTTCAGTGCGTAAGGAAATAACGTGAATTATTATTTATTTCAGTTTACCTGCATCTGAGCTAAATATCCAATTGAGCTTAAATATATTTAATTAAATTTGCAGATATCGTTCAAATCGTGTATTTTAGATTACAAAATTTAACTGACTTTACTACAGCGGTTTTTAACATTTTGTAGTTTATGACCACAACTTTTCTCTCCGCGGCCATCGCAACCCTTTGATAATTTAAAAGCGTTCAAATCCTAGTTTTTAAGTTTTTTTTCACTGTTTATTACTACCAGCCCGGACTATCTACAGTTAACTACACCAGTGGGATAGGTAAAATTTGGAGGAAATTTACACTTATTTGCTTGGAAGGGTATTAGGATAAACTACCCCTGGCCAGAATTAAAATTCTTACTTCACCTTCACTAACAAACCAAACCAAAAGAGCGTGACATTAAACTAATGCTTGTTTTAATTATTATAAATTGCTTATAATAATGATTATATGCGACTAATATGTAGTAAAATAGAATCAACAAGCCCAAGGTCAGGGGATGATTTTATATTATGCTAGCAGCATTACAAGGCTGCCACAGAAAACAAGTCAACAAGAAGCTATCAGAATGGAATAACCAAAAGGAACCTAAGCAGTAACTAGGTAGTTTTTAGCACTTTAACAACTTACATTTCTATTAGAATTACGCATCTTCATACTTTATCAAAAAATTAGCAACTTGGCCATGTTTATTTAAAAAAAATTCAACTGTAAAATAAAAACGCAACAAAAAATTGAATTTATCGATATTTCTACAATATTTTGATACCTGTCTACTGCAGCCCACATTAAAAAAAATATTTTTTCAGAAATATAAGACTGAGAAATACATATGTGAAAAATTTAGCATCGATTGAAAATTGGTTTGAAGTTTAAAAACGTATATGAAGTTATATTTTAAAGTTGTCAGTTGATCTGTACGATTAAATGTGTGTATGTAAACACTCTATAGGTCACAACTCACAATAAATTGAGTCAAATAATCTTCTTTTTACTTTACATCCATTAATGATTCCAGCCTGTGGCCTGGATCAGTTTTTTATTCAAGCCATATAGTTTCCACTACTGGCTTGCTAGGTCTGTAGTAGCTTCATATGGCTTCTAATCTAACGTAAGACTAGGACAGGCACAACATCCAGTCCCCGGCCGTTAATTCATCAGTGTGAAATGGTAAACAGAAATTTCACCAATGATACATTTTCCGGCCATGCCGGTAATCGAACCCGGGACACTTAGTTCAGCAGATAGACATGCTACCGACTGGGCTATGGTGTCGGATAGTCAAATGGTCTTCTATTAGCTTAATCTATTATCAGAATATAGCTAATTTGAAATTCATTCCGATTATATTGCCTGAAGTAGGATTTTTTTTAAATAGTCTATAGTTATAAACAAAAATCAACCTACAAGAGAAAGAGGTACGCAGTTTTGGGTTCACCGAGTAGGTCTATTATGATTGCACTAATTAAGTTAATGGGCGTGTTTTTGTGTCACAATTTTTTCCATAATGCAGATCGAGGTTACAGCTTTTTTTCTATTACTTATTTAAAAACTGTTGAGGTTGGCGGCACAGAAAAAAAATAAGGTCGCGGTCCGTGGGTCGGAACACATTGACTCAGAATATCACCGCTATATAGCGCCAGCGTTGGTGTAGGCAATTTTACTCGTAAATAGCGACGCGAGGGCAATTTGTTTGAATCGGGGAGGGTATTGGCAACCCTGCCTCAGACTTTGAAAGCAACACGATAAATCCATTTTAAATTTATTGCTGAGAATAACCAAGCATACCAGAAGATTTCCCAGAGGTCTGCAATGATTTCGTTATTGATTTCAGCAACTCCAAGTGGCGACCAAAATAATAAATACACTATGTATTTTTTTTAAATTCAATGTTTAACCTCATTTCAACTTGAATCCTGCATCAAATTTTAATATGCATCGAGTGATTATTGGGATACATCTTTTTTTGAAAGTTTACATTATTAAATCATTACATTTACGAAGTTAAAAAAAATCCACTTAAACTATTAAATTGAAACTTTATCTTACCAACCAAATAATAGTGAAAAATTCACCTGCATCATCCAATCTGGCTTGCCTGTAACGAGGTCAGGGTTCGAATCCTATATGTGTATAAAGAGGGTGATTTATTCATAAATTTTTCTCCTATTCCTACATGCAAGTGTAGGTACGTTTCATAAAAATTCTACTTTTCGAACCCTTAATTTATCAGTGTTATTAAATGCATATAAACCGGATGGGTGCAACAAAATAAATGTTACGATACAATCGTTAATTCTTTCACATTTAATCTCTCATGGTTAGGAACAACCTTTTAAAAATGTGTTGTTAATAACTTTCAGTTCAAATATATATTTTTAACAAAATCACTTAAGATATTTTTTAATAATTTTGAGTTTTCATAAACCAGACATCAGTAGTTTATACACCCTTAATTTTTGAGCTATGATTAAAATGTATATTTCTTCTCGAGGTAAGAACATAAAACATCTAAATACTAAGGCGGCCGCCTCTGTCAGCGAGAAAATGTCAATCTCTGTCAGGTCACATGACTTAAGGTGCGGCAAAAGGGAGCGAAAGTTATTTTACAGTTTTTATAGCATTACACTTTTTTGGCCAAAATATATCAAATATTTCTCCAGTAGCAACATAGAGTTTAGTTTTCTGCACATTCTAGTATCAACAAATCTTGAATATCTGTCAAGGGTGTCCTGGAATTTTGTCAAAACTTTTTCTCTGTATTTAAAAAGTTTTGACAAAATTCCAGGATACCCTTGACAGATATTCAAGATCTGTTGATATTAGGGTGACCTGGTGGTCTAGGGGGTAAGGTGTCAGACTTCTGTGCTGAGGGTCCGGGGTTCAATCCTCGGTCCCGGCACAGATTTATCTGATTTCCAAACCCTTCCTTCACCTCTGACAAGATGTGTATTAATCACAACTTGTGAATGTGAGGAATGCCAGGCCTCCACCGTGGTTCGGATTCCACGTTAAACTGTAGGTCCTCCATTTCATCTCACAATCACCCTACCATTGCACATTAGCGTAAGTGCGTATAACCCGAACGGGTAGTAAGACGCGGTGCTAATAATAATAATAATAATAATAATAATGTTGATATTACAATACTTTGTCTGTGTGTGAAACTAAAAACTGTTTCGCTCATCCTTAGGTCATTGTTGTTTATTAGAAAATGAATTACTGCGCCGCGATTTCTGTGTAAATTATTTAATATCTCGATTAACCGGTCGTGAGATGACCCGTTCTCTATCTCACATCTCCACGAGTCTTGACACACAAGTCTGCTAATGTGACTGTTCGTAGAAACAACGAATGTTTTATTTTAAACAATGACTGCAACACAGACCGTGACGTTATTCTTTTGATGGCGGCTGCAGTTCTAAAAGTATGCCGTATTTTATAAACTACAATCACGACAAGTTTAACTTTTATTTTACAGACCTGAAATATTAATATATCAGCTAGTGCAGGATTTCCCATCAGTTACACTTGCCTAGGTTGAATGTTACTTAGCTTTGGGACCTAAAAGGTCCTTTAAGGTTTTATAATCCATCATTGGCTCTCATAAACATCCTACTCCCTGCTCTATGTCTTACTACCCGTCCAGGTTATTTAAATAGTTAAACTAACGGTGTAGGGATGAGAACAAGGTCGCCCTTAAGGGTGTGCAAACGATGAGGCCGCACAGGGCCCCACGATTTGGGGGAGGAAGGGGCGTGTTTGTTTAGGAAGTAAAAACCAAGTTAGAGTGGAAAATTGTTTCTTGCGTGCTCGTTTAAGTAGGCTCCCTGTATAGCCGATCTAGAAAATATTGTAAGATAGTAAAAACAAATAGAAACATATGTGGTTTATATTCTGAAAATTGAAAAATGACATCTGGTCACGGGAATCGAATCCGGGACCTTTGGCTTAGTACGCCAATGCTCTAACCACTGCGCTATCCAGGATTCGTCCCGTACTCAGGGTCATTCTTCACTTATATTTTAAGGCAAAGTTCAGAATATGATATCTAGATGGAGTAATTCCCACTAAATGCATAAATAATAGCTTTGGCTATTTAATTCATATGTGGTTTAATTTAATGCATGAGTGAGGCAAGTTCTCCGTTTTTAACCATACAAATTTGTAGTTGTCTGTCTGTTCGTGCTGAATATGTCAGAGAGTAAATTTTGAACAAACTAACCGATTTAATTTAAATTTAGTGCAGAATTTCTTTGTAGCTTAATACAAATCAAAAATGGTTGGGGAAGAAAATTGAACGATATGTTGGGAAGAACACGGCTTCTAGCATTAATTAATAATTACATGTAGTTTCCTATATGGGTATTTCCTGATACCTCATAATAAGGGTGAAAATGGGTATATAGGTACTAACTACCGTAATGACGTTAATAAACTAAGTTATCAAATATATTTTTTGGGTGGGGGTGGGTGGGGAGAAGGAAAGGGGTGAAGTAGACAACTGACGTCGGCTAACGCCGCCCTGAATGAGAAAGTTTGTTTTATTGAAAGTTTACCCAAATTAGCGTGGAGGGAGAGTGTAAAAAACCATTAAGTAAAAGTGGCTTCAGTAAACTTGACTTTGCAAAGTTCCCAAAGCACAGAAATAAGAGTTTAAATACATTATACACCACCTCTCCCAAAAATAAATCTCTCGGTGCAACATTGGTGAAAAGTGTACCGATACAATTTGCTATTAACGAAATTGAACGTTAAATAACAAAGTTAGAAGTAAATATTTTCTTAAATGTTCATATTTTCTACTCACTATGAACATACAATATAAGAACCAGTATGTAGAAACAATCTTCTACCTCAGGTATGTCGCCAGCCTGTGCGGTGGTGACATCACTATACAGTGAATGCATCTAGTCAGCAAACTAGTTTATAGACAACTAGGCTAAAGTTTTACATAGTTTTTTATCACCACGTCTTACTACCTGTTCAGGTTATACATACATATATATTAATTACTCTAATGGGGTAGGGATGAGGAAGGAAGCATTTTAAAGGTAATTTAACCGCATTTGCATGAAAGGAGAGTGGGGGAACCATTTAGGGGAAAATCACCTATATTAGACCCAACTGAGATTCAAACACCAATCTACACATAGAAAGCAAATCAGTGTGACTAAGATGTCTAAAAATAATCAGTGGGTGTTTTGGAAGTTATTCTAGCAGCACCACTCACCTAAACACGAGAGACTGCTGCAGCAAATTAATCACTTAACACCCGCTTCTGTGGCCGCATGGTCTATGGCGCTACTCTCGCAATAGACTAGACTGACGATGATGGGAAGATCGTGGTTTGATTCCGGTTGGGTGTACTGAGATTTTTAATCTAGATAGTTTCCCCACTTTCTATCTACGCAAATGTGGGTACACTTCCTCTAAATTCAATCTTCCTCATCCCTAACCAATTAGCGTAATTAGTACATAAGCGTATAGCACGAATAGGTAGTAAACACGGGGTGCTAAGGGAAAAAAACATTACTTAACAGTTATATCATTTTAACCCCTTACATTCTTTTCTACTTGAATTTTTAATATACCCAGCGAGCACCAGCGTCCTTTTTATTTTCCTTCTTCTCCTAAATGGATAGACAGATGACTTAAAAACTAGCTTAATTCAGGACAGGCATAATATTACAAAAGGCTTATTGCCTTTAAAGGTTATCAAAAACCTATATTAATTTAAAGACAGGATTAAAAAGGAGAATATTTAACCACCACTTGTTTGAAGGGAGGACAGAAAAATGTGGGGGAAATCACCCCTTAACGCACAGAAACCAGATCACATATACATAGTTATGAACATCTGAACAGCGCAAGTAAATGGATTTGAACCGTGACCCCTAACCAGGGCCGGTCTAAGGCAAAAGTTTTGTGTGTGAAAAACTCACATTTTGCGCCACCCAACCCCATCTGAAAAAAACTGCGGAGAATACTATGTATGGCCATTTTAAAACTAGACCCTATATATATCATTTTGAATGTTCTTTCCCAAATTTGTTACACATCTGAGATTGTCTTTCCACAGAATCCTGGAAATATGTTCCTTCATAACAGGATTGAATTTTGCAATCAACTCTACGAGCCCGAGAAAATTTCCATTATTTTTGATTTAGAGGGTTTCGTGAGTTTCTCGAAAAGCCATGTTGTGTTGGGCAAGATAGCAAGATGGCAAACTTATTTATTTGAGGTATTTTTAGTGCACTTTCTGAAGTGACTGGATTATATCAGCACACAAGAATTTCTAGGAGCGAGAACGAAAGCATCTACCGATTTTGCCGAGAAAGGTATTTTTTACATGCCAGGTATTTTTTACATGCCACAATCATCATTATACTGACGGATTTTCTTCCCCTCAGAAGTAAGTTGTGCTACGGATTTTTATCGCTCAATTGAAATCCGTCGATCCCAGTTGGGTTTGAACCCACAAACCTCGGGTCCTGAGACGATCACTTTACCCCAAGACCACCGAGGTCGACAGTTTTCAAGCAAAGCTGTTACGGACACCCCCCCCCTCCACCCCCTCTACCCTGACAAAGATCTGAAACAATATTAATCTCTGCTGGTGTTGTTAGTGTATATCCTCCTCTTGCTCCATGGTCTCTGCTGTAGACTAACCCGGTGAATATCTTTATCGACCTGTGGGGTCTTGGAGGGAGAAGAAGGGTTTTTACTGGAGTGTTGGAGGAGGGGAGGGGGATTTAAACGGGAGGTGGGACAGATAAAGTTTCTACAAACACCCTCCTATCTGCTGGAGGCAGTTCCCAGGAAGACTGGCCAAGGTTTATTTTTCTGGAGATGCCGCCAACTTCTATCTGACCAACTCAGAGCACTAGGAAAGGAGTTATATTCCGGCGGGTATCCGCAATAATACAACAGATACGGATACAAGCGCGGATATAATAAAGATAAAGTTAAGAGTGAATGGTTTTGAATTTTCTAGTTTATGGTTTTATAAAATACTTACAAAAGATAACAGTAAAAAAAATCTATTTCGGCAACAAATAATATGTTTTTCCTGGAATTGTGCGCGTAAAAATTCTGTGGTGGAATAAATGTTAACCAAAATAAATAAACTACAACATGTTTATGTTTATCTAACAATATTATTTCCAATAGTCACCTCACACGCTCGAATAATAGAATAAAATCATACATATTATTAATGTTATAGGTGACCTGGCGGTCTAGGGGTAAGGTGTCAAGACTTCTGTGCTGGGGGTTCGCGGTTCAATCCTCGGTCCCGGCACATATCTATCTGATTGCCAAACCCTTCCTTAACCTCTGACGAGACGTGTATTAATCACAACTTGTGAATGTGAGGGATGTGAGGCCTCCACCGTGGTTCGGATTCCACGTTAAACTGTAGGTCCTCCATTTCACCTCACAATCAACCTACCATCACACATTAGCGTAAGTGCGTATAACCCGAACGGGTAGTAAGATGCTAATAATAATAATAATAATAATAATAATAATAATAATAATAATAATAATTTTATGAATTGCATTTAGATTATTCTCTTATAAATTAACTGGTTATGTGGTTATGTCTGCTAAAAACTTGACAATAACCGCGAATACGATTATGAATTTAAGGAGGGAGTCAAGGGGGGTCCACCCCCCCTGGGATTTGATAGACCCCTCTGTGGGGTGGGGGTTCATATATGCGTATCCAAACTTTTAGCGGACACGCCCTAGAAAAGTTATCTTTCTACGCCCTTGTTCGTCAATTCATCTGATATGTCACTTTTGATTGATAGTATCAATATTGATAAAATAATACTAATTATGTTTGTGTACAAACATATTATTTACACCACATATTACTACTACTTATCCAAGCTATCTGTATTTAAGTGAATTAAAGAGGAAAGGAAGGGATGAGAAAGGTAGAATTGAGATTAAATGCATCCACACTAACAGGGTGTGAAAGTGAGAAACCATGTAGGGTAAACAAAACTTAGTTCACTCAACTGTGACTCAAACCCCGACATCTCGGTCACCAGATAACCAGACAGGACGAGTTTTACGTTAGTCCACGCACCCACCAATGCGGGTGCCATCAATGCTGAGCGAGACAATTTAAAAAGGTGGAGGGTGGGGCAAATGCTCTATATCTTGGACATTCGATCTTATCTTACCTCTGCTCTCCTGGCTTATGGAGGAACTCATTTCTGAGGTGGGGACATCACCAAGGAGAACTCCACTATACCCAGATGGTAGGGGAGGAAATCCCTAGATGGTAGGATGATACGTGAGAATGATGATGGCGGAAAGCAGAGGGGACCTACAGTTTAACGTGGGCTCTGAACCACTGTGGGGGCCTGGCATTCCACACAATCACAAAGCGTGAACGCACACACTTTGCCAGAGAGGTGAAGAAAGGATAAAATTAAAAAGTTTGTATTTTGTAAAATGTCCTTCTCACTTTTAACAAGTTAATCCCACACCATTAATCACTGGGACAGATGTTGGTCTCATTTGGTTTGTCTGAGGACAGGATTTAAATCCCGGTTGGATGAATTTAGCTGTATTTCCCGGTTTCCCACCCTCCCTCCTTATTTTAAATCCTACTTTCCTCACCCCTATATCATTAATGTTAAAATATGCACAGTGAGGCTCCCGGAAAAAACACATACAATTATTTCTCCCTTTGTTTTGAAAAAGTTAATTTTAATTTAATTAAAATTTATTAGTTTTTTTTTAGTCGAAGGGGCTTTAAGACACCCCCATCCCCCCCTCCAACCGGTCTCCGCCATGGTTATGTAGCTGGTGTTGACCATATTTTGGAAACAGGGTGACTAGCTATTTTTGGTCTTTAAAAATAAATTCTCAGTGTTGTCTATCTTGGAATGCTAACGGAATGTTCAGCGGAAAACTTTTTAATAACTTGAACGTCGTAGGTCATCGGTTCAAGGCGCAGTTGATCCCACAAGTAATTACATTTAATTATACCGCTTTGCATATAAATGGAAGCGCGAGCCCACTTTTACGTGCAAGAATGTCACAAAGACATTAACATTTGCTCTAAATTTCAATTATATTAGTGTATACTTTAGTGTGTAGTACGTACTAGGGCTCTTTGCGTGAAGAATAACCCTGGGGCATGGAACGAATCCTGGATAGCTGGCTGGTGCATTGGTGAGCTAAGTCAAAGGTTCAAATCCCGTGTCCAGGTGTCATTTTTCGACTAATTTAAATTAACTGATGTGGTCTCCCCCGTTTAGACATTCCCGTGATTACAATGATTTGCAACCATTATGTTGACATTCATAAAAATATGATTTAATAGAAATAAAGCCTGGTCCTAGCTCAAATGTTCATTAGAGTTATGCGTTAAGGAGGCGTTTACTGGAACTTGCGTCAGCTACCCCTACCTCCACTTACCTTCTTTTAACCCAGCCCCCAAAAAATGACATTTTAAGTTTGGTCTATAGGGACTACTATGTTAAATATATCTATAAACTGTTAGTTTTGGAAAACCTTAGTTATGGCCTTGTAAATAACGCAGGCGCAAAGTTTGTTTGATATTTCAATATTTTTCTTAGCAATCGGACGACCTTGGATCCAGGTTATTTTAGCAAAGGTTGGTTAGTTCTGCTTTCTGGCGGTGAACTGCCAAGTGCCAACAACTGAAGAGAGTCCAGACCATAATTAGGTTTTTTATTGGGGGTGGGAGGAATGCTCCACGTGGGGTGGCTTGAATTATTCCCCTGCAAGTAATTAATTAAATATAAATAAACATTATTGGGTTGTAGAGTCAATTAATTGTATAGGATTCTAATAAGCTTACAGCCTAGGCTTTAATGAGGAATACAAAAACATATATTTTTAAATTAGACCAAATAAAACTTTTGTGGGGATTTGAAAAAATAGCTTCCCCCTCCCCACATCCCTTATTACCCTCTAGATTAGTCCTGAACAGAGCTAATTAGTGAATTCAGAAAAGACTGTCCAGCCACGCTAATTTAATATATTTGAAATTAAAATAATAACATAACTTTTAGATAATATTTGATAAAATCCACTTCTTATTTTGCCACCTACTTGTAAGATATATTTAGTCCTATAACAGCTGTATTTCATAAGGGAATGGCAGATCTGAAATTTCAAAACTATCAAAAATAAACCTTGATTGTTGATTTTATTTGTTTAAGAAAGGCTAGACTATGTTTCTAACCATTTACTATGATTTCAGAACTGCGAAATTTCCAGTAAAACGCCGTTTAAAATTACTTAATTTCAGCAGTTCACAATTTCGTTTTAATTATATGATTTAAAGTGTCAGATTTTTAATAAGGAACTTGTTGCTACCATTCACTCCCATTTTAGCGTGGGCCATCTGACAAACCACATATTAAATAAGGTAGGATTTCTGGACGCTCCGCCCCGTTGCGCGGCCCCCTTCAAGCTGTCAATCTAACGACGCCTATGGTTTCACAACACCTAAAAACTCACCGTGACATCTGAGCTGGTCTCTGAGCCAGTATCTCCAGCTTCACCACCTGAAGACATTATGACTTCTCAACTTTTGACACTTTACCCCCCCTTTTCAATAAAAAATTATTAAACTGTTATGTTCCGACAGAAAGTTTACTGCTAGGTTTACAGCACCACGATACGTGAAAACACACCTACTTTGCACGTACAACTGAGTAACGAGTGCGGGGACTGCTGACGCCACAGTATGGGGTGTATATCGGTGTGTGTGCGTCTGTTACTGTCCCCACCCTTATTCCGGGTGCGCATGCGTGGGACACGGACACGCGCGCAATGACGTCACGGCTGAAGCTTCAGCGTTTTGTTTATCTTATCACACGCGAGAGAGAGTTAGTTGATATGATCCATGACATAAACCTCCAGCAGGTGAGCTTGTTGCTGCGGTTTTGGCTTCCGCGCGGTCGTCACGTGGCTGGCTGCTTCACCCCTACCCCCCACCCCAATAACTAAAAACTTTTTTTATTTTTTTTATTACGATAGTTTTCAACTATACCTCAGTTTTAGCTTATGTGGTGCTGACTGACAGTTCACAGCTGACTTCTGACAGTCAACATTTAGGTATATACCTAAATTTTGAATGTCAGAAGTGACAACTGCTAAAGACATGTTTTTTGCAGATCATATGGTCCGGCGTAGGGATACATAATTTGGTCTGGTAGCTTTTCAAAGCCGTCAGAAGTCAGCTGTGAGCTGTCAGTCAGCACCACATAAGATAAAACTGAGGTATACATACCAATTTTAATAATTAATGTATCAGCCATGTTTTTATACGTATAAGGGTTATTTCTACCCAGCCTTTCGTTCGACTTTCTTTCGCAACGATAACAACTTTGCTGAGTTTGAATTAAATCTGTTGATGCGTTTAAAATTTATTGTGAGACATGTCCACTACAGACAGACAAAATTACTGTACATGGGCGGAGTTTATACGGAGAACTCACTTCAGTCATTCAGTGAATCAAACCACATGATTATGTTTTTATTGGTTTTTACATTCTGACAATATTTGCTACAGTAGCCCCGTGGCTTCTTTGGTGCTGACTGACAGTTCACAGCTGACTTCTGACAGTCAACAGTTAGGTATATACCTAAATTTTGACTGTCAGAAGTGACAGCTGCTAAACACATGTTTTTTGCAGATCATATGGTTCGGCGTAGGGATACATAATTTGGTCCAGTAATTTTTCAAAGCCGTCAGCTCTCAGCTGTGAGCTGTCACTCAGCACCAAAGAAGCCATGGGGCTACTGTAGATCGCCTATACAAGCAGCCTACTATACGAGCGCGCAAGCAAAAATCTCCCCCTCCCCCCAACTTGTTTTTATTCCTTCTATCACCTAAGAGAGCGTGGGATCCCCCAAATCACGGGGCCCTATGTGTGGCTGCACCATTTAAATACCCCTAAGGGCGACCCTGGTGCTAGGTCTGACTAAATTAACATTTTTTTTTTCTGGACCATGTCTTACTAACTATCCGGGTTATCCGCATAATGAGAGAGGGATAAGAAAGGTATAGTTGAGAGAAAATGTACCGGTGTTCACGTGGAGTGAGAGTGTGAAGCCATTCAGAAAAAAAGACACCCTCAGTCCACCCGGCCAGTTTCGAATCCCGAACCTACCAGACTTGACGTTCTTGAGGTTTATTCCGCGTGCAAGTAGGTTTATCTTGTTCATTGAAATTGGCTGAGACTTAGAACCGTAAATAATGTAGACCAATACTTTTCCATCATCCATTCCCCTTCCATTTATCCCGTGCATCTTACGTAGGCACTATATATCAGTGTGTGCCCCACGTCTTACTACCCTTTGGATTAACTAAATATTATAGTACTAGGGACCCGCCTCGGTGGGGTAGTTGGCTAACGCGCTAGTCGTATTGAGCTCGACCGCCGAGGATGGGTAGATCGAGGTTCGAATCTCAGTCGGGTGAACTGGGGGTGGTTTTTCCTAAATGGTTTTCCACTCTCCCTCCACGCAAATGCGGATTCACTACCTCTAAATTCAACCCTCCCATTTCCTAATCCATTAGCGTAATTAGTACTTAGGCGTATAGCCCAAACGCGGTGCTAAATATTATAGTACTAGGGTAAGGATGAATAATCTATATATCAGATTAAATGCACCATAATTTGCGTGGAGAAAGACTGTAAAACAATTCCTGGAAAGAAACACACTCTCAGAACACCCGGTCGGGATTTGAACCCACCAAATAAATGGGCGACGATGGGACAGGTGGAAATATGGCTCTTAGGTGTGCAGACAAAGAAATATCCAACTTTTCGACGACTAGGCCTATTATTATCATGCATAAAGTGTATCATAAATACATTGGACTTTTAATGTACTAACAGTTTCCTTATTTAAAAAAATCATAGCAATAGAGTAACAATGAACATTAAGGTGGGGATGTAGGAGACGCGTGAAAAGTTAAGTGTTTTTGCGGTTGTTATATCAAAACATATTTTTGGTCAAAAAAATAAAATATTACTTCAGTACAAACATAGAGAATAATTTTCTTCACATGCTGACCCCAACAGCTCTTGAATATCTGTTAAAATCTAAAATCCTTAATTCTATACTAAGCAGTCATGTTAGATCATATGTATATATATTTTTTAGAATCAAATCTTACTACCTGTTATTATTATTATTATTATTATTATTATTATTGGCACCGCATCTTACTACCCGTTCGGGTTATACGCACTTACGCTAATGTGTAATGGTAGGGTGATTGTGAGATGAAATGGAGGACCTACAGTTTAACGTGGAATCCGAACCACGGTGGAGGCCTGGCACTCCACACATTCACAAGCTGTGTGTCTTGTCAGAGGTGAAGGAAGGGTTTGGCAATCAGATAAATCTGTGCCTGGACCAAGGATTGAACTCCGGACCCTCAGCACAGAAGTCTGACACCTTACCCCTAGACCACCAGGTCACCCTACTACTACCAGTTCGGGTTACACGTTTATGTTGTAGTTATGCTCATGGTTTTAGGAATCAGGGAGGTAATATCTAGTAGAAGTGTACCTGCATTTGCGTGGAGGGAAAATAGAAAACTAATTTGGAAAAAAACACTCTCAGTAGATCTGACCTAGATTCGAACCTTGATCTCCCCATCATCGGTAATCTAGTCTACTGCGAGTAGCGCGTCAAGATAGTCAAGACCCAAACCTTGGCTCAGACAAGGCTCGGCGGTGACTCCATAGTCCAGACGGGTCCTGACCGTAACGCCGCGAAAATACAATCATTGATCTTCAAACATCTAAATATTTGATGTTAATGCAACATTAGTATTTTGATATGCAGTTTTATCTGCCAGTGGGGGGTCACTCGCCTATTAATTTCTGAAAATAGTTTAGAAGACGCTGAGAAATTATAAAAAAAAAATTTGACAGTTGGCTATTTTTTAGTTTATATATTTGAAGGGGGAAAATAGAATTATTGACGGAAATGACTCTTAAATCTGACAAGCAATTTTTGAGAAAGTATACTCATATTAATAATTTCTAATACACTTATTAATTAGAACATATAATATGTTTTGGCATGCCCGAATTATCCAAAATAAACGCACACGTTCGCGCTATAAATCAAATGTATCATCACAAATCATGCCTAAATCAAGGAGGTGGAAAAAGCAATATTTTTGTAGAGCTGGCAGAACAGAAACTAGAGCACCGTGGTGGCTGAATTATGTACTAATAAATTTAAAAAGCTTATTGCAAGGCAATAACAACTAGTCTTATGCAAAAATGACCTTAGTACATAAAAATATTGTTCCAACAATGATAGTATATACTTCTCTCTTGATTTGACTCTTAAGATACAGTACTTAGATACATGTTGCTGGTTTAAATGTTCTTGGATATAGATCCAGAGGTCCCGGGTCCGATCCCAAGCGTTTCCACATTTTTCTGTAAAGCATTGAGTCTATAACGGGGTCAAACTCAGCTTGGTGAGAACAAATGAGGAGCTATTTAAACAAATGAGTAGCGGCTCGGGTCTAGAAAAGTGAGATTAACGGCCGCAGGGGTCTTTGTGCTGACCATACGGCACCCTCTATCCGTATATGTTGGCACTATATTTGCCAACATGCGGCGGCTGCTCTATCGGTATAGCTCGACTTCAGGCTGACGACATAGAGGTTTTTTTTAATAGTATATGAATGTAGTAAGGTGGAATGAAGCCAGGATTTTCAATGTGCAGACTAATCGAACATCTAGATAAGAGAACGTAAATTATTGTACGTGCGTTTTATTCGCTAAAACAGAAGTTAAAATGGCATTAACATGTTACTAAAGCGTCCCTATCCCGATTAACATTGCATCTCACAACTTTTGTTCACTGTCCCAGTATGTATGCTTATATAGTAATAATAATAATAATAATAATAATAATAATAATAATAATAATACGGTGACCTGGTGGTCTAGGGATAAGGTGTCAGACTTCTGTTCTGAGGGTCCGGGGGTTCAATCCTCGGTCCCGGCACAGATTTATCTGATTGCCAAATCCTTCCTTCACCTCTGACAAGACGTGTATTAATCACAACTTGTGAATGTGAGGAATGCCAGGCCTCCACCGTGGTTCGGATTCCACGTTAAGCTGTAGGGCCTCCATTTCATCTCACAATCACCTTACCATTACACATTAGCGTAAGTGCGTACAACCCAAACGGGTAGTAAGACGCGGTGCTAATAATAATAATAATACTAATAATAATAATAATAATAATAATAATAATAATAATAATAATAATAATAATAAATATGAGTTATTTCTGTTTGTTTTTTGCCATGGTGTCGTAGCTATATTTTTTATCAATCATATATCGTCCGAATGAGACGCGATCCATAATGACTGCTATTATCTGGAAACGTGAGATGCAAAAATTCCGTTTTAGAAAAAATGTTTTGTAATTTTATCCGAAAAAATGTCCAACTATCATAGTTTTAAATCTTAGACATCAGTTTGATTTATTCTAAGGACGCTATAACCCCAGAAAAAAAATATTACAGTTACAACAAAGCAATACAGACAATTTTAGTCCAGTATATTATCTGATACTCATGCCTCCATCGATTACACTGCTTTGTGTTTGACAAACGTCAGAGTTAACCGATATTATGTTTCTCCTTTAATTTATTAATCCGATATTTTCACAAGAAAATTTACAAATTGAAAATGTTCATCTTTGTAATTTCTGTATCCTATGTCTATCTCAACCTTCATTACCAGAACCTAAAGTATCATATCAATTCTTGTAGGAGGTAATTGAACTAAAAAAATATTTCAAACTAGTGACGTCAGTGGTTACGAAAACCGAAGGCGTACGAAGCGTGAGAAACCCACTTTTAACGTTTGTATAATGGCTCCGGTACCTATAACACAGATTTATTATGCTTATCAATTATCACAATCGAATTGAAGTTCATTGTTCTGATATTCTAGGGGGGTTGTAGAAAGAAGGGGAAGATAAGGTTTTTTATCGGCGATAAATTTGATCACGTTATTAAAACTCTTTATGAAAATCAAATCAATAACAGCTACCAAACTTAAGGCTGTGTCTACATCTTTGAATTAGTTTTAACGTTTTATCTATTTTATTTTCTGGAAAACTACTGTGTGTTCTTATACTAATAGCAAATAATAGTAAATCTACAACCATTTATGGATATTTTCAAAAAATAATTCTATTGCTAATTATTAAAGTTTTATTATTAAAGGCTTAAGACTTCATTAAAATTGTCAACTATTTTATTTATGAGTGTAACTTTTTATTTTAACATTGCGTCTTACTACCCATTCTGGATATACGATTATATAAGTGTAACTATTGTGCAAAATCCATCCTTGCCTTGTACCATCTTTGCCTTTTTCGATACTACTACTTTATTTGCAATAGTACACATACATCCAACTACTCTCCGAGATGCATTCACCGGTCTGTCAATTTCACCATTTATCCCTCCATTTTTTAAAGAAAACTCAACAATTTGTTATAGACGCAACCTCAAAGTTAGTGAAGAATTTACCAAACAAAGTGAGAAAATTTGTTTGTAGCTCGTAAAATGTTTTAAACATTAAAGGATATGTGAAATAGTTACTTTGTGCAAACAAGTACCTAGCCAAAAAGTTTAGAGTAGTTCCTGGGGAAATGAGGAACCCACTCCCATAAATATAAACACTAATACTACATTAATTTATAATTAAATATTAAATGAAGAATAAAGATTCTTGAGTCGTAAATTAAGAGTAAGGCAAGTGATCATTTGATCCATAAATCCATTTGTGGGTTTGTAGCCGGCTATTTTCATGGCTTGTGATGTCACGAATCATACCGTGCGGGAGAATTACAAAGAAACTTAATTAAACAATTTAATGAAAGGTATGACGTGAGTGCCTTGTCTTCAACGCTCCCAGTTCCCCATTGCCAATAGTGAAGTCAATCCACATTTATAATGGGACAGGGATGAATAAAATTTAGACTAAATACACCAGCATTTAAGGGGAAAGAGATTGGGAAACAATTTAGTTAAACCATTTTTATCCAAAATTCGAGCCCGGACCTCCCATTCCCAGCAAACCCGACTAGATAAGCGTGATATTTTAATACTAATTGGGTTATGGATGAGGAAGGTAGAATTTTGAGAAAATCATCCCGCATTTGAGTGGAGAGAGAGCGAAAAACCATTTAGGAAAAAATATCTTCAGTACACTCGATTAGGATTCAAATATAGATTTCCCCATCATTGGAATTCAGTCTAATGCGAGCGTGACACGTTTGATCATGTGACCACCGATGCATGTAATTAATCGAAAGTGGTTAAAATATTTTTTACGTGATCAACATTGATAAAGTTTTTGATAAAGTTTTTATTAATATCACCCGCCTCGGTGGCGTAGTTGGCCAACGCGCTAGTCGTGTTGAGCTCGACCGCCGAGGAAGGGGAGATTGAGGCTCGAATCTCGGTCGGGTGAACTGGGGCTGGTTTTTCCCAACTCTCCCTCCACGCAAATGCGGGTTCACTTCCTCTAAATTCAACCCTCCCAATTCCTAATCCATTAGCGTAATTAGTACTTAAGCGTATAACCCGAACAGGTAGTAAGACGCGGTGCTAAATATTATTATATTTATTAATACCATTAGTGTAATGAGGTGGACTGGAAAGCACTAGCTTAAGATAGGAAAAGGTGCCTTTTTGTAAGTGCGGCAATGAAGTTTCGAGTTCCTAATGCCATAAAGTAATTAAGTATAATTTTATAGTTATTGATAATATCGATCATAAGTGACAGCTGCAGATCACATGACCTGACGTACGAATATGTGTAGGTAGTCTAGTAACATTTGTAACTGTCGGACAATTGCCTTCCTGCATTGTTCTAACTGTTTATAGAGGGTGTGTGTGCTACTTTATAAATGGCAATCAATCCTCCCTATTGGAAACTAATCCACTTCCCTGCATAAAACATTGTCATTGGCGGGGAACGCACCATCATACTAATTACCACCCGGAATAGCTCACGACAGATGGGGCATAATTGGCTCTAACACTTTCCTTGGAGGATATAATCGAGGAGAGGAACAGGGGAGGAATTACAATCGTGCCCTGCACTGACAGGCCCACCAGGTGCTCAAACCAGGCCCAGTACCAGGAGGAAAGCGCGGGACCAGCCAAAGGGGGCCCGGTGACACCACTTCGGAAAATGTTTGAAAAGTGGACACCTTTAGAAGATATTTGGAGTGGCCCTCGTCTGATTTAAAAAAAATAGATTTCACTTTAAATTATTATTATTATTATTATTATTATTATTATTATTATTTTAGAATTTTTTTTTTAAATGAGAAACATAAGAATTTAATTATCTTGGCATGGTGATTACATAAGTTCTTAAATATCTGCAATGAGTATGGTGGCATTAAATTACAAGCTTTTTAAATGAAGAGAAAAAGTTGTTATTAAATTTCAGGACACCCTTGAGAGATATTCAAGAACTGTTGATATCACTACGTGAAGAAAAGTAAGCTCTGTTTGTACTGAAGCAATATTTGATTTCTTTTGACCAAGAAAAGTTTTTAAATAAAAACTGACCTTTCGCTTCTCCTCCCCTTATACTTCCACCTTAACACGTCCGTCAAAAAACAACACTGTACACGTTAAAAAAAAAAAGAAATGTTGATTCTTAATGCTTTGTAATGCAAACTTAAAATAATCGGTTATTAATATATATATTTTTTAAATTTTCTACTGGATAAACAAATTTTTTAGTTTGTCACAACGGATGTTTTATTTATTATTGTGTCGTGTCGTGTCGTGAAACAATAATTAGACACAAAGAGAGAACGATATACATGATTTTAAATTCTACGAGCTATTTCAAACCATTTCTCAACAGTATATGCAGCTGTTTGCTTGTATCTCGCTTTGAAGACGTATGCGGCATTGATTGAGTCTGTTAGTTTTGAAATTTTATTGGTCTTTCCACGCATATTTTATGAAATAGTGTGCGGGCATATCTGCTATTTTCCCTACTAATGTAAAGTGACCAAAGCAGTTCACGCTGGTTTCTTGTGATTGGCTTAAAGCTCGTCACATGCCCACCTTTCAGTTCTGTTTTCGGTGAACGTGTGGATTCACAGTAAGACACCCAATTATCTTAACAGTAGAGAGATACATCGGGGACGCGGCAGTTGGCCTAAAGTAATTTGGCCTAAAGTTGTTTGGCCTACACTTTAGGCAAAATGACGGATACCCGAGACATCTTTAATTACTACAGTAAACCATGCGTGGTAGCTTGTGTATGTTTGTGTAGTACACCCAATATCATTGCTTATGGAAATGCAGGTCTTATGAAGAAAAAGCTTTATCTTCGCACTCTCTCAATTAACTGTTGCCAAATCTCCTCGCTCTCAGTTATGTTGGAAAGTGGTGTGCTGGGTAAGGAGGAACTACTGGCAACCTTGACTAACCAGTGTTGCGAAACTTGTCTTATATTTTAGGAGAGATTGAGCACACGAAAACGAGAGAATCACAACTCTGTTTTCCACTAGTAAACATGCGGTTCTCTCTACGATGATATCCAGTATAGTGTCATCTAGTGACAGGATCTTAAACTTATAACTACCGTTCAGGCGTAAATACCACTTTACAGGTATGTATGTATTTGTACTGGGTTATAAGTCTGTCAATGACAAGCTGGTTATAACAATACTACCCAATCTAACAATACCTAACTTGCAGTGGTTGACGCAAGAAGGTTAGGTTCTGTTAAGTTGGAATAGCATGTAATTAATAACATATAGAAAAGTCATAACGATTAACTCAACAAGTACCCGTCTAGGTGGCGTATTTAGCTAACGCGCTACTCTCGGAGTAGACTAGACTGCCGAAGACGGGGAGATCGAGGCTCGAATCTCGGTCAGGTGAATTGGGGGGGGGGGGGGGGTTCCTAAATGGTTTTCCATTCTCCCTCCACACAAATTTAAGTTCACTACCTTTAAATGCAACCTTCCCAATTCCCAACTCATTAGCGTAATTAGTACTTAAGCGTATAACCCTAACGGGAAGTAAGACGCTTTACTATAATTTTTAAATCTTGGTGTTTTAGTATATATATTATTTTTATAGTAGCCAGAGGTCTTAAGATTATACTATTGTAAATCTATATACAGCATGTATAGTCTATATATACTGGGGGTGTGCGAAGTCCACTTTTTCAATTCAAAGCGAACTCGAATCGAATATAAGAAATATTCTCGAAGCCGAATCGAAGTTCGAATATTTTCTTTTAATTGTTTTAGGCTTGAAAAAATATTATATTGCGGTTATTTAAAATTAATTGGAATATGTTTTATTGTACAAATGTTTGTAATATTTCGTGTTAATATGACAAATCAAGTTATTATCATAACATTCAATCCAATTACTTCAGATTTATTTATATATGAATATTAATTTGTAATGTACAAAATAGCTAAGAATGGCTAAATGTGAACATAAAATAATGGAGTATCTTATCTGTCAATATTTTTACTGACGAAGCTTCGAAGCCGGAATTGGTTTCGAAGCGAAGTCAAAGCTGATGGTTGTTTCGAAACTAAGTCGAAGTTTGGATGAAGCCATACACTTTTTGGAGACATGGAGCAGGATATGAATGTATCCGTACTTTTTTTTAAGGTTTTTCTAAATGTATCTGTATATCCAGTGGCGCATCCGGAAGTTTTCTTTAAGGGCGGGTCAAACAATCAAGGATGTATCCATAATTAAGTTTTGGTGGAGAGTGGGGGGTTTAGAGGGCACAGATCCATAACCACTGTAGGCGAAAACAAAAATTAATGGCTATAGATTGCCTCTAGAGGCTATTTAAATTATATTTTTGGTAGCTAAGGGCAGCGATTTTAATAATGTAAGTGACCTTAGCTTAGCTACAATGTATCAAAGCAATTTTTCCAGTACTTTTTTTAATTTGTGACTTTTGGGGCACTTTTAACGTGTGTTATGGAAGGCTTAACATAATATTTTCCCCACAAACCGGGACACTTTTAGTGTTTAACCAGAATAGAGGAACCAGTGGTGGAGGAACCCTATTTGTGTACGAGGAGAGGGTAGTTAGAGAAATAAAGAGTTTTGTCCTCCAACCCAAAGGGAAATCCAAGAATCCTTTCCAGAAAAATGTTGCAAGAAAAATTGATCCACCTAGAAACTAATTGGAGTGGCTGGCCTTTCCTTTGGAAATTTAATAAATTTAGATGATTCTAGAAGGTTTTCGGAGTAATCTCTGTCCGGAAATTTGTTTAAATTTTTCTTCTAGACACTATTTAAAGTATTATTATTATTATTATTATTATTATTATTATTATTATTATTAGCACCACGTCTTACGCTAATGTGTGATGGTAGGGTGATTGCGAGATGAAATGGAGGACATACAGTTTAACGTGGAATCCGAACCACGGTGGAGGCCTGGCATTCCTCACATTCACAAGTTGTGTACAGTAGTACTCCCCCAGGATATATTTGGAATGGTCTTTGCCTGAAGTTACTTTGAAAATTACACACCCCTAGAAGCCATTTTGTATGGTCTTAATCTGGCAAATTTTTGTAAGTTGGATGTTTCTAGAAGCTATTTGGAGTGATCCTTTGATAGCAAATTTTTGAAAATTAATTAGAATGCTTGGAAGAGGGGAGGCAACTGCCCTATTTCCCCCCCTCCCCCTCAACCCGGCTGCACCACTGTGTAAATCACTTCGAAACATGTACTCTGTGGATATAATCGCAATCCGCCTAGGAAGAATAAATTTTATCCTGATGTCGACACTATCTCCTAAATATCATCTAGCAGATGCAAACTGAAAGTGACCTTGACGTACCAAGACGGAGAAGAGTGATTTATTCATGAAAAAAAAAAACTTTCTTACGACGTGTCATCCATATTGATTAAAAAAAACGGCTCTGAGTGCTTAGCTTGTGATAGTGTGCGCAAACATTTGAAAGCAACAACCATATTTCCTGTCAATCCATATTTTTTTTAAGGGTGCAACGTTTCACCAGATGTGCTTCGATTGCGCATTTAATTTGAGACAGATTTCAAAAATTGATAACACTTAGGGTGTCAGTACAATATTTTACTATTTTATAAACTAGCTTTGAAATTTATCACGATAGTCTTCAATTTAATAAAATATCACTAAGATGAAATATTTTCTAGTGAAACGAGATTCTTAATAATTTTTTTTTAAATGTAACTGTTTTGTTTACTTTTTATACTATTTTACATTTAGGTATACCTTGTTTGTACAAATTAAAATTTGAATCTCCTTTTAGATTTTTTTTTTCGCGGTCAATGCTGATAACACTTTATCATATTGTTAGTGTTGTTATTTTATAAGTGCTGATAATATGTATCAATAGTGACAGATGCAGATAGCATGATTTGAAGTATGAATATATTAAAATTGTTATATGTTTAACAATGAGGAGTCCTAATGTCTCAATGATTTTATAATAATGGAAATTGATAACAATAAAGAAAAAAAGGAAATATTAACTAATAAGGCCTTTATTTTGTCTTCTACAGTAGAAGTAGTCACACATTTAAACCCAAAGTTAAACACAAATTGAGTATTATTTTGGCATTGTTGCCTTTATCAAACAAAATTAGAAGGGGTAATACACTTTAACACTTAACTACTTCATTTTAAATTCAAAAATAAACTTTAATAGGAGTAAAAATGAATTTCCTACAACAGTTTACAATGTTTCTAAGAGTTTAGTGTATTAAAGTGTTGTAGGAAATTTACTACCGTGTTTATAACAGTTTAGTGTAGTAGGAAATTTATTTTTACTCCTATTATAACAGTTTACTACATACAGTGTTTTTGATCGTTTCTTTTTGAATTCAAAATGGAGTAGCTTAGTGTTTGTGTATTCACTCTTCTCTTTTCGTTTGAGAAAGGCAACAATGTCGGAATATTACTAAATTTGTGTTTAAATCTGTGCTTAAATCTGTGTGTGTGTGACTAAGTGTACTATAGAAGACAAAAGAAAGAAAGATGTTACTATTATGCATTGGATTCTTCACACATTTTCTTCTTTAAATTTGCACTTAATAGTTTATTTTTCCATTTTCTTTAGTTTTATCAATTTCCATTATTATAGAATTAAAATTGTTTCAGTAACTTTTAGTAACTTCCAGATACTGTTGTTCCTACCAAAATCAGGGTAGACCCACAGTTCATTTTACTTCTTTTACTATAAATAGCCAACTATGCCAAGAAATAAATACGTTGCAGCTGAAATTGTCCATCAGTTCAACCAACCTACTTGGAACTTCCGCCGGTGGGCGGATGGACAAAAGCGTCACATTCATCTTGTTTTCTGGAGGAGGAGGTCGATATTAGATTACTAACTGGTTCTCTAAGTTTTTGAAAAAACATATAGAGAAAATATTTTAATTATGAAAAACTTTTACCTTTATATTATGATGTATTTTAACGTGATATGTGCCCCCCAATTCTGCTTATCTGTACACGGTGCTACATCCGAAACGTGTTCGATGGAGCGTTCCAACTTGATATTTGGATGTTATATGGTCATAACTCAAGGACAAATCGTGACTTTGATTTTAGCCCTGAATTTATGGGAAATTTCAGATTTTTGGAAATTTGAAATGTTTTGAAAATGGTTAATAGCGTTTTATTCCAATTGGATATCTGGAGAGTATTTTTACATGATAGATAAGAAGATTCAAAAAATGAAGGAAGTCACGAAACCAATTTATTTAAAATTTATTTCTGGAGAGATTATATGATTGACAATTTTTTTTTCTGGGTAAAAATGCTTTCAGGGTAATGACCTATAACAGATTTTTAGAATTTTTGTCCTCAACTACAAACTACTGGGCTGGATAGAAATAGCTAAAGATAGGGATATGGCTCGTACTATTGTAAGTGCGGCAATGAACTTTCGAGTTCCTAATACCATAGCGTGATTAACTACAATATTATATGTGATAAAGTAGGCTATAAACGATTGTGTTGGACAAATTATTCTTAAATGGTTTCCCAATTTCCCCCCGAGAAAATGCTGGTACAGTTCCTATAAACAGCAATCTTCCTCATTCATACCTTCCGTATAGTAACACAATGAACACGAGAAAAACAAAAACTCAACTTATATTTAGTAGGTTAGTGAATCGGTTGTCATGAAACCTTTCTATGGATTTGAACATCGTGAAGTGAAATTCGCTGAGAGAAGATTTATTTATTTATTTATTTAGCACCACGTATTACTACCCGTTCGGGTGATACACTTAAGTACTAATTACGCTAATGGATTAGGAATTGGGAAGGTTGAATTTAGAGGAAATGATCCCGCACTTGCGTGGAGTGAGAGTAGAAAACCATTTAAGGAAAACCACCCCAGTTTACCCGACCGATATTTGAACCTAAATTTCCCCGTCTTAGGGTTCGGCCAGACTGACAAGCGTGCGAGCGAGCGCGCAAGCGACTAGGTGGCCAGACTGGCGAGCGAGCGTGTGATTAGCCGATAGCTCTCGTTAGTTGTTGACGAGGAGGCTCCGAATCTTGGCTCAGTGAACTGAGGGGGGTTTTAACAAGTGATTTATTGTTGTGGTTTTCTCCTCCTCTCTCCACGCTAATGGTGATTCTTATTTGTAAAGGCCTACTTTGATAATATTAAAGTATTTTAACATATCAGATATATATATATATATATATATATACATATATATATATACATATACATACATGTATGGTTTATGATCCTACCAATTAAATTAGGCCGTTAGTAGCAAGTGTGCTAAACCTATCGATAGTAATAAAAATGTCAAAATGAGAAGTTTTCCTAGCACTCGATGAACCAACATACATTAATATTACCTAGCGCCTGTAAACTAGACTGTTCCGGGTCGAGCGCGCTCTCCAGTCTGGCCACCTCTCATTACAACCAATGTGTTCTATTTTATATTTTAGTCGCTCGCTCCAGTCTGGCCGCCCCCTAAGGCAGTCTAGCTCAATACGAAACCAGCGCGTTAGACAACCACGCCAATAGGCCGGGTCGCTGCTAGAAGACATTTTGGTTTCTGTCTCTCTTTCCTCGCGGTGTAAAGGTCGAGTTGATTGACCTTGGACAAAATGAGCGAAGAGGAGACGAAGATGAAACAGCGCTCGCGATGAATTATTTAGATCAATTAGACCAAAGTAGCGAGAGTTAATTTCTCGTGAAGAACTTTGTCTGCCTTTGTTTCGAAAATGAAAGTGGATTTTTTTATTACCTCAGATATTTTATTTGGGGATAAAATAAGACTCTCATTTTGTATGTCGACAATTTGTTCATGTTTAGCCCCCCGCTACGCTTCTTACTATCCGTTAGAGAAATTCGCATACTTATTTTAATGGTGGAGGGATAAGAAACGTAAAGCTTTAGATAAAGTGTACATGCATTAGCGGGAAGGGAGAGGGGAAAACAACTCTGAAAAAAAAACGTTAACCAAGTCATGATTCGAACCCCAACCTCACTATCAGAAACAAGGCAAACTTTATTGAGACTGACAACTTTGGTCACATGCCCACTGTTGCGGCTGTTGTAAATTTTATTTTAGAGAAAGTATAGCATTTTTATAAATTTTGCAATATAACTTTTTCTTGTAGCCGTTGATTAAAACTATATTATCTTTCCCTTGAATACCCTTGCAGTGAAAAAACTAGTACATTAATTTTTCTCTTGTAGTCATTATAATGGTGGCTTTTAAAAAAACATTTGCCTCCTGTGAGGTTTGAACTCACGACCCCTGGTTTACAAGACCAGTGCTCTGCCACTGAGCTAAAGAGGCCGATATATCATAGAGACTAATGTATTAAAACACTTGTAGGCTATTGATTATATTATTGAGTTACCTGTGATGCCAGGTGGATATTATCTGACGTTCAAACAATGGGTATGTACTTGTGTACATACTTAGATAGTGCATAAACTGCGTATGATGGTTTCAAGGACACGAGGGCTCTTTTACTGCCGGCGTTTATCAAGTCATAGCCAATGTCAACGACACATCGCGCACATGACTTTTCATCCGTCCGTCCAATGCGTGTGAATTGATTAACTTGTTCCATATCCTAGAATTTGAACACTTCCAAGTCAAATCAACGGAATTTAAAATATACCTATCTACTACTTCTATACCTCTACAACAATAATTACCTACATCAGTAGTCGATGGTCTTAAGTCACAGTGGTTTCCAAACCTTTAGTCCGTGATGCTAAAGTAAGTGATCCGTGGTGTTGATTTTTAACTCGCAGTAATTTCCTAACTTAAAGATTTTTTTTTGTAAACGCTTGTTAATTAAAAAATTAATCTCGTTAGAATATATAGAGCAGCATTGGTGGGCACACCTATTGGCGTTGTTAAAGTGCCTGGACGGTTAGTAAGATGCGGTAAAAATATAGGCTATTGGTAAAATGTTGAAGTGGCTGGCAAGGCCGAAGACAGAAATCTCGGGGTCCGTTACAATGAGAATTTTGGGCCCCACTACCCCTTCCCCCACCTCATCCCCCACAGGCTAAACACGTTCACAGTGGCAGAATTAAAGAGATTTTGTTTTTAAAAACCATTAAATGTTACAGTTGTATTATGTTTGATAGCTGATACATCTAATTGTTGACTAACTTTCTATTAGTCTATTAACTATAAAGGTGACCTGGTGGTCTAGGGGTAAGGTGTCGGACTTCTGTGCTAGGGGTCCGGGGTTCAATCTTCGGTCCCGGCACAGATTTATCTGATTGCCAAACCCTTCCTTCACCTCTGACAAGATGTGTATTAATCATAACTTGTGAATGTGTGGAATGCCAGGCCTCCATCGTGGTTCGGATTCCACGTTAAACTGTAGGTCCTCCATTTCATCTCACAATCACCCTACCATTACACATTAGCGTAAGTGCGTATAGCCCGAACGGGTAGTAAGACGCGGTGCTAATAATAATAATAATAATATTAACTATAAAAAAAAAATGACACTTTTTATGTACCTATAGCAGCATATTATAATAATCTTCTCAAGTTGACTGCAGCAAAGTCTTTAATTACATCACTAAAGTCGATACTGCGTGGTATGTTGGGATCTATAGAGAGTAGGGCTAAACTGTTAAGACGGTCTTGTACCATCGTAGCTCAAACGTATTTTTTAACCATCGCAATCTTGCTGAATGCTCTCTCTCACCTTCAGCAACTGTTATTGGGAGAATGCAAAAAACTCTAAATGCTATGCACACCACTGAAAAAAATACCTCCTAGTTGCAGCTTATGTATTTCATCTAAAAGATCAAGGGGGACAGAGACAGAGCTTGTAAAGTTTTAAAAAAAAAAGTCCTTAAGGACGACCAACGGAGCCCCCTTTAGTTCGGGGCCCAGTACAAGAGTCCACCTAGTTACCCCTGTCACCGGTCCTGGGCTGGTATCTAAATAAAGGTTCGGAGCTACTGGTCTAAAAGGCATCAGTCTTGCAATAGACTAGATGTTCGATCGTGGGAGAGATCAAGGTTCGATTCTTAACCTGGTGTCCTTGGGGGGTAGTTTTACATATTGATTTTCTCTTTGGTTTCCCCCCTCTTTTTAATGGGTGTGCCCTTCCTTAAGGGATACAATTTCTCCTCCTCATTAACTTAAAGTAGGTAGTTAATTACCTTCGTTTTAAAACGTATTATTTAAAAAAATATAGTGGCTCATCTTGGAAAGGTAATTTATAAAGACACCTCCACTGCTAACTTGTTTGAAACTTCTGAAATAAATTAAACTTAAATCTCTCAAGAAATAATGGTGAGTTGTTCAAGTCAAAAGAGAAGTGTTAAGTAATAATAGAGGTAATAGTACAAGAGTTTAAAAAAAGTCACAGCTTTAAGTTCCAAGAACTGCTTTGTTCTTTAATGTCTAAAGGTGAGTTATTTGAGAAACTCAACAGAAGGAAGAATCTTTAAATGAGATAATCACTCTTAAAAAGATAACTATCCATCTTGTATTTTTTTGTGATCGTTCTGTATGGAGATTAAAATAAAATTCGGTAAATTTTCAACCAGAAAATCATCCACTAGAAATTTCAGAAAATAGAATTTCATAGGAAAGAGATGTATTCTATTGGGAGTGTGTGAAGTCCACTTTTTTCAATTTGAAGCTAGGTCGACTCGAATAATATGAAATAGTCACAAAGCTGAAATGAAGTTTGAATATTAAATAAAAAGTATCATGTTGGATAAAAAATACTATAATTTGCTGCTATATTAAGATAGATATTAAATATAATTTGCAAAATGGTATATTGCAAACATAATTAATATTGTTCGTCTTAAAATGATATATTAAGTTTTTATCACAAAATTTAATTTAATTATTTTAGATTATTTTTATACTAACATTAATTTGTGATGGAAATAAGAGCAGACAATTAAAAAAATAAAACATGTGTTTTAACTTTTAAACTTTTTTTTTTGGCGAAGCTTCATAACTGTCGAGTCTGGAATTTTACCTTCGAATTGAAGTCGAATCGAACGAATATTCGAAACAAAGTTGAAGTTTTCGAAGCTTTGCACACTACTATAATTTATTAACATCTGGTCCACAGCTGATGGGGGAACCAGACGTTAGTGACACATTCAAACACCAAGCGCTGTATTCGATACGTGAGAAGAGAACTGGAATCGCTGTTATTTCTGTTTGGAAGATCATTTATGTTTCTGATGTTAACGGTCTTAGGATAATTCAAATGCAGTGTAGCCCGGTTTGGTGGTCGCATGGTCTAAGGCGCCACTCTCACAGTAGACTAGACTGCCGATGACGGGGAGGTCAAGGTTCCAATCTTGGTTGGGTGTATTGAGGGTGGCTTTTCATAAATGTTTTTTCCACGCTCCCTCTAAGCAAATGCGGGTACACCTCCTATAAATATAGCCTCCCTTCACCCCTAAAACCATTTAGCGTAATTAGTACATAAGCTTACAACCTGAACGGAAGTAAACTTAAGTGTAAACTTTAAAACTTGGGATGCCACGAGTGCATTCGTTCCCATAGTCCCCCATAATAAGCTGTTGAATGCGCTAAAGTCACAATATATATTTATAAAAATCTTAATTGAATATTTATTTTTATTCTTTGGTTTTACAATTTTGAGCATTTTATCAAAAGTAAACTTTTGGTTGCACTATCTTTGAGGGGTGAGCTTGTGAACTTTTTAAAACTAGTTGGCTTACTCAGGTCAACTTTCTTTCTACCCACTTCTGTGGCCGAATGGTCTAAGGCATCACTCTCGTGTTAGACTGGCCTGCCGATGATGGGGAGATTGGGGTTTGAATCCCGCTTGGGTATAACTGAAGGTTGGTTTTGCCCTAAGGGGTTTTCCAACTCTTTCTTCCATGCAAATTATCTCTGATGCTTCCTTAGCCATACCCCATTAGAGTAAATGATTATACATGCGTATAATATGAACAGGTGGTAAAACGCAGTGATAACAAAAATCTTACTTGTCTAAATCACAAAGTTTGTATTAAAACCCAGCGACAGAATTTATAGGATCTTTTGCAAATCTATAGCTCAATAAATTTTTTTAAATATAAGTCAACACTTTTTTACGATATTGGGAACGCTGTCATAACATCATCCACACATTCCCGATTGACACCTACCCTCCCAATAACCATATATATTATTATTATTATAATTTAGCACCGCGTCTTACTACCCGTTCGGTTATACGCTTAAGTATCTACTAATTACGCTAATGGATTAGGAATTGGGAGGTTGAATTTAGTGGAAGTGAACCGCATTTGCGTGGAGGGAGAGTGGAAACCATTAGGAAAAACCACACCCAGTTCACCCGACCGAGATTCGAACCTCGATCTCCCCGTCCTCGGCGGTCGAGCTCAACACGACTAGCGCGTTAGCCAACTACGCCACCGAGGCGGGTAATATCCATATAAAACATCTTCCTGGCCCATCCAATGTTTAAACATATTCAACTTCACTTACCACCACCACTGAATAATCCCTTATTTTAATTTTTTTTATAAATGTGTCAAAATATTATTGGCAATCATTAATGGCGAATAAACTGGACGGTCAGTTTAGCACTGGTGTGTTTGACTCTTAAGTGGATGTTAAAGCCCCGGAGGGGAGGGTGGGGGGTTGCGAGGGGTTAGTCCATAATATGGTTTTTTTTTTATTATTTTTTAGCACCGCGTAATATGGTTTATTAACCTCTCTTATTGTGATTGCTGGTGAATTCCTTAGATTTCAGCCTTTTCAAATAGTATTTTATATTAGATTAAGTCAAACCATTTAAATGAACTACAAAGTTTTTTAATAGAAGCTTATTTTACTATTGGTACGTTGAACACAAGATTTATTAACTAATATCGTCATAAGGGGTATCTAACGTGCACTTTCTGAACCAAATTAATAGTTCAGCACAAGACTTACAAACTAGTTTACTTATATAAAAAAAACACTAAATCAACACGCACCGGTAGTAATAGATTGAATTCTCAGGAACGAGGAGGTCGAGGTTCAAATCTCATCCGGGTGCACTTGGTGTTTTGTTTTACATCCTAAATCTATGCCAATGTAGGGTGTACTTCCCATTAACATCTTTCGTTATCCTTGCACTTAAATTAGACGTTAATTAGCCTGGTGTTAAACGCAATAGGTCAGTGGAAACTTTTTTTAAAAAAATTGCAGTATTTCAGGTTCCCTTACTAGACACAAATAATATCAGCACATGACTTACAAACTGATTCAACCTAATAAGATATATATAGGACTACACAATCAGATATTGCGCCTTGGATATTTACTAATTATATAGCAGAAATATATATAGATAGAATATAAACACATGGAAATTGTAAAGCTCTTCGTTAGCACCGCCAGGAATTGAGCCATGATGTTTAGATTTACGGTAAACGACCCTATCCGCTTGGCCACGAAAACGGTCAAATCTAAATCGTCGGCGCAGGTCTAATTAAAGTGACTTTTCCTTCATTTTCAACTGTCGACTTAAAAGAGAGTACAAAAGAGGATATAAAGTAAGTTAACACCTTACATATGAAATGCTCACGTATAAACTTGATTGAGTTAATAACATGATGTATGTCCAACGTGTGTGTTCCTAGCACATAGTGGGTTGCTATACTGCGGGATAGCTAGAACAATGCGGGGAAAAAAGAGGCTTATGAACGTGACATTTTATAAGCAAGACAAACAGGAAGCACTCAGTTAGTGCTGTTGGCTGCCACCGCGTGTGAAAGGAAGGAGTGATGTGGGGGTGTCTTCCGGGTTCGTCTGGCGTCGGTCCCGCGGCGCTTCTAGAGCAGGGCGGTTCAGCAAGCTATTGAGTTCTCTGTTGTTCGTAGACGAACTATCGGGACCAGTCAGGGATTGTTCTCCCTATCAGGTGAACTATAGAGGCCGGACAGAGAATGGTCGATGTATCGGGACCAGTCAGGGATTATTCTCCCTATCAGGCGAACTATAGAGGCTGGACAGAGAATGGTCGATGTATCGGGACCAGTCAGGGATTATTCTCCCTCAGGCGAACTATAGAGGCTGGACAGAGAATGGTCGATGTATCGGGACCAGTCAGAGATTGTTCTCCCTATCAGGCGAAACTATAGAGGATGGACAGAGAATGGTCGATGTATCGGGACCAGTCAGGGATTGTTCTCTCTATCAGGCGAACTATAGAGGCCGGACAGAGAATGGTCGATGTATCGGGACCAGTCAGGGATTATTCTCCCTATCAGGCGAACTATAGAGGCTGGACAGAGAATGGTCGATGTATCGGGACCAGTCAGGGATTAATTCTCCCTATCAGGCGAACTATAGAGGCCGGACAGAGAATGGTCGATGTATCGGGACCAGTCAAAGATTGTTCTCTCTATCAGGCGAACTATAGAGGCCGGACAGAGAATGGTCGATGTATCGACACCAGTCAGCGATTGTTCTTCCTATCAGGCGAACTATAGAGGCTGGACAGAGAATGGTCGATGTATCGGGACCAATCAGGGATTGTTCTCCCTTGTAAAAAATATACAGAAGCTGGTCAATGATTGTTCTCCCTTGTAAGAAAGATACAGAGGCTTGTCAATGATTGTCCTCCCTTGTAAGAAAGATACAGAGGCTGGTCAATGATTGTCCTCCCTTGTAGGAAAAATACTGGTGCAAGGACTTCTTTAGTAAAAAAAAATCGTAGGAATCCTTTATGTATTGCATTAGCTCGTAAAATATTCCCAATTCTATTTTCTTCTCATTTTTATACAAAATAATGTAAAAATGAGCTGATACGAAGCGATTCGGGTAAGAGTGCGTCAATCATTCGGTGACCGGTACATCTGAAAGCGATACTAAAATTTGCCTTTAATTAATTAGAAGGTAGGAAACATATAATTATTATACTCTGTAAATTGAAAAATGACGCCTGGACAGGGGAATCGAACCCGGGACCTTTGGTTTAGTACGCCAATCCTCTAACCACTGAGCTATCCAGGATTCGTCCCGTGCCCAGGGTCATTCTTCACTCATATTTTAAGGCAGAGTCTATGATGGACTTAGCGGAAATCGTCAGCTACAATTAAAATTAAAATATGAGTGAAGAATGACCCTAGGCACGGGATGATTCCTGGATAGCTCAGTGGTAAGAGCATTGGCGTACTAAGCCAAAGGTCCCGGGTTCGATTCCCGTGTCCAGATGTCATTTTTATATTTTCAGAATATGATATCTAACTGAAGTGATTACCATTAATATAGCTCTGGCTATTTACTCTTAATATATATAATTATTACACATCAGTGGGCACTAGGATTAAATGTCGGGCTTATCTAGTCTGGTTTGCCGGTGACAGGGAGATCAAGGTCCCAGCCAAGTATTATGGGATTGTTTTTTTCCTAAATTGTCTATCCCTTTTCCTCCATGAAATATTGAGTACATTTACTCTAAATGATATCCTCTTTTCCCCCATCGCACTACCGTAAAATAAATTATAGAGTCTGAACGGGTAGTAAGACGCAATGTAGTACATTTATATTTTGTACCGGAGTGTACCCGTCGCTGGACTATCGGGCCATGTTTGTTGTGAGAAGCACTGCCATACCGTATCGACCAATGTCCGTCTGTCCTGCTGAGGTCTGTCAAACTTCTCTTTCGACGAAACGTGTTTTTCCTCCAATAACCTGTAGGTGTTCCCTATGTGGCATAGTTAAACGCGACAAGGGCTCGTACAAGAAGCACACATGTCAAAAATGGGTGATTTCGCTAACAGATCGTTACCCAAGAGACGTAGTGGCCTAACTGCCAACATGGCCATTTTTAGTTACTGCCACCATTATATTCGTATCTATAAGAAGTATACCAAGTAGTGATGCTGCTCCAATAAATTAAATAATAATAATAATATTTAGCATCGCGTCTTACTACCCGTTCGGGTTATACGCTTAAGTACTAATTACGCTAATGGATTAAGAATGGTGAAGGTTGAATTCAGAGGAAGTGAACCCGCATTTGCGTGGAAGGAGAGTGGAAAACCATTTAGGAAAAACCACCCCCAGTTCACCCGACCGAGATTCGAACCTCGATCTCCCCGTCCTCGGTGGTCTAGCTCAACACGACTAGCGCGTTAGCCAACTACGCCACCGAGGCGGGTCAAAAAATTAAAGAAATAAGAGCGCGTTGTTTGGCTGGTTCAGCACTGAAATTACCAAACAATTAAAAAGTGAAAAGTGGCAAGAAGCTGAGGTGCTATCAGAGAATGTAGGGGTGATTTTAAATAATAAATTATTTCAGTATATTAGACACTCCGGGGTGCAATTGACACATTAGAACACTGGTAAGTAATAAACCTTATACTTTTGATACTAACAAATTAATGTTGAAACACATTTCTAGTCTCATCAGATAAAAAAAAGATTGAAATATTTCAATTGTTGTTCAGGATTTCAGCGATGTGGAACATAATCAATTGAAATAAATAGTAAATGTTCAAGCCAATTATCTAAGTTAGTATTTTTAAAAAAACTCCGTGGCTTCAGCCACTAAGCAAGCCATACCGACCAAGTGGCCGCCGCATGTTGGCGAAGATAGTGCCAACATTATTTGTGGATATAGGGTGTCAAGTGGTCAGCACAACGAACCCTCCGGCCGTTAATTTCTTTTTTTTTTAGTCAGTAGCGTGTCTGTTCACTAAGCTAAGGGTCCAGGGTTCGATTCCTGGGGTGAGAAAAAGTTAACATTGTTGATATTATGGTGCCCCCTTTCGCAGTGATGAATTAACGGCTGGGGTCTAGATGTTGTGTTTGTTCTAGAGTTGAGTTAGTTTTATAAGTCATGCACTGATATAATCAGTTTGTTTAGAAAGTGCACGTTAAATACCATGAATATATGAAATTAATGAAAAAATAATTTCCCGTGTTCATACGTCAAGTCTAGTGATTTGTAGTTGTCTCTTTTGATAGATATTCTCAATACCAATAAAATAACACTAATAAAATAGTAGAATTTTTTATCAATTTTGTTGAAAAAGATATATTTGTATTTTATTAAAAGTTGACAGTTTATTGTTGAAATTGTTATCATATGGAACGTGTTTTTTCCATTAATCGACCTATGTCTTAATCCTTAGCTAAGATATCATTAAATTATTTTCTGTCCCGCATATTACTTACTACTCGTTAAGTTTATACACATCATTAAATTATATACATTGTTTATAATCATCGGGCTCATTTCACAAAGAGACAAGTCTTGTAATGGCAGTTGAACTCACTTATCTTTCATATGTGAATACCCGCCTCGGTGGCGTAGTTGGCTAACGCGCTAGTCGTGTTGAGCCCGACTGCCGAGGACGGGAGATCGAGGTTCGAATCTAGGTCGGGTGAACTGGGTGGTTTTTCCTAAATGGTTTTCCACTCTCTTCCACGCAAATGCGGGTTCACTTCCTCTTAATTAAACCTCCCAATTCCTAATCCATTAGCGTAATTAGCACTTAAGCGTATAACCCGAACGGGTAGTAAGACGCGGTGTTAAATGTTAAATATTAATATTATTATATGTGAATCACAAGTGTTATAGTTTCTACAAGCTACAAGAATCAAGGTAGCCCCTTCCCATCTTTACTTTCTGAGTGTTTTATGATTTAATTGTTAAAATAACTATATTTAACACTCTTATTATCAAGGTTTGGATGTTTATGTCTTAATAAACGATAAATATGTCATTAAATTATCTAAAAAGTTAACATATAATCTAAAAATATAATTATGGCTTTTTAAAATATGCTATACAATGACAAAAGTTCGCCTTAAATCTCAGATTAAACTAGTATAGTTTTTTTTTAGCACCGCGTCTTACTACCCGTTTGGGTTATACGCTTACGTACTAGTTACGCTAATGGGTTTTAGGGATTAGGAAGGTTATATTTAGAGGATGTGTACCCGCATTTGAGTGGAAGGTCAGAAACGGGAGCGATATTGGATCTCCCACATAACTATTATTGCTTGATGTTCTGGCGACCAGGTGGTAAGTACGGTCATTAGCCGGACAAATAAATGAGGTGAAAAATTAAAACTAATAATGGCGAGATGAGCAGGATTTTAATGAGGAGACCTCGAAGCCATTAACTAACGTGTGTATGGAGCTTATAGTACCACTATCAATACTTACTAAGATTTATTATTATTATATTATTATTATTATTATTATTATTATTAGCACCACGTCTTACTACCCACATTTACGTAAAGGGAGAGTGGGATTTTTTGGTAAAATCACCCCCAGTACACCCGACCAAGATTCAAACCCCGATCCCCCTATCATAGGCGGTCCAATCTAGCATGAGAGTGACGCCGTAGACCATGCGGCCACCGAAGCAGGTTCATAAAACAACCGAGAGCAATGTATTTACTACCGGAAATAGTTTAGTGGGCGGTGTAACTATCCTGAAACGACCGTCTCTCGAACTATTTTAAGTTGCCTCCGATCATAAACAAGCTTTATATAAACTTGGTAGAAGATTTGACTCGGAAATAGTTCCACTCCGTCGTACAAACGCATTATAAAAAAAGAATGTTTTTGTACGCGTTCGAGGACTTTAAAAAAATCGGGATGGTCCATAAAACGTATTTATAGGAGATTTTATTTTCTACCTCGAGATAATAAGGAACTTATCGCTCCCCGCGATCAAATAAGTAGGTTTTACAATTGTGTCCGCCCCATTTCTGTTTGTCTGTCTGTCTGTCCGTCAGTACAACCGAAACTGTTTGATGGATTTACAATCAGACAATGACAGATGACAATCAGATAAATCTGTGCCGGGACAGAGGAATGAACCCCGGACCCCCAGCACAGAAGTCTGACCCCTAGACCACCAGGTCACCTATACATTTTTATGAATATTATTTGTCATTATTGGGGGGAGGGGGGGGAGGGTGGAGTGTTCCCCACTTGCCCCTCCTTGGCTCCGCAACTGGGAAGGTTCTCTGGGCTGGACAATGCCTGTATCAGCGATATTGCGTCATCTTGCAAAATAAGCGAGTGTAAAAGGGTTGCCAAAACAGCCAACACAACCAAGGCTTGCCAACGTTAGAAACATAAACGTAAGCTTGGTTACAAATATATGAAGAGTCAAAGGGTTGGGAGACAAAAATAACATTAAAAAAAATTTTTTTTTTTAATTGCAAAGTGTAATGTCCTTCCTTAATATATAATTGTTGTGGACTTCTTTTAGACACCTGCTATCCATGATAGTAAAGAAAGGCTAGAGATGAATTACATGGCTAGTATACTCACACGCGCTTTTAAAATCTACCCTCTTCATTTTCTCTCTCTCTCTCTCTCTTTGGTTTTATAATTTTAAGTCATCGTTGGTCACTACTTGGCTTAGTAGAGAGAGAATAAAAACTATTTTTAAAGTTAGTTAGTTAGCATGTTTAATACCAGCGTTATCAATTAACTAATCAAAAGAAAAGGATTGATGTGGGTGGCTTAAAAGAAATGCACCCGCAGACGCGTAGAGAGAGGTTGAGAAAACTAAAGCGAATAACCTGGAAACCCTCTCCCTCTTCTTGGTGTATTTTGCGAAGATTCAAAACCCTACTTCCACGTCGACGTGAAATGTGAGTCTTTAACCCATTGGACCACTCGGCCACCACTTCGGGTTAGTAAAATGCAATAATAATAATAATAATAGTGTTAAATCATACTTTAAATGAAACACCCATCTTGCTTAGAAGGGAAAGCATGGATTATTCGGAAAAGGGGTTAGCTTGAGGTGCAAAGGCAAAATAAATAATAAAACCACTGGAAGCCTACCTTTGTGAAATTCGCCGACATAATTAAATCCTTTCTCCTCGTCAGGAGTGGGGGGGGAAAAATAAATAAAAAGTTAATTTTCTTTTTGAACGAAACTCAAACAAAAACAAAAAGTTTTTAACTTTGAATTCTTCCGCACTTGCAAGAAGAGGCTGACTTAGCTCACATCCTACATAAGACTGTTATTTTGGTACCCGTCTCCACGACTCTCGTTCTCTTGCGACGCTCGACGTCTTTAGAGAGGGGAAACAAAGGGGAGAGCCGACGCCGGCCGTCCTCGTCTCCCTCCCTCTCTCTCTCTTTCTAATCGTCTCCTCTCTATTTGACTTGTCTGTTTTCAAACACTCCCCTTTCTTTGCTTTCCTCATGCCTCCTTATCACGTCATAATATGACGGTGTCTAAGGTAGAACTCACACGATAGCTTTAAAACGTCGCGGACAAGGGCGTCCAAGGGCGTCTTTAACCGAGAGCATTGTATTCAAACGGGACACTAATAAAACCTTAAAATAAACAGTGAAGGTATTTTATTTATAAAAATGGAAAATCATGTTTGGAAAAATGAATAAATGATCAAGGGCATCACCTACTTGTAGGGAAGATCCTCACACTGCGAGCTGTATTTACTATGGACATCGAATCTCGGTCGGGTGAACTGGGGGTGGTTTTTCCTAAAATGGTTTTCCACTCTCCCTCCACGCAAATGCGGGTTCACCTCCTCTATTCAACCTTCCCAATTCCTAATCCATTAGAGTAATTAGTACTTAAGCGTATAACCCGAACGGGTAGTAAGACGCGGTGCTAAATAATAATAATAATAATACTATGGACATGGCAGTTCCTAAGATCTAAAACCACTAAAACAATCCTGAATTAGCCTAGAAGGTTCTGTGTGGTCTTGTTTGAAAAAAAAAAAAGTTTGAAGAAGTCTAGATCTATGTTTAAAACCATTCACTTTAATCTCATAATTGTGACATTTCGAGTGAGAGTGCGTTTAAAACGAGCTAGTTTCACCTTTTCATACATTTTTTTTAAAACTAAATGTTCCAAAAACGTAAGATTTTAATACTAAAGAAACAGGTGAATAGCTTTAATCAACATTTTGACATGAACCATATTTTGAAATAACAAACCACTTGTTAAATAGCGCGGTATTTCTGAACGTCTGCAAAGTGTCTCGGGGCTCCAAAAGGATGGCCTGGCCAGTCATTCGTGTTATTCAATTGGTATACAAGTATGTTTGTGTTATAATTCAAATATAAACTGGATGTCGTTCTATTCCTCCCTCCCCAATAGTAATATTTATTAAGAGCTTGTAACGCTAATGGTCACGTGCAACTAGTGCCGAATTTATATATGGGGGGGGGGGGGGGGGGAGCCTCGGGGCGTCATACAGTACAGCCATACATAAACCCATGTAAATTACATCATAGCAGGTCTGAGTTAAGGTAAAAACCAAGAAATGGTTTGATTTTACACACAAGTAATAATAACTTATTTCTTGTGGGGGTTTGTGGGGTCCCTGTCTGTGGGGGTCCTGAGGTGAAAGGCCCGATCATCCCCCCCCCCCTTAAATCCGGCACTACGTGCGACACGCGATAGTTGAAGGCATTGACGAGATCAAAATTAGATTTTTAGTAAACTACCCTAAAATGAGTTTTACCCATAAAAACAAACACATCATCTTGCTAATCACTATACTAAATCTTTATTTAAGCCAAATTGTTCAAATAAATTTAACAAAACTGAAATTTTCAATAATAATTATTTGTAAGCTATCCTAAAATTATTTGTAAGTTACCCTAAAATTATTTGTTATTTGTAAAAATAAAAACGTATTCTTATTTATTATGAAAAATAATTCACATATTCTCATATTGAATTCAATCTTCCAAGGTCAATTTCCAAAACATTCAAATTTTCTATAGTTCGTTGTAACTAAACTACCCTTAAATTAATTTATTTTAGATAAATTAAGATATATTATTATTGATATATGAAATGGTATTCCGATACTAATTTTGAACCAAATCACTATAGAAATTTTTCAAAATATTCAAATTAAAAAAAAAGTCATTGGTAAACAACCCATAACCAAATTTCGGCCCCACCCCCCTCCCAAACAAGTATACCGCTTTATTTGTCATATTCATGCCAAACACTCCTCAGATGTACAATACATGTTAAGCAAAATCATTACAACCATTTTCAAAATAATTAGAATTCTCAAAAATCACTCCTCAGTAAAAGATCCTTTATCGAATTTTTACCCAAAACCAAGTACGCAGGATTATTTATCATGTCAAAAACTCCAAAGATACATACTTGGAACCAAATCGTTAGAATAATTTTAAAAGTATTTCCAGGTTTCTAAAAATCAGTAACAGTTAACTACCCATAAATGAGTTTTACCCCAAAAACAGGTACACACTATTATTTGTCATGCCAAACACTCCCTAAGTACAAATTTGGAACCAAATTGTTAGCGCCATTTGTAAAATGTTTCAAGTTTTTGAAAAATCAGTCATCAGTAAGCTACCCATGAATGAGTTTTTACCGCAAAAACAAGTATAGACTGTTATTTGTTCAGTTAAACAATCCAAGATACCCATTTGAAACCAAATTGTTAGAGCCATTTGTAAAATATTTCAAGTTTTTCAAAAATCAGTCATTAGTAAACTACTCATAAATGAACTTTTACCGCAAAAACAAGTATACAATGTTATTTGTTATTTAAACACTCCCAAGATACCATTTGGAACCAAATTGTTGAGACATTTTAAAAATATTTCAAGTTTTTGAAAAATCAGTTATCAGTTAACTACCCTTCAAGCTGACCTGGTGGTCTAGGGGTAAGGTGTCGGACTTCTGTGCTGCGGTCCGGGGTTCAATCCTCGGTCCGGGAACAGATTTATCTGATTGCCAAACCCTTCCTTCACCTCTGACAAGATGTGTATTAATCACAACTTGTGAATGTGAGAATGCCAGGCCTCCACCGTGTTCGGATTCCACGTTAAACTGTAGTCCTCCATTTCATCTCACAATCACCCTTCCATTGCACATTAGCGTAAGTGCGTATAACCCGAACGGGTAGTAAGACGCGGTGCTAATAATAATAATAATAATAATAAACTACCCTTCAATGAATTTTTGCCAAAAAAAAACCCCACCATATAGTGTCATTTGTCATGTAAAACAAATCCTTGATACGCATTTTAAACAAATCGTTAGAGCCATTTTTGAAAAATCTGAAATTAAAAAAATACTCATCAGTTTAATACTACCCGTAATTGAAGGGCTAAGGTAAATAAAACAATTTTGTGGTATAGCCCTATTAAATCTAAATAACAGGTTTGAATAAAATCCATCAAACCGTTTGGATTCATGACCAGGGACATACTGACAGACATGGGGACAGAAAGAATTGTAAAATCCACTTTTTGGTTTCGTGTTCACATAAAACGTGAACATTTTTCATAATCTTGAAATGGATTTTTTTTTACGATCACAATACTTTCTCTTGAAATGAGAAAGTAATAATAACATAAAGATTGCAAATCATTGTAGGTCTAATTACGGCCCTGTACGTATAGATTGGACCACAATTCAAATAATTTAAATTGGTTGAAAAATGACAATATCTGGACACGGGAATCGAATAGCTCAGTAGTAGAACATTAGCACACTAAGCCAAATGTTTCGGGTTCGATTCTCGTGTCCAGGTGTCATTCTTCAACTAATTTAAATAATTTAATTACTAAATGTTTCATTTTCAAAGATGATCATCTTTCTAGTCAAACTGTATACAGCGCTATGCAATCCCATCCAAATTGGTCCTTTGTAAATATATGTTAGGAATCTCATAGGAAAGTATAGTTTCAGAAACAACAAACACATATTTTTTCAGCAATATTTATACCATTTTCTATTATTTCATTATTATTTTATAAATATTGATAGCCTTCAAGTTTCCGAAAAAGGGCAGCTGTAGATCACATGACTTGACATAAGAATATAAGAAAGTAGGCTAAGGAATTTTTGTAACCGACAGATATTGTCCTAACCGGAATCTTAGTAAGTTATATAAAATGTCCCATCTAGATGTGACGCACGCGGCGTTTTAAACGCTAGTGTGGACTGACCTCACACATTCTTAACGTCTTTGTCTCGAAATATACTACTTTCTCTCTCTGTATGTGTCGTTTCTCAACAAGCCCGACATCTTGGCCCAGACCGTATCGCGACTGTCCACTGAGCTAAGTATGTGCCGGGTTCGATTCCTGGCACGGTCGGAAACTTGCATCATGGGTAATATTGGAACGTACTCCTTTTCACATAAACACTCTAAATTGGGAATAGTCTTGGGTCTGTACTAAAAGTTGTAGTTAATTTTTGCCACCGCTTCTTACTACCCATCTGGGTTACACACATTTTAATTACACTGATGATTTGAGGGTCATGACGGTACAATTTACGTGTGATATGATTAGTTGGTACAGACCCGCGCCGGTGGGCGTAGGTACAAATACGTCAGTCCTATAATGTCTGGTTTGCCTAAGACGAGGAGTTAAGGGGGTTCGAACCCCAGCCAGATGTACTGGGGATGGTTTTATCCTCCTACATCCCCTCTAATACAGGTGTACTTCCTCTAAACTGCCCTTCTCATAACTACTCTTTGGATTGAGCTCTTGATAGAATTGAAATAAAGCTTTTTATTACTAGTACTGTTATAATAATAACAATAATAATAATAATAATAATAAAATAATACAACTGGCATGGTCTGATTTGAGTGACAAGAGAGGTCGGAGCTCAAATCCCAACCGGATGTATGTACTCCCCACCCCTCATTTCCTATTGTATCTACCTTACCTCATTCCGTGTTACGCAATCTCTCCGTCATCCTCAAGAGTGGCGCGCACCTCGCTTCTGGCAAATAGCCGGACAGTTAAAAGCAGCCCTTGCACACTCATATTCACAAATACAAATATAAATACACACAAACAAACACAACGATATAAAAATAAATATAAACACGAACATACAGCTATAAAAACACATACACATAAACACAATGCCATCAAAGTGCATACACACAAACACATATAACACAATCAAATATATGTAAAAGGCGCACGCAGACACGCATGGATAAAATAAGCAAACACACAACTTACTTTAACTTGTATTCTACCTTCCTCTCTCCACACTTATTCTTCCGGCCATTAATTCAACACTTGAAAAACCTTTTATTGACCCCGGCACGTATCGAATATTTGGAATAGGAAAAAATGTCGGGGTACTTTATCATTTGGAGAGTTTCATTTTGTTAAGTTTGAAGCCTGGTTTGACAAGTACCACTACTGATATATTTATATAGTTTATGAATACGTTTTCATTTTTGTTTGGTCAAAAATTAAATAAGAATATAGTCAAATAAATGAAAGCGACGAACAAAGATGGTGTTAATTTTGTGGGATTTTTCTGGACATCTTTTGTTTTAAACCATTATGAATCAATATTTTAAGTTGGATAAAAGGTAAATTTAGTAAATTTCTTTTAATTTCTTAAAAGTGGTGACCCCGACGTGGTAGGGCGGTGTGAAAAGGTAAGACCTAGTAAATTTATGGGAACATTATTAATCTAAGAAACATGGATACATTAATAAAACGACGTAAACATGTACGAGAATTCTTCACATGGTCAAGTAATGCATTGATGGCAGAGTTGAGTGCAGGAAAGCCCATTGAAGAAAGAGTGATAACTGTTCACCCTTGATGGTGGTCAATGCAGTTCTAGAGTTCGATAGTATATCTGAAGAAGATTATGAACAAGAATGTAGGACAGTTGAATATAGGCAAACGATGGCTGAGGCTAGGATTAAAGTGAAGCGCTACTAAGTAGGTTATTACTGTAAAATAATAATGCCATATCAACTTGCTCTTCCCCAACTAGCAGAAAAAAAGTTACAACCACCCAGGATACAAATGAAGAAATTTGAGGCCAGGGCTGCCCTTAGCAAACGTGGGGCCCTGAGTAAACTTCATTTTCGGGGCATCCAGTTATTTCCCTCAACCCCCTTTCACATTACCCCCAAATAATAATTAAAAAACTTAATTTTGGTTTAATGATATTACAGTAGTTTTCATCTATACGCCAATTTTCAGCCGTATAAAGTATCAGGAAACTCCCTAAAAGCTAATACATGTAAATATGATAACTAATGCTAGGAACAATGTTTTTATAAATATAAGGGCTATTTCTCATTATTTAAAGGTACAAAGAAGAACTGTGTCAAGTTTGAATTAAAACGGATAATGCGTTCAAAAGTTATCATGAGACATATCCACCACAGACAGACAGACAACATATGTAAATTGACGGAGTTAAAACGGAGAACTCGCTTCGCACGTTCAATAAATCAAACCATATGATTGTGTTTTTATTTGTTTTTACATTTTGACAATATTTGCTAAATCACCTATACACACGAGCACGTAAGCAAAAATTTCCCACCCCAACTTGTTTTTTCCCCTCTGTCACTCAAGCAAGCGCGGGGTTGCCCGAATCAAGGAGCCGTGTTTGAGGGACAAGTGAGTGATTGGTTGAGTTTCTGGAGCAAGTTTAAGCGTATACATGAGGATAGAGAATTGAAGGCTGAAGATTAAATTCCAGTTTCTCCTCCTGGTATCTACCGAGGGAACAAGAGCATGTGAGATAATAGACATTTTTCCTTCCACTGCTGAAGACCATTAAAGGTGATCGACAGCTTGAAAATAAATTTGACCTTGAGGATGTATTGACAGAATCTTATGTTTGTAAAATTCTGGAATTAGTGTTTAAAAATTCAACTGGTAGCCAAGGTAAGTGCACCACATGATTGTGTTTTTATCGTTTTTACATTTTGACAATATTTGCTAGATCGCCTATATACACGTATGTATGATAAAATGGGATCACATTTAAGATCCTTTGTATCAAGAAAGATGACATCAAACAGGTATGCAACAATCTTATTCCCTATGGTTGAATTTTGTATCCCAGAGGAAATGTAGTTAATAAATCATGTGATTTGCAACAATGATATGTTCAAGATAATGTGTATATAAAAAAATGATAAAGTTGTTGGCATTTCTGAGAGTGAAGTAGAAGGTGAAGAAAGGATCTTAAGCACTTGCAAACAACGGTATTAGACTGGCTGATGATAATGCAAGAAGATAAAAGAATAAAAACAAAAAAACGAGTTTATGGCAATAATTGTGACTTTTTTTTATGGGAAGCTAAACCCAAACATAAAACTGTATATTTTGTGACAAATTTCATGAGAATAGGGCGTGCTTTCCTCAGAAGATGACACTTATTCAGATACAAGAAGTTTTGAAGAATAAAAGGGGGTGTTACCTTTTCTTCAGATCTGGGCATTGCTCTAAAGACTGCAAAATAAATGTAAGGTGTTTGATCTGTGGTAGAAAAAACTGGACTATATGTGTCCAAACTTTAAGGTTAATAAAGAGAAGGATGAAGCAGCACACGAGGAGAAAAATAATGACAGAGATGTGTGATTTTTATCTACTCATTGCTGAGAGAAGAGGATTTACTTCAAACTCAACTTGTTAAGACTTGAAACTAATGAGAAAAATATGGACTTGTAAGAGCATTCCCTGACTTCGGTTCTCAGCGTTCATATAGTCTATCAAAAAGTGCTGAAAAAATTGCGTTATGAACCATTAAATATGAACAAACGGTATATGCCACATTTGGAGGAATAACTTTTAAGAAAATGGAACACAAATGCTATGATATTAAGCTGAAAAGTGTGACAGATGATTACTTATATAGATTCAAGTGCTGGATCAACCAGTTATTTGTGGCTCCATTGCTAGATTTAGGTCAAATCGTTGTCTGGTGGATTTAAAAAGGAAGAAGATTCAACTTGCTGACGTTGGAGAAGGTGAACGACCAATATAACTACTCATTTTAGCAGACATGGCTGGAAAGATGTATACAGAAAAAATTGTCAATTACCCTCAGGATTAGTTGCCGTGCAAACACGAATTGGACGGGTCGTTATGAGAAATGTTCAGGGAAGATCAAATGGTTATATTCACGCGGCTATGGTAACCACCCTTGTAACTCACTCCGATAAGCTCGCAGATCTATGGAAACTGGACATCCTATGGGATGTCAGAGTCATGTGAGTGGAAATCAAAGAATCAAGAAGAGGCTACTGTTCTGGTTCACGTCTTTCAGAAAACTGTGAATATCGCTTATGAACGGCGATACGAAGTTTATCTACCATGGTAGTACCACGGAGAGGATAGAACCAAAAACAAAACTTCGGGGGAAGAAGAGTGAAATCTGTATTGACAAGTACCACTACTGATATAATATTCAGCTATGTTATTAATAAATTTTCTTTTTTTTTGGGTCGAAAACAAAATAGAAATAAAGTCAAATGAAAGTTTCAAACAAATATGGTGTTTATTTGTGTTTTGTTTTGTGAACATCTTTAGTTGTAAGCCATTATGAATCAATATATTAATCTGGAGAAAAGGCAACTTTGATCAATTTATTTTAATCTCTCATAGATACAATAAAACCATTAGAAATGTGATACCAAAACGACTTAAATGAACAAGTCAATATCGTATACTTCGTGACGTTACATACCACAAAACTAGCGGTTTTCATCTGACATCACAATACCGCAAACGACTATGACTGAGACGACCGCTTACGTTGCATGAGCATAAATTACTATAATTAATAGAACATATAACTATTTACTTCCCATATGTATTTTTCATTAAATGTCTTGAAAAGGTACATTTAAATGTAATAAAAGGTAGTATTAATTTATATTTTGGGGCAAGTTTAGACTCAAGGAACCCCAACCTCTCCAAACTATAAATTCCACTTGGATAAGTATAGGTTTACTCAGAAATTGAGCCTCTGAGTTATATCTCGACTTTCTTAACTTTGTATCCCATTGTCTGGCACTGCAGTCAGCCTGCTGGAGGTTTGACGTGTTTAGACCTTGACCCCTTTCCTATTCATCTCTTAGTTCACATTCTTTCCGTAGGCAATGTCCAGGGAATCGCTTACTTGAAGAGATGATATCCTCGTACTGAGGCAGTTCTGAAGCTTCAGATCCACAAAAAAACAATCAATCCTATATTATTTTGGAATATTCTGATGTGATCCTGTTATTTGTTTGAGGAAGGCTAGATCTATGTTTCTTACTTTCTCCTTTGATTTAAAAACTTGATATTTCACGTGAATAGTCATTGAAAAAGAGCTAATTTCACATTTTCATTAATTATTTTTAACTTTAAAAACTTCAAATGAAAAGTTTTAAATCCCATAAGGACATGTTGGTGCCTTTCATCAACCTTAATTAAAAAAAATGTGATTTCTGGAGGTCTGCAACGCATCTCAGCGCTTTGGTAGGAGCTCCCCTTAACGTTGTGGATGTAGCCACTTACTATGCCGACCTCACCGCTAACACGACACACGAGCCAATCCAACAACTAGGGCACAGCAGCTCTGTGACGCAGTTCCCTATAAGAACAATAATTACCGCGACAATCGGCCACTTATAATCCGTGTCCAAACCTGTTTCCCATGGGGCCAAGAATAGCTCATGTCTCCCTCCTCCTCCAACATGGGGTACACGTTCGGAATACGAAATGAGCTACCGGATACCATATATTACTTCCCTCGTGACAGATCCTACTATGAATGAGGGAAGGGGGATAGATTATGTTACATCATAGCTTCAAATAGTTCATCGTGAGACGTAGTTGCACACACATACAACCTCGTCGAGTCTAAATGATAATTGGTCCCTCCCTCGTTTAGAAAAAAAAAACACAATAATTGCTCAACTGTTTATAATTGTTGCTTTCAATTGAAGCACATTCTTTCTTCCCGCCGGTCAGCGCGCGCAGCCATGGAACGTCACTCTCCCCCTCTCTAAACTCTCATTTCCCACCATAGTTCGCTCTCTCCAACCAATCAGATGCGGCGTCACGTCTCGCGCGACCAATCAGCAGTGCCAGCACATCTCCTTTCGGGTCAGTCAACGAACTCTTTTCTGCGTTCGAAAGATGAGTGGGTCAGTTTGCTATGTTGAAATTTGTAGAGGCATTTCTCTTTCTCCCCTCGTTCTCTCTCGTTCTCTATCTATCTCTCTTTGGACGAAGCCACAAATCAAGATATAAGTGATTTTTCGTGACATCCGCGTTAGAAGTGGCGGGTAGAGAAGAACACGTTTTGAAACAAAGTTTCACTAACCTTTCCCGAAAGGATGTACGTTGTATTAATGTCATTAGAAGTACTTAAAATGCTTAGTTGCTTAAAATGTGAAGCATTTTTAACTTTTATATTCCATTTCAAATAGAAACTGAGTAGTTATGTGCTACGCATGAATCTATAAGTTAATTCGCGTGTAATTAATAACTTTTATTAACAAATTCAAGAAATAGTAAACAAGCCTCACTATAACAGCTCAGCAATGTGTAGTTCATCCTGTTACGATTGTTTATTTTCTCTCTCACAACTTTTGGGACTTCCTCGACAATAAAGTCTCGATAATGAAATATTATTGTTTTTTTCCCACAACGCAGGTACTAACATTTTGGTCGATATATTTTACTGTAGAGGGTTAGCAACTGGCGAAAACATCATGACGTATGTAATGACACGTGTTGCATTCATTTTTATTAACATCATATTGGCATATTTTTCTGTTTCATAAAACATTATTCCTAATGTTGTATGTTAACCAGTGTATTATGAGAATGTAATATTGGAAGGGATGCTTCTAAGTGTAATTTAAATTATTGTTATAATAACTTGTAATCTTTTTTTTTAAGTAAAAGAAGAATTTAATATAAGGAGAGAGAAAGGCGTTGAAGAAAGAGATTATCGTGGTCCAATACGCGAGTCAGGGATCATCTTCTTAGTATGTCCACAAGGGGAGACCGGACGTCATCATGAGGGTTAGAAAATGAAGGCCATGTAAAAAAGGAAAGGGTCAAAAGGTTTATGTGTTAATGGTCAAAAAGGAGCAATAATGAAGAATACTTTGGTAGCCAGAGTGGTCCGAGCATGGGATCGTTGGAATGCTAAAATAGGCATCGAAAGCCTGACCTATTCTGGTTCTTCTGTTCTCTGTAATCATCTAAAGCCTCGTCTTAACTCCGTAATGGTCCATATAAATGGAAATGTGTCTACACAGTCCGTATACTTAATCACGTGGCCATGCCAACCAATGAGAAAGATGGAGACTATGACCAATTAAACGCTTAAAAAGAAAACTGTCTGGATCAAGGCGCAAGCAGACTTGATCTGTGAAGCATTGGTTATTAAGAATACTAGTGGTAAGTTTAACCTACCAAAGCGACGCCACTCTTTCCGAGAACTTGGTATCTCTCAGAAAACTGTTTTCGAGATGCCAAGATTCTCGGGGGCTTTTAAATTTAAGAAAAATATTTTTGAAATAGTTCCGTGCGTAACGTGCGTCAAGTTTATCGAACTTTTACGGAGTGGTGAGGAATAAGGACTTATTGATCAGGACTCTGTAACAGATCAATCTGTTACTTTGGAGTTGATCCTTATGGATCACTATGCACTTCACGGATATGGAATCTGTAGACAGGCTTAAGAAGGGTCGACGTGATATCAGTAATCAATCATGTAGTGTCGTGATGGACCGTTCAATTTATTATATTCAATACGGGAACATCATGTATCCTTAATAATCTGGCGAATAAGTTCAAGGTCCGTTTTAAATATAAATGAAAGGATTAAAAGTCAAAGATATATTGTAATTATTTTCACAAAACGCTACAAAAAAACACTAGACGATCTAAATGAATTTAATTTGCCTTTAATGAGTGATAAGTTACAAATAAAGAAACATGAGTTCTGCGTGGTAGTAGGTGATTTACAAGGATACCTACATGCGAACGGTAACATGTGGTCCTAGGCATCGGCTCGCAAATGCTGGATTGCCAGCGATGAGGAGACCATTGGCCGGCCAAACTGTGGGGTTGTTTCCCCATCTGATTTAACCTGGTGTTTTTACCACTATTACTCTTGTCCAAGCGAAAATTTAAGGGGGGCAAAGGGGGTACGGGCCAAACATTAGGTAAAAATATGTTTTTAAAAATTAGACTAATGAAAGTGGAGGCTGAAGCTTTGCAGCGACCAATGAGGTTGTATATAATTTCTGGAGTGGAAATACAGGGTAATGACTTGTGGGGTGAAGCTGACTTGATCTCAGCATGGGCGAATGGACGAGTCGTGGATGGAAGGGAAATGTTTCTCCATTCAATATATCTGTGCCCCCCTTTATGATTCCTAAATTCGGGCTTGCTCTTGTCTATTGTGTGTTTACTTTCTATAAACTACCCTCTTCCATTCACAGACAAATATTAAGCCTTTAAATAATCCCTGTATTAAAATGTATGAAAAAACTTTAACTTTTGCGAATAGTGTATTTAATATATAACAACAAAACGGCTGGCGTGACAGGACCTCTAAAAAAGGCGGACCTTGTTGATTTGGGACACATGTAGCGCGCGCATGTCAGACAACGCATACATAGCAGAATAAATAGGAGCGGTGTCTATTAATTTAGCGTTCAGTGTGCCGATTGTTTGCCGCAAACATCCGACGAGTAAACAGACTATGACAATCTATCTATATTTCTGTCAGCATTGCAGGCATGATAAAGGATTATTTACAAGTTGGCGAGTGGAATACTCTTTCAATAGCTCTGCTGACGACATAGCTGAATGTGCCTAAACAACATTGTGTGTCCTGAATGACAGATGAGTGACGCGACTTGAGTTGACTCGCTCGTAGAGAGACAAATAAGAAATGTTGAGGGTGGTAATATTTGTTTAAGTCTTTTAACACGCGTAAAAGGTCAATGGTTAGCCTACTTAGCTGCTCAACTCTAGTTTGTTATCACCCGCTCCAGTGGCCGCATGGTCAAGGCGCTACTCTTACAATAGACTAGACTGCCGATGACGGGGAGATCGTGGTTCGATTCTGGTCGGACCACGATAGTTGTTGACGAGGAGGCAAAGGTTCGAATCTTGGCTCAGTGAACTGAGGGTGTTTTAACAAGTGATTTATTGTTGTGGTTTTCTGATCCTCTCTCCACGCTAATGGTGATTCTTAGATTCTTATTTGTAAAGGCCTACTTTGATAATATTGAAGTATTTTAACATATCAGACATATATATATATATATATACATACATGTATGGTTTATGATCTTACCAATTAAATTAGGCCGTTAGTAGCAAGTGTGCTAAACCTATCGATATTAATAAAAATGTCAAAATGAGAAGTTTTCCTAGCACTCAATGAACCAACATACAGTAATATTGTCTGGCGCCTGTAAACTAGACTGTACCGGGTTGAGCGCGCGCGCTTGAAAAATAGAACCAATTCTATCTTTCAAGCGTGCGCGCTCAGTCGCTCGCTCACTCGCTCGCCCAGTCTGGCCGTCCCCGTAGTCAATTTTAGAATCCTCCCTAGACTTCTGCCCCCGTTTTAGATAATATTTTCCCCCTGAGATGTGAAGCGAGTTGGAAAAAAGTTGGTCATGTGCCGCCCATAAAACAGGAAGTAGGTGAGAGGGTTCCGTCCCTTTTGACTGGACTGATAAAAAAAATGAATAATTACTTTTTGTGCACTGCGTTTGACTATCCGTTCTGGTTATTCGCATGTATATACTAGGTAAGGGAAAACCGCTTAGGTGGCATAACAGTTTAAGGTGTCATTCTCGTGTTGGACTGGCTTGCTTATAATTGGGAGATCGGGGTTCGAGTCCCGGTCGGATCTACTGACGACAGTTTTTCCTAAATGGTTTCTCCCTCTCCTTCCATGCAAATGTGGGTAAATTATCTCTACACTGTTTCTTCCTCATTCCTAGCTCATTAGAATAATTATCATAGGTGCGTACAAACTGACCAGGTGGTAAAACGCGGGAGTAAAGAAGAAATATGAAAGCTAAATTTAGAGGAAATGTACCTTCATTTGTATGAAAGCAAAGTGGGAAAACATTTAAAAGCCTTTACTTCCCCTCTAAGTATACCTGACCGGGATTTGAACCTTGATCTCCCATTATTCGACAATCACTCACCTCGGTGGCGTAGTTAGCTAACGCGCTGGTTTCGTGTTGTGCTCGACTGCCGAGGACGGGGAGATCGAGGTTCTAATCTCGGTCGGGTGAACTGGGGTGATTTTTCTTAAATGGTGCTCCACTTTCCCTCCACGCAAATGCGGGTTCACTTACTCTATAATCAACCTTCCCAATAAATAGCCCATTATCGTAATTAGTACTTCAGCGTATGACCCGAACGGGTAGTAATACGTGGTGCTAAGTATATTATTATTCGACAATCCAGTCTATTAAGAGAGGGATTAAAAGTATAAAAGAATGGAAGTTAATTTTATGGTGCAGGGAAAAAAGACAACGAATTATGATAATGGCTCCAACGTTCATGGATGAGGGCGACATCACCTGAATAAGGTGATGAGGTCAACTAGGGGCGCGTGTCTCAAGTTGGAGATGTTGATTATATCTAATCTACGTACAACTCTATTCGTGTTCTATTATTTTATCTTTATTTTGTTTTAGATAATAAAATAGACTAGAATGTTTGCACACACATTTTTGATAGAATTATATCTCTGATGTAAAAAAAAGGAATGTGAGATTTTGAGAAAAAAGAGTCGATTTAAGTTCCTCTAACAAAGAAGGCGAATTGAAAATATTTAAAGTCGCTTTCTTTGTTAATGGAACCTAAATTGCTATGGATTTGTTTGTTTTAATTTCATTCTTGGTTTTAAAATACAATAATTGACTCAAAAACCAAATCAAAGTTTGTTTTTTTCATCACGTCTTGCTACAATGATTTTATATACATACTTATAAGTATGTTTATATATACATACTAAGTGGTTTATTTATAAAATTTTAGGTACCGGAACGTACTACCAGGGGGGTCTGGCTGCCCCCCCCCCCCAGATTTTTTTAAAATTTAAGCTTCAAAATACGTATTTTCTTCTAAAAACAAAATAAAATGTTTTAAAATTCGTCATTATGTGATTGTGTTTGAGTTTAATTTCGTGTTAGCCTTAAGAGAGGTACCGGAACGCCGTTCCGCCGCGTTCTTTCAGAAGTTAAACACTGTACATACTTATAGTAGCCTATGTTTATATACATATAAAGTAAATGTTTTTTACCCATTCGGGTTATCCGAATTTAACTAAATTAATGGGTTAGGGATTTGGAATTTTGAGGAAATGTAACTGTATTATAATGGAGGGAGTACAAGGGGAAACCATTTCGAAAAAATAATCCTCAACATACTCAACCAGGATTCGAAGCCCAACATCCCCATTACCGGTAGTCTAGACTAAACGAGCTTGACGTTAAGTCTGTGTCTGCCCATCAATGTGGGCAAAAAAATAAATTATATTATCACTAAATTGGCGAAGTTAGTATCCGCACAGTAGCAACGTGGACTAAGGAGTCAGGCTCGCTAAAGACTGAATTGACTGTCAAGGTTCAACCTGGTTGCCCTGAATGAAAGTGGAGGATAAGGAAGGGAAGGTTTACAAGTTATTTAGCAACATTGTGATATCCTACCCTCTCTCCAAGCTAATGCGGTAAGCAATTCCTCAAAGCTACCATCCCAATGCCTAACTCTTAGGACTAGCTCGCTTATAGTCATGTTGTTGAACGTACTAATTAAAATTAAAAAGTGGCATTTGCTACCGAACCTCATAAGTGAGCCGCATGTCACTACACACCATTTATTCCGTAGTGTTGGGAATTTTATTTATAGAACCTCCTCCCCCTTTTTGTTGGCAACCCTCATACTTTGAGTGCCCACGACCGACGAAACCTGTCGAGGAACAGTTTTGCCCTCGAGCCAAAAAAACATATTATATTCAAAATGGGTCGCCTGTGACGGTGTTGCCAAACTGATGTGTGTGGGGGGGGGCGAGGGGAGGGTCACCAGATGAGACGCTAGTTATGCAACACTGTTAATTATAGACTGCCCCAAAGGGTTGGTTCATACACTCTCGTTTATATAGTCCGCGCACCATTTGCTGACTCTTCTTTGGCAGTTTTTAAACGTTACTAATTCTACTTTCATGTATTCATATGCCCAACTAAGTGCTCTCCAACTGTTAAGCTTGACATGTAGAATCAATTATGTTAATTGCAACACAAATACAGTGACCTCTGTGGTGCGATTGCCTAAGGTTAATTTCATACCAAACCAGTCCAATCGAATTAAGTTCAGTCCAGTCAAGGGGTATCACATCAAAATCAGTCGTTGATGTGATTGGACTGGGACAAATTGATGTAATTATTTTATTCAGTGAACTGGCTTTGTACGAGATGGACGTGGCTGTAGTTACGTTCATCATTCTTTGTAAGAATATCCTGGAATTTTTATAAAAAAAAAAAATAATGTGTTTCATCCTGATCCTATATTATTATTATTATTTATTATTATTATTATTATTATTATTATTATTATTATTATTATTATTATTATTATCACCGCGTCTTACTACCCGTTCGGGTTATACGCACTTATGCTAATGTGTAATGGTAGGTGATTGTGAGATAAGTGGAGGACCTACAGTTTCAACGTGGAATCCGAACCACGGTGGAGGCCTGGCATTCCTCACATTCACAATTGTGATTAATACACGTCTTGTCAGAGGTGAAGTAAAAGGAACTATACGTTCAGTTATTTTAGACAGTTATTTCCAGATTTTCATATTTTAATATAATTATCATCTTTATTCAGATGCTTCAGGATGTTTACTATATGCTACCATAGCAAAAATAATAAGCTTTACAACATCCATTGTTAAAACAAGTGTGTCCGACACCTTAGCTCAGTCGATAGCGTGTTTGCCTACTGAGCTAAGGGTCCCGGGTTGATTCCCGGTATGTCGAAAAATTTATCCATTGATGAAAATATGGAGTTTACCCTTTTCACCTTGATAAATTAATAGCTGGGGACTGGTCGCTGTGTCCTATAGTCTTAAGATAAATTATAAGGTATATGAAGCTACGACAGGCCTAACAAGCCGGTAGTGGAAAAATGTATGACTTGAATAAAAAAAATTGGTCTAGGCCAAGGATGAAAACAGTAATGGTTGTAAAAAAATTATTGAAAACCTTGACCGAAATGAAACAGAAACAGTCGTGAAGTGAACACAGGGTGACAGAAATTGAACTGGCTGAGTCGAGACAGTCTTGGAATAAATTGAATTGGACATGACTACATCAGTGTGAAAGCATTCGGTACTTCTTCCTTTAAAACAATGTTGAACCAATCAGCTGAATCTAGGAGCGGCTGATTAGACTGGACTAAACTGGACTGTTTTAGTGTGAAATTAACCTTTCCTAAATGTTCACCCCTCTCCATTTCCACAAATGCGGATACAGATTCTCTAAATTCTAATTTCCTCATCCTCACCCCAATAGTGTGGGTATGCAGATAACCCGGTGGGTGTAAGACGTGATGCACAAAAACATAATTAAAGGCTAAGGATTAGAAGAAGAGTTTTAAAGACGCGCACCCGGATTTGATCAGAGCGTGGGAAAACAATCTAGGAAGAGATATTCAGCTTTAATTCGAACTCTGACCTCTCCCCAGTATATATATCAAACCATAAAAACCTATATTGAAGCCTCTGTCCACATGACCATCGGTTCGGTCAAAGCGCCATTAATATAACTTAATAAATAGTCAAGACCGTAGATGTTGGAGAGCGTGAAAGTTAACCCTTCCTCCACGAGAACGGTAGCATAGGCAACCATTCGTGCATTGCCGTGTTGCGAGATGTTGTTTGTGCCAAGGCGCTTCGCCTGAGTGGAAAATGCGTTCTATCAGACGTTTAAATAAGCTAGTTACTGTCAATTTTTTTTTAGGCAGGTTTATAAATAAAGTGTGATTGTGAATTTTATACGGAACCATTTAATGTATTTGAAATAGATTTTTATTAATCGTTCTCAGCGCTGATCGATAGTCAACCTTGCGTACGTCATAATCTTTTTACTTTACATCCATTATTGTTCCCAGCCTGTGGCCTTGGTCACTTTTTCATTCAAGCCATATATTTTTCTACTGCCGGCTTGCTAGGCCTGTCGTAACTTCATATGCCTTATAATCTAACTTAAGACTAGAACGGGCACGACATCCAGTCCCCGACCGTCAACTTATCAATGTGATAGGGTAAATCCGTATTTTCATCAATGATACTTTTTTTGGCCATGCTGGGAATCAACCCGGCACCCTTAACTCAGTAGGCTGACACGCTACCGACTGATCTGAGGTGTTGTACACGTCATAATTTTTTGTGCTAGCAAAGGCTGACTATTTAAAATCATTAATATTGTCAATTTTATTAGTCTGTTATTTATGCCATACAATACAGACGTAACTCTAGTGTACAACCAGATAAGTTAGTGATATTTAATGAAGTGGGGAGGATAATACATCCCGTAATATACTATGAATAGTTTAGACTACCGCTAACCACTATTATACAATAGCATTGGTGTGATGTAGCTATGGCTGACATGTTTGAGAACCGTAATCATGATATTATAATCTTTACTTTCTCTAGACCCCTCGAAAAGAGAAGTATTGTGATTGTAAAAAAAAAAAGTTTAACTCGAGATTTACGGGCTGCCAAACATTACACATATTTGATGCACAAATTTAACAATTTTTTTTGGAATCGATTTTTGGTGTGTAAAAAGCCAAGCTTTGGTATACCAACCTCACCTTCTAGATTTCCCCAAATAATGGTCAATATCCAATTGCCATAATCTGAAATGGAATATATTTCTAAAAGGTTTGTAAAAGAAGAATTTGGCCGCATTGTATGTTGGTTCATCATAAGGTACGCGGGACGCACAAAATCATGGATCGGGCCACATGCGACCGGTGGGTCGCAAGTTTGGACATGCCTGCCCTAGGTCATGTGTTTATCGGCTCTCAACGTTCCAGAAGACGCTCCCATTAGATTTATCTGTCCATTTACAGTTTTTGAGATTCGTTTAAATTAAGTTTTAATCAGACCAAAATGTGAACATGTGAATATGTTGAAGGGAACAAAATCTTCAAATAAATTTAATTCCACTTTTGTCCCAGTTCTAACTGCTCTGTGGCTTGGAACCTGTTCATTTATTATTATTATTATTATTATTATTATTATTATTATTATTATTATTATTATTATTATTATTATATTAGCACCACGTCTTACTATCCGTTCGGGCTATACGCAGTATATAACAGTTATAAAAGTTACTGAAACAATGTTAATACAGCCATACGTCAAGTAATGTGATCTGCAACTGTCACTTTTGATATATATGTGCAATACCTTAAAAAAAATTCATAATATACTAAAATGTTTTCAAAGTTGACAGCAAAAAAATATGTTTGGTTTTTTCTAAACTGTTCTTCCAATGAAAGTTGGACTATACCTAAAGAATATTATACGCATATGACTAATTACGCTAATGAGTTAGGTATAAGGAGGTTGAATTTATAGGAGGTGTATCCGCATCTGCGTGGAGAGAGAGTGAGAAATCATTTAGGGAAAACCACCCTCAGTATACCCGACCAGGATTCAAACCCTGATCTCCCTAACATAAGCAGTCTGTTAAATAATTTTATAAAACAAATATTCATTGTGTGACATTTATTTATGCCCACAAATTTTGAAATTACATGCATAGCAAACTATAAAATAAATGTGACTCTCAATAATACCCCCGGGCTATGAATGGAGGGTTTCATCCCATTTTGAATGTTGTCTTTCCTCTCCTTAGAGTTTAGATGAAGGGGATAGAGCCACGTAAAATTCCCTATTTTTAAAATAATCTTAGTTAAATAATTATTTTTACTATTTTGTTCTTACGATTTAGAGTAAACCATAAATGCTTCACATTTTATTTCACCTTAAAGTTGGATTTTAGTGACACTTATTGAAGAGTTTAAGACGTAAAAATGTGATAAGAATAAATTTTAACGTTTAGAAAAGGTAAAATAAATTTCTTAGTTAAATTTTAAAGGAAACTCATTATTTTCTTTCCAACAATCGTAAAAATAAAAGCCACTTCTAAATAGCTTCCTAAGGCATTAAATAATTTTTTAAAATCTGTAAAGACATACGCATGAGCGATGTTTTTGAACTTAATTTGGTATATAAACTTTTATTCAAATATTTATGACCAAAACCAAGAAATAACCAAAGAAGTAGATACGATGAAAAATATGACGCGCTTTCACACAGTCATTGTTTTGATCCTTATTTTGAGAATAGTTAAGGTTCCGACTAAAATATAAATGTTTCAGGACATGGTTTGTGTATGTGTAAATTAAAAGTTTATATATATATTTTGAACAAGACAGTAAATATTTTTAACCATAAATATATTTATGAAATAGATTCAGTTAAAACCACTTCCATGAGGCTTATTTTCAAAACAAACAAACATATTTCGTGCTACTTTTGTGTTAAAGAGAGCGCAACTACTTTTCCATTTGTTGATGTAAGGACAACTTGTTGAATCTATCTTTCATAGTATAAGCCCTTTAGAAACTACGAACATGTTTTTTGCAGCCAACAGAGATAGCATTTACTATAAAAGGTCCGGAGTTCAATCCTCGGTCCCGGCACAGATTTATCTGATTGCCAAACCCTTCCTTCACCTCTTACAAGATGTGTATTAATCACAACTTGTGAATGTGTGGAATGCCAGGCCTCCACCGTGGTTCGGATTCCACGTTAAACTGTAGGTCCTCCATTTCATCTCACAATCACCCTACCATTACACATTAGCGTAAGTGCGTATAACCCGAACGGGTAGTAAGACGCGGTGCTAATAATAATAATAATAATAATAATAATAATAATAATAATAATAATAATAATAATAATAATTTACTATAACGTTGTATAATATATATTGATAGTAAATATCAAAAGTGACAGCTGCATATCACATTGCTTGGAGTATGAATACGTGACTATCTAGCTGTCGGAAAGTTCTTCATATGCAAATTGGTCTGTATATATTTTGCCTATGATTTTGTAGTTAAACATAGCTGAAGAATGAAGAATATAACATGCATTTACTACCAAATTACGTACACGTTTCAATGATAGTGATTTTATTTTGCTAGTAGTTATTTTCCCCCATCCCGTCTCACTACCCGTATGAAACTAATCACGCAAATGTTTTAGGGATGAGGAAGTTTTAATCTAGCGGAAGGGTACCAGAATTTGCATGAATCGAGAGTGGAAAACATTTAGGAAAAAAAACCTTAATACACCCAACCGGGATTCGAGCTCCGATCTTCCCACCACTGACCACTTGATCATACGACCACCGAAGTAGGTTTCCAATAGTCACAATGTTAGTTGGTCGGAAGCGTGTGGACAGGGAATAATGGACATCCTTACCTCCACCCCTGAAAAAGTCTCTATAAAGGTAGAAACCCTTACTATGACCAAAACAAACCCTCCTCAAAGCCACGAAAATAACTCCCCTGCCCTTAAGTTTACCAACACATGTGCATCCTCTTCCCCAAACCCTGGGGAGAGGAGTCATCGCCCAGCAATCCTCTTGGCTTCTTGAAGGTCTTCGTCAAATAAAAAAAGAAGAGAAAGAATCCGATTACAGCCTTCTGGAAGGGAGGGGGAAATGAGGAGAATGCGTTAGGGGAGAGAAGAGGGAAGATTAGAAAAAAAGAAGCAGCTGTTATTAAAAACCAATCTTCTAGCAGCTGTTTGATATTTACAAACGTCATTTTGTTATGAATCTTAACTCTTCGTAGTATTTTCGACATGCGAGATTGCATACAGGTTTTTACGAATTAGTACAACAGATGGCTGTGGTATCTGAGCTTGCGATGCTATTGGTCGCTCAAATGTAGCTGGCGTATATCTCACGTCCATCACAGACTCAGCCTTAAACTATGTATGAAGAATGACCCTGAGCACGGGACATCCGGGATAGTTCAGTGTTATAACATTAGTGCGCTAATTTAGATATTTTGCAAATTGACTTAAATCTAAATTACATTTCAAGGGGACAAAACATATATGTGTGGCATATGAACACGGAACTATATTTTTTAGAGAGTTATTAAGTGTCAGAAAAAGTCCCAAATTACCATGAACAAAATTACAGTTTAATGGCCTTTTAGATAAAACTCATTGCCTTGAAGGTGAAACTCCCTTGCTCTATTTTAATTATTTTGAAATAATATTTTTAATATATATTTTTATTTGTTTCATATTAAAATGTTCACAATAAAGTTCTTATTTGATTATTACAAATAACTGTAACATAATAGTGTAAATATTGCAGCATTTAAATTGTATAGTAACATGTAATGTAACAATCCAATAAAATTACAAGTTTAACGAATCTTGCCAGGATATTGGAATTATTCTTTAAATTAAAAACTATTATCAGCTTATGGAATCCTGCTAGTGTAGCGAGATTAAAATAATATTTCGAGCTAACCACCGTGACCGGACAACAATCCCAAAATAGTTATCTCAGTGGCTGATAGAGTGAACTACACGCTAGTGCACTAAACACAATTTTGTACTCTGTTTTAACACCTGTTTAAAAATGAACATTTTTTAGGGTCTGCTGTGATACTACCAAAGAACTGTATTATTTATGGACATTTTAATAAAAACTTGATTTTTCCACTTCATTTGTGATTTATAGCAATAAACATTATAATCACAAGTGACAACTGACAACTAAATAAAACAATTCGCAGTAGCTACTCCACTATCATTAAATTATCTATTGCTAAATTGTATCAAACTAAATAAATTAGTTGAAGAGAAAAACGATGTTTCAGTAAACGCACCTGTTTTCAATGTAAATCGAATAGAAAGTAGCGCCAGATTGAGGAAAAAAACAATTGACACATGACTGGCTGGGCTTGTGACGTCACTCAGTACACAAGCCAGCTCGCTACATACACAAAACTATATGAAAGACAAACAAAGCTGTTAAAAATCAGTTCACATTTTTTAGCTTTAAATATTAAATAAAACTTTTAAAGCCACACCAATGTCCAATTAACGCCAATAATCTACTTATTTAAAAACTGTATAATTGGCTGTTTTCATATTAAAATATAACTGTTGTGTACTGGGTGACGTAATCAATGATGTAATCAAATTCCTTTCTACTCTCTTTACATTGCCATTATTCGCTTGGGGAGAGGGCTGTGAGATAACAAAGTGGATCTAGCCTTCCTAAACAAATAAAATAATGTTTTAGCAAGGTCAAAGGTGGAAACCAGGAGTTGGAAAACATGAAGCAGTTCAAGTACATGGGAAGTCTGCTGATAAAATATGCCTACTGCACCAAGAAAATTAGGTTAAGGATCGCCATGGCCAAGGAAGCTTTCGACAATAAGAGGTTACTGCTGATCAACATGTTGAGTTTGGAATTGAGGAATAAACTGGTGAAATGTTACAATTGGATCATTGAGCTGTATGGGGCAGAAACTTGGACTCTCGGGAAAATGGAAAAGAAATACTAGGAGAGCTTTGAAATATAGTTCTGGAGAAGACTTGAAACGATCAGGTGGACAGACAAGGTGACAAATTAAGAAGTCCTAAGAAGAATGGGTGAGAAGAGAACCATTTTGGATGTGATTCTTCAGTAAAAGTAAACTGGATCGGACACATCCTCAGGAGGAACTGTCTTCTGCACAACGTCGTAGAAGGAAAGGTTGAGCTAAATAAAAACTTAAGAAGAAAGAGGAATCAAATATTGGATGACTTGAAGGTAAGCAGAAAATTCTGGGAGCTAAAGGAGGAGGCAGAGGACAGGGTGAATTGGCGGTCTAAGTTCACTGACAAAAAGAATGGACTTGTAGTAAGACAGAGTACCTAATACATAAAGAGAAATGGTATCAAAAGAAAATAATCGATACATCGCTTATTTCTAGTATAGGAAAAAAGTAAAGATACCGTATTCGTATCGAAAGAAAACTAGCCCTATCGATAACACTATGATTTTGTCGGCATCGAAAGAATTAGCAGGAGATTTTATTCGAAGACAATGTTTAGGAATGTTTTATTCGCGAGAATGTTGATTTTTTTTAATATCTATATATTTTTTTGGTAGTCAGTAACAACAAATAAAACCTTTGTATTTATATATTTTTTCCAGTACCGTCTATATTCTATAGTTTCGTTAAAAATAGTGATTATGGAATAAAAATATTGTAATATAAGTAAGTCTATGTATTAATTCTGAACTATAAAGTAAAAACTTTTAATCAGCCTATCAAAATGTGAGCATAAGTAATATATTAAATTAAACAGATAAATACATGATATGATTTTTCTTTCGATACTAATTTGATACTGGAGTACATAAACTCACGAGTATAAGTATCATAACAAAAATATTGAGAACAAATGTATCAATACCAGGAGTGGAGGATCAGGGGGGAGCATGGACCACTGCCCCCCTGGAAATAATTTGCCCCCTCCTCCTAGAATAATTTTGCCCCCCTCCCCTTTTCCCTCCAGATATATTTAAAATCCTCTGATATTACCAAATATGAAGCTGAAAAATGGCCTTAAATCAAACTCCAAATGATTTCTAGATGTATTCATTTTTCAAAAATTTGCCGGAGAAGAGCACTTCAATCGACTAGTTTCTAACAGCATCTAAACATCCGAAAAAAATCAGGTGAGGAGCATTCTAAATAACTTCTAGGCTCACAACATAGAATTTTAAGTTATTTGATAACTGGCAGTTATCTTTCCTATTTACCTTGAGATAAGAAGTTTCGTAGTTTTCTCTCCTCTCTTTTTTTTTATTGACATGACACAGTTTAGCTCTAGGTGAAGGGCGAAAGGGATTAAAAGCTTGGACATAAAAGAGAAGTAGTTCCAGAAAACGACACAGACCATTGTATTTTAAGCCGTGCTGCCTACTAATGGCTGATACCTTCTCGCTGTTTAGATCACTGTCCCTAGGTTAGCTAAATTTGTGAGCCATGTGTTGATCAACATTTCGTGAAATTGTTTCTCAAATCTCAATAAAAAAAAGTGCAGGCCTCCACCGTGGTTCGGATCCCACGTTAAAACTGTAAGTCCTCCATTTCATATCACAATCACCCTACCATTACACATTAGCGTAAGTGCGTGTAACCAGAACGGGTAGTAAGACGCGGTGCTAATAATAATAAGTGTATATCAACGCGGTGAGCGTACAAAACCTTGCAGGCTGGAGAGGGAAAAGGAAAGAAAGTAAAAGCATAGATAATAATGAAAGGTAGGCGGGGAGTCTGCGCAGTAGCTTCTCTGCAAGACCGGTCTTGAGAGGCCACGAGTTCACTCAAGGTCTTCACCAGAGGTGTTCAACTTAATTTACAAACGTGCCGGATGACAGGTCCAATCTCGGTCCAGAAGTAATCTAGTAGTCATCCGTGTTCCACGTCTTACTACCCATCTGGTCTACCCGAATATCTACATAATCACGAGTGGGGGGTGAGGAAGGTAGGATTTAAAGGAAATATACCCACACTTGCGTGGAGTGAGAGTGGGAAATCAAGGGAAAACCCCTTTTGTGCGCCCGGTTGTAATTTGAACCCCAACCTCCCCGTCGTCACCTGCAAATCAGACAAGAGGGGAGGTTGATGTTTTAGTCCGCGTGCTCACCAGAGCAAGTTACCTTTTTTTTTACTAGAATACGTTTTTTTATTTTAATAGGACCATTTAGTGGCTTAATCCATGAGACATGGATGGGAAGGGTAGTTTTACAGGATATGCACCGACAATCACGTGGACAGTGGAAGAGAGAGCCCAACAGAGACATGTGGACAAACCACGACCCGCCTCCAATGAACCCGGTCGTGATTCGAACACCGATCTCTCCATCATCAGCGATATGGTCTGTGGCCAAGGCCGTAGCCAGCCAATAATTTCAGGGGGGGTTTGGTGGGCCCATCCCCCAATTGACGGAGGCTAGGACAAATTCTAAATAAAAAACTGTTCTAGAAGCTATCTGAAGTGTTTTTTTATGGCAATACTACCCCCTAACTATCGTAGGCTAGGACAAGTTCTAATTATTAAACGGCTCTAGAAGCTCTCTAAAGTGTTTTTTATGGTAACATAACCCATTAACTGCCGAAAAATAGGAACAATTCTAAATATTAAACACCTCTAGAAGCTATCTGAATTTTTTTTATGACAACATAGCACCATAACTGCCGAAGGCTAGAAAAAATTCCAAATAATAAACAACTCTGGAAGCTCTCTGAAGTGCTTTTTATGATAACACAGCCCCCTAATTTGTACTTGTACCTTAATTTTGATATTGTTTGAACCATAAATAAAGCCATATATATTTTGTTCATAAAATTTCGGGGAGGGAGGGGAGTTTGAACCCCAACCCCCCCCCTCCCCCGACTACGGCCTTGTCTGTGGCGATTTTAATACCCCACGAGTGTAAAAGTGACCAAACCGTTATCAAGACAGAAGACTACGGATCAGTTTACATCTTTCTAACTGTTATAAAAGGCCTAAGTTAACAAATGATCAGACCGACGGATTAACTTAGTCATTGGCTGGTTGGACTACGGATCTCCGAGTTCCGGAACCCTGCATCGGTTAGCACGTAGATTAAATGTCAAGCTCATCTATTCTGGTTTGCTGGTGATGGTCGTGGTGCAAATCCCGGGCTAAGGGAAATTAAAGTGGATTTTACATTGTTTTCCACGCTGCGTCCACGAAAAAAACAGACATATTTCCGGGTGTATTAACTATTACCGTTAGTTCCAATGTTCGATGCAGATCAGCGCTTGAAGGTCTCCCCGATATAGCGTGTGCAAGCAGGGCGTACGTATTAAAACATATGGAGATGTCTTCACTTCTATAAATAGTAGCAACGTGTGCAGTTAGTTCAACCGTTTGCAAAACGACCACCTGCAGCCATCACGCGATGACAATCACAGGTCCAAGGTCACAAGATTGCGGCTGTAAACACGCAATGCTTTGATTTTTTTACGAATTTACATTTGGGACACATATAGAATACAAACTTTTTTTTTTCAATCAACTTAATGACATTTGATTATTATTTTATAGAGATTGATAACGTCTATTATGAGTGACCTGGTGGTCTAGGGGTAAGGTGTCGGACCTCTGTGCTGACGTCCGAGGTTCAATCCTCGATTCCGGCACAGAGTTATCTGATCGCCAAACCCTTCCTTCATCTCTGACAAGACGTGTATTAATCACAACTTGTGAATGTGTGGAGTGCTAGCCCTCCACCGTGGTTCGGATTCCACGTTAAATTGTAGGTCCTCCATTTCATCTCACAATCACCCTACCATTACACATTAGCGTAAGTGCATAAATCCGAACGGGTAGTAAGACGTGATGCTAATAATAATAATAATAATAATAATAATAATAATAATAATAATAATAAATCTCGGTCGGGTGAACTGGGAGTGGTTTTTCCTAAATGGTTTTCCACTCTCCCTCCACGCAAATGCGGGTTCACTTCCTCTAAATTCAACCTTCCCAATTCCTAATCAATTAGTGTAATTAGTACTTAAGCGTATAACCCGAACGGGTAGTAAGACGCGGTGCTAAATAAAATAAATAATAATAATATTAATAATAATAATAATAATAATAATAATAATAATAACGTACATTCAAAGTGACAGTTGCAGAGAGTATGCTTTTACTTACAAATACGTAAAAGTAGTGGCGTCTGGTGATCAAAAAAACAGGTGGTACACAAATCCGAATATTCTAAGCCATGGTATAGACACTTTTTATTTAACAATGTCTACCTATAATTTTGGTTAAGGTGGGAACTGGGGATGTTGTGGACGCGAGAAAAGGTCGAGTGTTTTTGCAGTTTCTATACAAAAACTTTTTTTTTTGTTGCTTGCTTCAGTACAAACATAGAGTTTAATTTTATTCACATGGGGACCTCAACATTTCTTAAATATCTCTCAAGGATGTCCTGGAATTTAATGACAACTTTCTCTCTTCATTTAAAAAGTTTGTCATCTAATGCAGCTATGCTCATGACAAATATTCAACAACTGTTGATATCACAACGTGAAGAAAATTAAACTCTTTGTTTGTACTGAAGCAATGTTTTATTTATTTTGGACAAAAAAATGTTTTTCTATAAAAACTGCAAAAACTCTGGCTTTTTCTCGCATTCCCCACAGCCCCATCTCAAAGGCTAACACTACATACGTATTATAAAGCAAACAAGTATGATTTGTTTTCTTAAATAAAACTACCACAAAATGAATACACAACATTATTATTTTCAAAACACACCACATTAGTTCATCTTTTGTGTGTAATGTTTAGAAAATGTATCTCAAACACTCCAATAAAATAGACATCATCACTCAATTTAGTGGCACTTAGATAGGGTGATAAGAGAATATATTATCTGTTCTAACAAGATATCAAGATACTATCATGACCCCTCTCCCTGCCTCCTCACTGAAATATATCCTGAGCACGACGAGGTCATCGGGTCAACGTGCCTTTGAAGGTCCGTCGCGCCTTGCCGGTCTATAATACATACAAGATCATCAGAGAGGATACGTCGATTTTTGGCCGATTGCGACAAGCCGTAGAGATGGATGAAAGTTTCCCGATAAATTTCAATTTGTAAGACTTTCCGGTAAAAATTTCGTATAGTTGAATCTCAGGGGAAGGGGATGTTTCGTGAAGGCTTTGATTATAATATTGAAGTATAATTTATAGAGATACCTACTTCAGTTGCCGCATGGTTTAAGGCGTCACTCTCGCAATAGACTAGAATGCCAATAACAAGGATATCGATGTTCGAATCTCGGTCTGGTGTACTGAGGGTTTTTTCCCCAATAAACTATTTTCCACTCTATATCCACGAAAATGTGGGTACAGTTCTTCTAAATTCAACCTTCCCTATACTTAACTCATTAGTGTAGTTATAATAATGCGTACAGCCTGAACAGGTAGTAAGACAAGTAAATAAAAAAGTCTATTGATGGGATAATCGAATACTTTAATCCTATGGTACTAAACAGATTCCAGAAGAAGAAAAGAGAAGCCCTTATTTAAAGTCACAATTATATTCTATGCAATTGGTAAAAATAATTTATAAACTTGTGTAGTTGGGTAAATAAAAAACATAAAAAGTACAAAATCATATGAAAATAATTAATTTTCTCAAAAAGTGCCTTACTTGTTCTTTATAGCAAAATATAAATGGCAAATAAAATAGCAAAATTGTCAATGGTACCAAACCGATAACAACTTTGATTTGAATTTAATTTTCAACGTTTACACTTCAACTAAAATTGTGTAGTTTTTAAAGTATCCAATTTGGTTTCGATATTCAAAAGACCATTTTAAACTCGGATTCAAGAAATGAATACATGAGTCTTTAGTTTTAACATGCATCTATAGCAGACCGGGGAAGATATTCACCAACGCTCCCGAATGTGGTAAAGTACACCATGCGGACTCGTAGGGAAATCATGTTTACGGAACAACAAAATATGGTATATTATAATATTTTACGTTTTTAAAGATGGTAAATATGTGGTGACAAAATAGGGTATATTATAATATTTTACGTTTTTAAAGATGGTAAATATGTGGTGACCTCCCTATAATTTAATTCATTTCATTCGTGCCCAAAAAGATCATCGGATAAATTAAAACGGAGGAGGGAAACTTTACGGACGTTTTAATTTTAGGGACATTTTCCATCTCACATCTCCAACGAGGCGGTGAGCTTAATTTTATTTTTATCCGCGTCTTACTACCCGTCCGGGCTATCCACTTGTTTAAATTGATGCGGTAGAGAGTAGGAATGTAGAATTGAGAGGAAGAGTGCCTCAATTTGCGTTAAGAATAGATGGGAAAATTACAGTGACAAATGCAGTGTCGAGGCATGCGTAATCAAGAAGTAATAAGATTATAAAGATCATTTTCCGTAATTTGAGTGAGGTGTATGGGTTTACCGGGTACTGGGGGGTGTGTGGAAATCCTTCAGCCCCGAAATGCAATTAGTACTTCATTTAATTTGAATTGTAGTGCACCTTTTCAAGAAACTAAATGGAAAATAAAGATATGCTACTAATGAGTCGTAGATTATTATAATATTATCTACGAATTAAAACCATGATATATGCAACGTAAGAGGTCGCTTGAATCACACAGTCATACAAGGTATTGTTTGGTCGACTACAGCCGGCTATTTTATTGGTGTGTGACGTCAAATATATTACGCCATGGACTTGTCCATTTAAGAACCCCAGCACAACGCTTTTTTCACATTTCCAAAAATACGCGTGAATGCTCTGAACCCCCCTTTTCCTTCTTACGCACCCACAACCACCACCCAAAATTGAATCCAGGATAAGCGCCTGATTTACTTCTTCCTTCTCAACATATTTGAGATAAACTGTACAAAGCACTTTGGTTTCTATTGACGGAGCACAAAAACATTGTCGCGAGACACCCGGGGTCTAAAAGTAGATCTCATAGTGGGTCTAAAATTAGGGGGAGATACGTCCCTCCCTTCACGTCTGGTTTCAACTCACCAAGATGTAGGGACTCTTGGAGGATGGTTCATACACACTGGTTTCAACTCACCAAGATGTAGGGACTCTTGGAGGATGGTTCATACACACTGGTTTCAACTCACCAAGATGTAGGGACTCTTGGAGGATGGTTCATACACACTGGTTTCAACTCACCAAGATGTAGGGACTCTTGGAGGATGGTTCATACACACTGGTTTCAACTCACCAAGACGTAGGGACTCTTGGAGGATGGTTCATACACACTGGCTTCAACTCACCAAGATGTAGGGACTCTTGGAGGATAGCTTATACACACTGGTTTCAACTCACCAAGACGTAGGGACTCTTGGAGGATGGTTCATACACACTGGTTTCAACTCACCAAGATGTAGGGACTCTTGGAGGATGGTTCATACACACTGGTTTCAACTCACCAAGACGTAGGGACTCTTGGAGGATGGTTCATACACACTGGCTTCAACTCACCAAGATGTAGGGACTCTTGGAGGATAGCTTATACACACTGGTTTCAACTCACCAAGACGTAGGGACTCTTGGAGGATGGTTCATACACACTGGCTTCAACTCACCAAGATGTAGGGACTCTTGGAGGATAGCTTATACACACTGGTTTCGACTCACCAAGATGTAGGGACTCTTGGAGGATAGCTTATACACACTGGTTTCAACTCACCAAGATGTAGGGACTCTTGGAGGATAGCTTATACACACTGGTTTCGACTCACCAAGATGTAGGGACTCTTGGAGGATAGCTTATACACACTGGTTTCGACTCACCAAGAAGTAGGGACTCTTGGAGGATAGCCCACGCGTACTGGTTTAATCCCACCAAGGACTAGAAACTCTTGGGGGATGGATCATGTATAAATACACTGAATGGTGAACAACAATATTTAAAAGTATAAAATAGCTAAATATTAATGATTTTTATTAACTTCAATAAAATTATTACGTTTGATAAAACTTAAATATAAATCAAAAACCTTTTATTATTTTTATATTCTTTATTTATTATTTATTTACAATTTGAATTTACATAAAAAAATTAACTGGTATGTTACTTGTACCGTATAAGTAACATATCCACATTTGTGGTCTCACGTCCTAAGCCATCAGGCTCACAATAAATTAGTTTACCTGTGATGATGAGATTAAGGTTCGAATCTTGGCCGAGTGAACTGGGGGGTGCTTTTCCCCATGTGATTTATCACGGTGTATTTTTTCCATCCTCTCCACACTTCTGGTGGTGCACTTGATCTAAATAGCCTTCTCCATCTCTACCCTTTAGATTAACCCGTTTATAACGTTGATTTTAAACGGAATGATTGGGAAATGTGCCTGTGATAAAATTAAACCCTCAGTAAATAACTATTTTGCGGGGGCGGACACTAGCACAATTGGCAAATTTGAAAAAAAAAAAAGGCCGGAAAAGCATTAAATTACATTTTTATTAATCCCTGTTACTAAGCTAGATATGCCTATTGAATTAAGAGACCTTGGATTGATTTCCAGACAAACCAGAACACTTATTATTTATAAAATTGAAGTTTCCTTAATCATAGAGATTGATAAACAAAAGGGGGGCCTGGTTCTGTTTCTGTCCTCGGAATTAATCCAGTTTGCAAGTCGTGTGCTGATATAATAATTTAGTTCAAAGATAATGAACGTTAAATATCCCTAAAATAAAATAAACATTAGTTGATTGAAACAATGCTGATCAAAGTTTTATCTGTGATAACGTCATATCAGAACAGTCTGATAACATTACATGAGTCCATCATTAATTTTTAAGTGATTTTTATTTTAATAAGTGGAACATTCTTATGTTATAGTCAATTTGTGGTAACGTTGGCCTCATCTGTAGGCTAAGTTGGAAAACCCTGAATTAATCCGATTTCCAGTTAAGTCATGTCACTTTTAACAAGCGATGTAAGCTGACTTTAAATTATAAAATTGACAAAAACACATCTGCAAGACGTTTGGGTACAGAACCACTTTTGAATACCTTTTGAAAGAGTAAAAAAAAAAAAAGGCCAAAGTAAGTGCTAATCAACTATATAAACTCTCTCTCTCTCTCTCTCTCTCTATATTATTATATATATATGATAACGTTTACATAATAAACCAATGCATAAAGATAATTTATTACATCATAAATACATATCATTAGCACTTGAGTATGTAAGCCACAGGTGTAAACAACTATGTAATTATTGACTGGTTTCACGTGAACTTGAAATATAGTTTTAAACTAAATTTTTTTTTAAATACGGCGTCTTCCTACTCGTCTAGGCTATTCGCATTTAACATACGCTTGTGGGTTAGGGATGAGGTAGTTATAATTTAAGAGGAAATGTGCCCTCATTTACGAGGGAAATAATTTAGTATGGAAAAAGACTCAGTTCATCAAGCCGGGATTCGAATCCCGATAACACCCCTCACAAACATGCTAGAATAGATGATCAGCTTTGACGTTTAGTCCGCGTGTCCACCGATATGGGTAAGCACTCTTAATTTTACGACCGACTAAACAATATTATAGATACCCGCTTCAGTGGCCGCATGGTTTAAGGCACTACTCTCGCAGTAGACTGGACTCCCGATGACGGGGAGATCGAGGTTCGAATCTCAGTTAGATGTAGTTTAAAAAAAAATTGTTTTCCATTTTCCTTCCACGCTAATGTGGATACACTTCACCTAAATATAATCTTCCTCATTCATAAAACCACTATCGTAATTATTAGAATATAAGCGTATAACCCGAACGGGTAGTAAGACGCGGTGCTATTGTAGTTCCACCTTATTCGTCCTTAGCCCTTTAGTGTTTATATACGGATAACCCGGGAGTTAGGTAAGGCGGGGTAAGGGGTGGGTATTAACAATTAATCTGTAAGGAGTTCCGTGAAGAATTTCTGAACACGTGCTACAGACGCTTAAGTAAATAAATTTCTCGGGCACATTTATCGCAAACAATGGTGCGCGCAATTTGTATGAAAGATTAGAGATATCTAGATTGTTTGTTCGAGCATTTTCTAAATCTTATCGAGATGACACAATGTTTTTTAAGTAATGAAGCAATCAATTGGAGGGCTTAGAACAAATATAAGAACTACAATTAAAAGTTGGTTTGCCTATAATTATTTCCTTACATACAAAAATAAGCTTATTTATTTGTAATGATTTCTAAAAGTTCAAAAGTTTGTATCAAATTAGGGCAAAAGAAGAATTATTTAATCTTATAATCTTTTTTAACCTTAAATATTAATATCTTAGGATAACCATTTCGTGCCATAGGATATCACTGCCCTAAGCCATAGGCCATAGAGATTTAGAGGATAGCTTGAACGGAAATGCAGCCGCATCAATATGGAGTGGAGAGGGGATGGCGCACAAATGAGACCCGTCCTCCAGAATACCCAGCTTGGAGAAAACCTCAACCTTCCTCAGTTTAATGCGTGAGTGGCGCTATAGACCTCGCGGACACTGGCGCGGGTTGTAACTAGTAAGTAATGCGCATGACACATTTGAATCTAAACCGAAACCATAAAGTGGCGTATAATAAAAAATAGTAATAATAATAATAATAATAATAATAATAATAATAATAATAATAATGGAGTGTCTGGGCTATCATCAATTTGTAGCTCGGTTTGCTGAGAGATCAGTCAGTACTAATGTACCGTCGCCCAGGGGACGCCCGAATGTACTAATCGTACATTCTTTCCGTCGATTCTCTTGCCATGTCCCGGTGAGATGAACTGATGGTGATAGTGAATATGAGAGTGTGGATCAAATGAAGATCTTAACCTAACTTAAGCTTAACTAACCCTGGTAACCATGGGAATTATTTCCCTCTAGAGGAAAAAATCTCCCCGTACCAGCCGGGAATCGAACCCGGGAACTCTTGGTCAGCAGCCAGGGGTTTCGAACACCAGACCATGAGGCCGGATGAAAAACAAATAATAATACTACTATTTTATTAGTAAGTTTAACACAAGGTTTACTAAGTATTACTTGAACACCGAGTCGTGTATGCAGACGCCTAGAAATCTCGCGTTTTTTTTAAAGAAATGGTTGGTTATTTCAGGAAAATGTTTCGCGCCAAATTGTAAAGGAAAGGTATTGACATGTCCGCTAAGGAATAAAACCTTAGATTTAAAAGTTTTAAGGAGAAATTATCTCATTTTCAAGGAAGTTTCACAAGAAATGTCGTTGTTCTGAGATCAAAGCAAATGGTTAGCGACATAATAGATGTAGCCTTTCCCAAATAAATAAAGTCTAATTTGAACAGGATTTTAGTAGTTTTGAAGCTTAATAACTGATGTATTCATAGGAATTCTTGTAATGTGAGGATATATATGTATATTTTTATCAATGCCTAATAATATTGTCCAACACCTTATTTCAGTCGGGAGCGTGTCGGTCTACTGAGCTAAGGGTCCCGAGTTCAATTCCCAGTATAGCCAAAAAATTGATCATTGGTGAAATGTGGGTTCCCCCTTTCACAGTGATGAATTAACGGTCGGGGGCTGGATGTTGTGTCTGTTCTAAACGTAGGTTAGTTTATAAGTCGGCTCAGAAAGTGCATGTTAAATACCTCTAATAAATGAAATAAATAAATAAACAGTATTATAGTCAGAAGTTGTAGTGATGTAGTAATGTTACTTGATTTAAAAATTAAATGAAAAATAATAAAGTTGATAACCGAAACTAATAGGCATATGTATATATTTTATGGTTAAATTAGATTACTCAAAGAAAAGTAGGGAGATAAAAAATATTCATGATGCTAATTTTGTTTATAAAACACTCTATGAATATTTTGTAGGATTAGAAAATAGGCCTAGTAACAATATTAGCCAATAACGAGACGGTGGTCAGGTCAAGTTGCAAATCTGTAGATATTTGGGTATCCACCCCCCGTGACTACGATACTGCATGTGTGAAGAGTGAAGAACCAACTCCAAATTCACCCGACTGGTAATCGAGACCTTGACCCTCCTCGTAAACGGTGGTCAAAAGTAATGTGAGGCTAGCGCCTTAAACTGCTTGGTCAACGTTGCTGGGTTTCAATGTTTATATTTGCAAGACAAATCTCTATACATATTATTTTATAGTGGTGTATCATGATATCTTATGAGCAAAAAATTGTGGCACATCTAAAAAACATTATTTGTTATTGTGTGTGTGTGTGTGTGTGTGTGTGTGTGTACGGGGCAAGGAGGATGGGTGGGGAAAGTTACCCACATTTTTTTTTACAAAGAGAGCAGTGAGGAGAAAAGGTAGGGTTTAGAAAAACGTACCCGCATTTGTGCACTGCCGGGTTTCGGACCCTGATCTCCCCTTCATCGGCAATTCTACACCAGACATTTTTGACGTTTAATTTGCATTAAAAAAATGTACTCTTGGACGATTAAAACATCCTGAGCAGTAAACAGACAAGCGCAACTTGGGTAAACTTCAAGATAAAAAGCGACGTGACCTATCACTATACAAGTTCAGGAGTTGTCCGTCCTTGGACCTGTCAATAGATTCGTTCTGTGATAATGTTATCTGGATAGTGGCTACAGTTAGACCCCTCGGTATAGGCCTAGACACACATTGGTGGCACGAGGACTAAAAGGCAACATTTTGTTTTAGCAGCGCGTCTTACTACCCGTTCGGTCTGTACGCCAATGTGCTATTACACTACTGAGTTAGGGATTAGAGAGGTTTAATTTAGAGGGGGGGGGGGGACCCCGCGCTTGTGTGGAGGGGGCGTGGAAAAACTATTTAGGAAATACCACCCTCAGTACACTCGACTGGGATCGAACCTTGATCTCCCGTCTTCGGCAGTCTAGTCTATTGCGAGAGTAGCGCGTTAGACCATGCGGCCAACTAAGAGGGTTAGACGACAAATGGTGTGTGTATCTATCAGCAGCGTAGAAAGAGGGGTGAGGTCGGGGGTCTGGACACACCTCCCTGGAATTTGATAGACCCCCTAAGTGAGGTATATATACATACGGAGATTAGCTTTTATTGGCTTAAGATATAGTACAATTGTATTGCTGACCCCTCCTAGAAAAATTAGTTCTCTACACTCTTGGTGTATCAACGATACGATATTAAACAAGACTATTTTCATTTTTGACCAAAACAAATAAATTATTACTTCAGTAGAAACAGATCATTTAGTTTTCTTCACATGGTAAAATAAACAGTTCTTGAATATCTGTTTGAGCAGGGCGGCATTAGTGGAAAAACTTTTTAAATGAAGAGAAAAAGTTGTCATTAAATTCCAGGGCACCCTTGACAGATAATATTCAAGAAATGTTGAGGTCACCATGTGAAGAAAATTAAACTATGTACTGAAGCAATATTTGATTTATTCTGACCAAAAACATGTTTTGCTATGAAAAATTGGAAAAAACATTGACCTTTTCTCAAGTTCCCTATAACTTCACCTTAAGAATAAGTGGTTTGAGTCCTGGCATGGCTGAAACATTTATCAAGGGTGAAATTGAGGCCTAGGCCTACCCTTTCTCAGTAATGAGTTAAGGGCCCCGATGTTGTATGTTGTATTTGTTATAGAATTAAGTTGGTTTGTAAGCCATGTGCTGGTGAAATCAGTCAGTTCAAATGTTATATATAATGCCCGAAATACAAATGTTAAATACATGTAATTTTATATGTATAAAATTTCATTTTATGAAAGGTTTGGCAATAGTCTTTATGGGTGCTGTACTATTTTGTTTCTTATCAAAACCAAGCAGCCTCTTATCATTTCCCGTTATTTGACCTGTGTAAATAAGGTCCTCGAATAACAAACGAATCACCGAATTATACTAATAGATAAACAAAGTATATCAAAAGCATTCATGCACACTTAGCGCCATTTATTTATCTATATTTTTATTATCATGATATTGTTTTAATTGATAGCTTCTGCGAATAAGCATCATTCTCACATTTAATTATACTAAAATTATTTTGAAAACTAACAAAGCAGATCAGTAGACTACAATAATATAATACTGTTTTTAAAGTGACTTTGAAATGTATCAACCTAGACTAAGATATTACCTATAAACAAATATTGGCGAGATTAATTTTAGTATAAAATCCTATTTTCTGTATTTTCTTTATATTGAATTTACGTTATTCATTTGTCAGGTTGTGTTAACTGCGTATGTCGTTTTTTATCACTATTATCTATAGCTTTAAAATAACACAAACAAAACAGAAAAATGTAATCAGCTTTGGCCACAAAAAAATATATATTTCTATTTTTTTAGGCGCTTCCTATGAAAATTGGACCTCTGCCTAGTGATTTTACTTTATTTTATTATAAATAATAAATTACTGTATTTCAAGAAATATAAAAAAATAGCACATTGTTGCTGAAACAACTCTTGTGGGCACTAATTAAATGTGTTTATTTTACAAATGAATAATGATACAAATTCTAAACTAAATTTTAAAAAAATTATCTGAATTATTTATTTTTTTATTTTTTCATGAAACGTATGGAGGTCTCATAAAATACTAAAACTGCTTCATAAAAACTAAACACTACGATTGGAGTGATTTCATCACCTTGTAAAACATTACTGTAAAATTACTATTTTTAAACTAAACTTGTTAAATGTGAGCATAAATAAATTATTTAACTTACCGTCTCTTCAGCACAACATAAGCTTAGCCGCCTTGCCAACTCGACCACCTCCCCATCTTCACTCCCGCTCATTTTAAAACTGTTCCTTTTTTAAAAAATAAAGTGGTGTTCTTTTTTAAAAAAATATAATAAACAGAGGTTATACTACTTTAACAAAAATACTAAACAAACAACAACAAATCGCCCAAAGACTACGAAACACTGCTTTAGTCAACAATCTCTCTTTTATTTACACCATTAGTCTCTTTGTGTTTCGAGCAAAGAGAAAGAACAAAAAGTATTCGAAGCTCAAACGCTGGATCGGATCGGGTTTTCTTCTTTCTTCCTTGTCAAGGAACAGAATGTTATTGTGTGTACTTGAACTAGGCGCGCAGAGTAGCTACGGGTAGAGGGGGAAGAATAATCTGAAAAAAGGGGCGGAAACAACTTCCCCTCCAACTTCATCTTCCCCTCTCTAACAATTTGAAACACTTGTTGAGTTTTATGAACAGAAGATCGCCATGTGTTAAAAAAAAATGAGGCTAGTAAATTCGTGAGTTTCGTATACACGATTTTATTTTTCCTCTTTGTTTAGGGGTACTTAAACACAAGATTAAAAACCAGTGCATGATTTAGTAGATTACTCTAGGACAACATGGCTTACCGGTGACAGGAGGTCAGGAATTCAAGCCCCGGCCCGGTATACTGTGCCTATTTTTCCTAAATGGTATACCCTACTCTCTCCCAATGCAAATAAAAGTATATTAACTCTAGACGTTACCTTTCTCATCCCTGTTCCAATAGCGTAATAGTAATATGCGGTGTCAAAACATTTCAAAAGGTCACTAAACGTAGATTAATGTGTTAATGCTGCAAGACATGTGTTTTGTAGCTGTAAATTGTGACAAATGGTACCATCGTGTTCAGTTGCACCATCCACTGCTATAGTCTCTCATCTCAATAGTTGACTCAATTTAAATAGGTAAACGAACTTAATATAGTAGTTAAAGAATCATACGGTTTTGGATTATAAATCCTCTTACCTGCTTTGTTTGTCTTCTTTAGATCTAGCTGGAAAAATTATAAATTGTTTCAAGTAATCCTATCAATGCCATCTAAGTTATGAAACTGGTTGGTGAACTAATGTGCATTTATCTTGTAGTGACAGCTGATTACTACCGCCTAGTTTAAAATGTGACACCTTATTCTGATTCTTAGGGTCGTCGCACGAAACTTACTGAAATTTTAGGGGGGGGGGGGAGGGGAGTGTAAACGTTGAATTTCCCAACTCTAGGCGGTGAATTTTCCCAGGGGCAGCCCGAGGTAAATTTTGAGACCGGCCGGGGTTTCTTTTTGGCGTCCCCCTATACAGGGTGTATATTAATTGGCGTCAAATTTCTTGGGGTGAACTTCCATCGACTAAACCTTATGAAAAGTTTATATATATATATGTGTGTGTGTGTGTGTGTGTGTGTGTGTGTGTGTGTGTGTGTGTGTATCTAGAAACGCTTAGTATCTGAGTTAGGATGAATTTTACTGTTCAATTATTAATAGGTAATACAACAGAAAAATCAATTCAACCAAACAAAACAAAATTGAACAAAAACAAACAAAATATTTTGTTACAATAATTGTGTCCTATCCTCTGAGCCTTCGTTCCATGCTCGGTTGTAGTCTGTTAAGTAGGCCTACACCTTGGGTGCTACGTATTTTCTCAAATCCATTTATGACACGATCCTTAAAAACCTAAACATAAGGAAAAATATTTTAGTAAATAATGGAATTTAAATGTGCTCAGAGATAAAAATTCCGACGGGTTCAAATCTGATGTTGAAGCAGGGAATTCAATAGATCCCCCACTACCAATCCATCTTTGAGGAAAACCTTAAATAACAAAATAAAAGCGTTTCTAGACTCATGTTTATACAGGGTGGGCCAGAAAGTGTTGACACGTTTAATAACATTGTATCTTTACTATTTTAACTACTAAATGCTTCAAATTAAACTTAAATTAACAACAAAAGATTGACAATTGTCTACATACCTTTGAATCATTCATTGTTTAAAAACAATGTCATTATATGGACACCATTTATGCCATACAATGTTATATGTGCGCCTCGAATCTTGACATGACTTTGCGCAATATCTCTCATTGAATCGCTTCAGCTTCCAACAAAACTATTTAAGTTCCTGAATTCTTCTTGGGTGAGTCACGTAAATATTGACTCTTGAACATGTCCCACAAGAAAAAGTCCGGAGCTGTTAAGTCTGTTGAACGTGGTGGCGAGGCGATGTCCTCATATCTTAAAACAAGGTGCCCAGGAAACATTTTGCAAATCAAACCTGCCAAATTCCTTGCAATTATCAAAAAATGAACGATTGTTAAATTTAGAAACTTCACTATTACGCCCAGGTTGTTAGGTTTTGGGATTATTCTCCTATCACGCCCAGCTTACGTTAGGTTAAGTTGGTGCTCTGTTTGGAACCCTCTCGAAGTGGTGCCCCGGGCTATCAGGGGATGTCAGGAGGTTATTCCCCCAGGAAAGTAGTCAAATTTGAGGTGATATTTTAGCCCTGAATCTAGGTTCTAGGCAACTGTATTTTTAAAGTTAATTTTTTAATTATTATAGATTTTTCAAGCCAAAAGTGAAATATGTTTTGACATTCACCATCATTTCATGTAGGATAGCTAACAAGGTTAGGCTCGTAGAAACTACAGGCTTTATTAAGTGCTCAACTTAAAAGATAATAATTGTTATCCTTTATTTTTTCATTTGGTATGAGAAAGTGTTGTATTTTTGTGTGTATATTGTTCCCTACAAAATCATCCTAGGATTTCGCCTATGCTGTGAGGTAATTGTAGCGCAGGTGAATTTATTTCTCTACCTACCAGTCTACGCGCAGCCCCCCTCCCCTTCCTCCCATACCCTCCTACAACACCTCCCCCTAGTGGTCCCGAAAGTAGCAACACTTCTGAGGATGAGTGAGCGAAAGTTATGTAGGCACTTTATTTGATTTTTCTTAGGATACCACCATGTGTTTGAAATACGTTTAAAATATTTAAACAGTAAGACTAAAAGAAAATAAATAGTTACAAGCGGCTATATAAAAATGTATATTTTAAACGTAATAATAAATCTTAAAAATTTTAGATATTAAGGCGAACATAATGTAATTTTTACAAGATCATATAAATAGCAAGTCATTCAGCCAAAAACAAAATATCCGTTATTTAAAATTAATATATTTCGAGATACCTACTAATCTATGTCCTTTAATTAGAACGTCAATTTAATCAAATTAAAAAAAAATTACTTATAACATAGCCAAAATCTGTTATTTGGAGCCAACAGTTCAATATCTGTAAAAGGTTCGGGCACTTCATCACCTTTAAAGCTTAAGAGTGGATTTCACAAGATTATAATTATTAATATATTTATACAGTAATAATTATTACTACAACAATCTGAAGGTTAGTTTTTTTTATGGCAATTACAATGATGGTTTCTTTACATTTATCCATGCCACCTAAATATTGTTACTTCTAAAGGCCCGAATTAATCATTAACATAACATCAGGAATAATAGCACGTACTGTACACTCCGTTCAGCATGAATGGTAGCGGATTTACCTTGACAAATTACAGTATGGATCTATCTTATAAGCTTTACCATGGTGGAATAGTGCAAGGTAGGTTTGCTACATTACAGGGTATACCAAGGGTACGTAAAACATAAATATTAAAGTATCCTAGTCCTTATCTGTAATCCAGTGACTTTTGTATATACCAGAACTAATATTGTGTCTATTTGTATTGACTGTCAAATAAAAATACAAACCCTGTTTCAAAGTTTTGTGACTTCAAGGCTCAAGCTGAGATCAAAAATAAAACTTGTGGCTATCTGTAAATTGTGTGAATTTTGTCCCGTAAATAAAAATTAAACAAGTATTAGTCTCGAAGCTGTGTGACTTCAAGCTGACATCAAACATATCTTCTTTATTTTCTTATCTGTAAATTGTATACATTTTGGTTTAAAAATATAAAATAAACTGATATTAGTCTCGATGTTGTGTGACATAGGTGACATTAAAACGTGTGGTTATTTGTAAATTGTGTGACTTATGGCTTATAAATCAAAGCTAAGCAGTGTATTTTCAGTTTGTGTGAATTGTAGTTGTAAAATAAAGATTAAGCTATGTAGTCTCTAAACTGTGTGACCTGGAGCTGTTACCAAGTACCATTTAACTATGAGTCAATTAGTTGTGTGATTTAATACGTATTGCTCAAAATCTTGTATCGCAGCGAGAACATTCTAATAATTATTTTCTCTATGGTTTTATATAATTGATTTAATAAAACTAATATTAGTGTCCAAGTGATAAATCGTAACTGGTATAATGTCATTCAGTTTAATTGAGTCAGCTTTGTTTTAACATCAAAATTTAAAATTTTTGCCATATTTTAAATCCATCGCAATCTCCACAAATAAATTAGTTTAAGAAAATAGTGTAGCTAAGGTTATGTTACAGTGTTTGGCCATTTAATATGGAGGTGAGAACCCTTAAAGATAAATATATTAAGTTTCCTTAAAATAGAAACATCTCCCTTAGTTTCCCCTTTCTTCTCGGTGATATATCCACCGTATCTTAGGCTACTATTATTATTATTATTAGCACCGCGTCTTACTACCCGTTCGGGTTATACGCACTTACGATAATGTGTAACGGTAGGGTGATTGTGAGATGAAATGCAGGAGCTACAGTTTAACGTGGAATCCGAACCACGGTGGAGGCCTGGCATTCCTCACATTCACAAGTTGTGATTAATACACATCTTGTGAGAGGTGAAGGAAGGGTTTGGCAATCAGATACATTTGTGCCGGGACCTAGGATTGAGCCCCGGACCCTCAGCACCGAAGTCTGACACTTTACCCCTAGACCACCAGGTCACCCTTAGGCTACTACTCGTCCGAAATGTCCGCTGTTAATTAGCTAGGTCTACATTAATGAAGTAGGGATGAGGAAGGTAGAATGTCAAGGAAATGTACCTCACATTTACGTGGAGGTAGGTGAGAAACTATTTAGAAAAAAAAAATTATCATTACACCCAACTGGTATTTAAACCTCCTCCTCCTCTATCACTGGCAAACCTGCCCTATGCGATAGTGACGTCATAAACCACGCGATCACTGATGCAATATTTGTGCACTGCCCAAACAAAAAATTCAACCACGTAAATATTATGCGGGTTCTAAAGTGTAGCTTTATTTAGGGATTACCCGCTTAAGTGCCCGAATGGTCCAAGGCCTCATTCTCATGTTAGATTGGCTTGCTGAAAATGAGGAGATTGGAATTCTAAACCCAGTTGGGTCTACTGAGGGTGGTTTTTACTTAATGGTTTCCCACTCTCTTTCCACACAAATGCGAGTAGATTGCCTATAAGATGCTTACGTCATCATCCCTGCTCCATTATAGTAATTGTCATATATATATATATATATATATATATATATATATATATATAACCGGAAGGTACTAAGACGAGGTGGTGAAAAAATATATTTTGGATTGTACCAATTAGTACAATCCTGTACTAAAAAATAATAATGCTGCAAGTTACGTTTTCTGAGACCAATGTTTCAAGGGAAAGATTTTGTGAAACGCAAAAATCTCAAAACCATACCAGTGTGTACGTGGACATGGGGGGGGGGGGTCCTTATCTGGTCTGGTTTGGCAGTGATGGGGGGGGGGGGAGAGGGGAAGGTAGTTATTTAGTGACAGTTGCCATCATATTCTCAGTATATATTTATCAAAAGAATTCAGTAAAAATTGTTTTTGCTGTCCGCAGACCCCGAGGACAGAACTCCTGAAGCCGCAGGTGGTGAAGGATATCCTTCACTTGCTGGACGAGTTCCTCAAGGATCCCGGGGTACCCGCTGAACACTTCCTTCTTTGCCAGGTACATTGGGGCACACCCGTATCCGGTGTTCCAGTGTTCCAGTGTTCTAAGGCATCCAGCTTGAGATAGACTTGATTGCAGGTGGCTGGGGAGGCCGAGATTCGAATCTCAACACTGGGGAATGGCTATCCACTCGTGACCTATCACTTTATTTTCCCCATCCCTCTATCCACACTAATTTGGGTGCCCTTTCTCTAAACTATCTTTCTCGTCTCAACCCGCTAAATTAAGTCATTGGTAACCTTAGTGTTGAACGTAATAATTTAACAAACTATTTGTTTGACTGACTCCAGTTATGCCGGTCTATTAAATATAAAACAAGCTGAATGTTATAGCTCGAATGGACAAGGTCAGTAATGAATGGGTGCTGAAGGAGTGCGGTTTGAAAGGGAGTCCATTAGGTAAATGGGAAAGAAGTGTCTTGCCTTTGTTTGGGCATGTTGAGAGGATGAATGTGGATCGAGTGACGAAGCAAATATATGAAGGTAGAGTGTATGGATCAAAAGAAGGGGTAGGCCATTTAAGACGTGGCTATTGTAGACGAATGTGTGTACAAGAGAAACATTAAGAGTTTTAAGAATAAAAGAGCATCTATGACTCGGTGTATGGATGTTGTTGAAGGGAAGGAAGTATGCAAGGATAGGGAAGTGTGGAGAAAGTTAGTTAGGATGGATTAATTACGTAGTTGTTTTTTGAGATATATTCACAATTTCTTACCTACCCCGTAAGGGAATGGCATGATTAGGTATGTACGTATGTATGTAATGAGTCAAAGCTAAGACAGGCCTTGCACGCCGGTGTTGGAAAGAATATGGCTTGAATAAAAAACTGACCCAGGCCATGAGCTGGAAACAGTAATGAACGTAAAAAATTTAAATAGTGATAATCCATCCAATTTTTTCCCCCTGCTTTCTGAGCACAGTTTTTGAGGAATTTGTTAAGAAACATATTCACTCGTACCCTTACACTCCCCTCGTATTTGATGGTGATCTATAAAACATTTATTAAGATCTTTGATACCAAAAATGTATTCACAAACTAAGCCAGCCACACACCAAACACCAACTATCCTACCTTCCTAGGGATACCGGATTAAAAAAATAACAATAATAGGACTTTTTTTGTAGGTTATTTCTTTCTACAAAGTTAATAAAAATAAAGAAATACCATAGATTGTTATAATTACCGTACCTAGATTTTATAAAGGGGTAGGGAAGATTCCCAACTAAAGTGTCTTGAGGTTAAGTCCCCCAAAATAAATTTCAATGATTTTTTTAAAAACATTAAATCCTTCTTTAAACATTTAAAGGTTGTTTTTGAAAAATAATTGGGATTTTAGGTGTTATGAATTTTATAAAACTCCAAAATCTATTAGCCTATACATTTGGAGGAATAAAAATATATTATTAATTACGCTTTTGGGGCGAGGGGCGGGCTACGGTCTCCCCCCCTGAATACACCGGGCGGGCCTGTAGACTACATAACATTATCCCTCTCTATAAACAGTATCTATCACCTGGAACAGACGCATATAAACAGAAGCTTCACTGATCGTAATATTTTAGTTACACCGGCTGTGAAACCTGTTTGCAAAGCTAATGTTTACCTCCCCAAGTTGCACCAAAGTGTTATGGACAATAAGACATCGAGCAAATGTTGACTTAATAAAAATAAGGCTAGACGTAGAGCTCTACGATCTAAACTATAAACATAATTGTCACGCACATGTAGGGCTGGTTTGCCAATAACTTCGCTATATCCTTCTTGTATCAGGCAAATTTATTTTACCCTCTGATCGGTAGAATACCCCGTCCAATCGTAAAGTTAGTTTAGTCTGGTTTGTTGAGGACGGGGAGGTCAGGGTTCGAATCCCAGATAGGTGTATTGAGAATGTTGTTTTATAAAGGGTTTTTCCATTCTTTCTCCACGCAAATGTGGGGGAATTTCCTCTAAATAATACCTTACTCCTCCCTGGGACCCCATCAGTGTAAGTAGGATGCGATTAAACAACCGTTAATGAGGTAGGGACAATAAATATGGAATTTTGAGTAAATATACCCGTATTTCCGTGAGGAAACTATCTATAAATAAATATATCAGTATACCCAGCCAGGATTCGAGTACCCACACCGGCAGGCACGTGGAAAAAAGCGTGTGTCTCGTTTAGTTTGGTTTATTGGCGACGAGGAGGTCGAGATTTGAATCCCAAACATCTGCACAGTGATGTTTAGATGATTATTCCTAAATAGTTTACCACTCTCCATCCACGCAAGTATGGATACATTTTCTCTAAATTATACCTTACTCTCCCCTACTCCTTTGATAAAAATGTGTGGATAGCTTGAAACCTCGGTAAGAAGAGTGGTACGTAGGAATAAACTTTTTTTAAGCACCACGTCTTACTACCCGGTTGGGTTGTACGCCCACTTACTAATTACTCTACTATGTTAGGTATGAGAAAGTTTTAATTTATATTAATTGTACCCGAATTTGCACGGAAGGAGAGTGAAAACCTATTTTGGAAAATCACCCTCAGTACACCCGACCGGGATCAGAACTCCGACCTCCCCGTTATCAGCAGTCTAGTCTATTGCGAAAGTGACGCCTCTAGAAGATCATGCTGCCGCCGAAGTGGGCTACCTTATGTTACAACACATCTTGCAAATAGTTGTTTAGCATTTCTCATCAATGATTACTGACGTACGGGGCTCAAGGAATTAGTCGACAAATTTGGCTTCGGTAAACACGTTTATATAAAACTTGTTTATCACATTTGTACACAGAATGAGTTTTTGTTATTCAGACGCAAGAATAAATTTAGTCAGATGCGTCTTATTGCAGATTTCAATCGTCTGTACCCAACGTCACAAAAAATACTTCTCTGCGAACATGTGAAATACTAAGCCATTCCGGTGAGCGGACAGTGCCAAGAATGGTCGGCTATTAAGGTTTATTCTAGTTTATTTAAGTATAAATAGCATGGCTATGAATTTATTAGTACATAGGAAAAGAATAAGGAAAGTAATTTGAGGAAATGCCACACACATTTGAGCATAGTAAACATTCAAAATATTATTTATTCCACAAAAAATGAAGTCATGTCGCTAAAGTTTGCTCCCATCCACTCCCTTTACTATAACATGAGAACTTCCTTTAAAATTTTCAATGAAAACTTAAAGAGCTACCCAATGTTAAAAAAAAAACAAAAAAAAACGAAACGACCCCCTTGATTTGAAATCCTCTTTCCCCCCCACATTCAAACCCCTACTTTTCAATCCTGTATAGTCCATTGTTTACAGGATGTGAGGGGGCGCTGCGTCTCTGAACTGTTTCTGCGTGTGACTCGCGCCGGTGACTTCCTGAGTCATCTCACCAAGACCTACTACAGTTTGACGAGTCGCAGAAGAAGGGTGGACGATGGTTGTGTCGCGGCAGGTATGGGCATAGCATCAAGCTTTCCTTTTTTTTTTTTTGTTCGGGACAGTAGTGTTTATGTCGGAGCACGCGACTTTAACATTAAATACGTAAGCAGAAGGGATTTGTATAGACTTATAGTAGTAAGTAGTTAGTAGGGTTGTTTTATCGCCGCGTTTTACTACCGGTTCAGGTTTTATGTGTTTGTGAGAACTACTTTAATGGGCTAGAGATGAGGAAGGAAGCATTTTACCTACCCGCATTAGCGGGGAAGGAGAATGGGACACCATTTTATGAAAAACCACCCTCATTAGTCCCGACCGGGATTCGAACCCCGATTTCCCCATCATCAGCAAGCCACTCTAACACAATAGTGATGTATTAGAGGCTTAGATAATTCGGCCACTGAAGCGGGGTAGGATGTAGAGGCTAGAATTTAGATTAAGTGTACCAACATTTACGTGGGGGGAGAGTTGTAAAAACCTCACACGTCACACTGAAAAACAGAGCAGACGAGACTGAGGCCTTTATCCGCGTGACCACCAGTACTGTTCGAAGGAGTAATAAGTATTTTTTTGTATTGTTACTTTGACGTCAAAGTTATTAATGGCTAACCGGCCTTACGGTACAATGATCAGAACTCCTGGCTGCTGACTTAGATGTCTAGTACTAGGGGATTTTTCTCGAAAGGGGAATAATTCACATGGTCCCCGGGGTTTGGTTAGCTAGGATTGATTTAGGTTAAGATCTTTTTTTGGTTCCACACCCTCGTATACACTATCATCAATCCCTCATCTCATAGGGACATGGAAAGAGCTTCCACGAAAAGGATTAACGATGAGAACATTCGGACATCCCTTGGGCAACGGTACATTAGTACTGGCTATTTTTTCCGCACACTGAGAGACATATTGATGTGGCACAAACACCCCATTATCATTAACGCCTTAATTTTTAATGCGTATGGATGAGAAATGTGTCTAAGAGGAAATGCACACGCATTGAGGAAGTATGGGAAAGCCACGGTGAAAAATCGCACGTGGAAAATCCACCCTTAGTATAGATGACCGGGATTTGAACTTCTAAACAAATGTTTCTCAAGTGTCTCCCAATAGCGGACCACTTGATAAACGTTTGATACACATGTGGGCCACCCACCCTTACCTGTCTCCTTACCGTAGCAAGAAATTATACAGGGTGGCGCGTGGGAACGGGCGATTTTGATAACTGTGTAATACAACTTTAAATCATTTTGATTTCACTACAAAAATGGCTATCTAAATGCTACAACTATGCCACTTATCACTTACTTTACATAAAAGTCATTTCTGAAAGATAACATCCTTGAGATGGCCACCTTCCCTTCTCATCCATTCCTGCATTCGTGAACGTAAGTTCGTCGAAACTCGCGGCAACGTCTCAATGGAGATCGCTTCAATCTCTTAATGAATCCTAGTCTTCAGTTCATTATTACTTTGAGGACGACGAGCAACCCCTCGGATTCTAAAAGTTCCCATGAAAATAAATCACACACCGAAAGAAAGATCTGGTGATCTCGCAGGCCATAAGGTGGTTTCCAAAAAGTTCTCGTAAAACGGCGATTGAGATTCTTGCAGTATGAGCTGTAGCTCCGTACTGCTGAAGCTATGTGAACTCGTTCACTGGATAGGTCTCTAGCTCATCGCTAAGAAATGTTTGAACCATGTTGACGTACCGTTCTGAAGCTACAGTCACCGCGCGGTTATTGTCATCCTCAAAAAAAATACGGCCCGATTATTTCTTTCGATGACACCGTACACTACACTGACACTTTTTCACTGTGTAAAGGTTCCTGGTGTAAAAGGCGAGGATTCTCCGCAACCCAGTACTGATAGTTCTGTTTGTTAGCATAACCATTTAGATGAAATCGGGCTTCATCATACATGCAAACATTTTCCAGGAAATTCTAGTTTTCCTTACATTTTGCTAAAAAAAAATGTTCAGCAAAAACAACTCTCCTATTGAAATCACAGGCTTTTAATTCCTGGACTACCTGAATCTTGTACGGATGTAGCTTTAAATCTGAGAATAATATTCTGCCTAAAGTGTGGCGAGACAAACCTAACGACACTGCATGTCACCGTGCAGAACGCTGTGGACTCTTCAGGAACGAAGCTCTGGCTGCTTCGACAGTTTCTGGAATTCGAACATTATTTTTTGACCCTGGATGCTTCTTCCTCAATACTGAACCTATTGTTTCAAAGACTGAAACCCATGTCTAAACAGCGTGAGATGACGGAATCGGATCATGACGCCCAAGTTGAAAGTGACGTTGAAATTTTCGTGGCGCAACTTCATAACAATGATTATTTTTGTAAAATGCTTTTACTGCAAATGCTTGATGCACACACGACCACTGCTCCATGGTAATTAAACGGCATTGACTGGGGAACATAAATGATATCATCACAGTCCTGCAAACTTAAACTATGGCCTTGAAATGAATTATTCAAAATCGCCCGTTCCCGCGCGCCACCCTGTATAATCTGATATATATATATATATATATAATACATATTTATGTGTACCTATATTAATATATATGATAGGGCTAGGAATAAAGACGTAAGGTCAAGACTTGGGGTACAGGGCGTACATGAGATAGTTGAGGAAGAAAAGATGAGATGGTATGGACGTAATGAGGGTGGAAGGGGAGAGGATTCCAAGAAGAGGAATAGATTTGGAGTAGGGGAAGTCAGGCAATTATGACCATCTTAAGAAAATCTGTTATTTCTTAAGAAACAGTAAGGCTATCCAAAAGTAATATTATTTTATTCAATTGCTCATTCAATTAGGTCTACAAAACACAATAAATATGAATGATATTTTAACAACTTTGATCTAGAAAAAAATAAAATAAGAATCTGCAAGTGCTCATATTAAAAGCATGGGAGGAAAATATGAGCACATCCAGGAGGTAAGATGAGCATCGTGTTACAATTTGATAAACACATACAACGCTACTTTAAATATCAGACAGAAATACTCATTAGGCCATATTCACATGTTACACCGTCTCCGTGCCTTCTACTTAACGACCACAATTAAATAAAAGGGAGAAGGTATAATCGACATAAAGGAAAATATAAGCAGAATTAAAAATATAACAATAATATGGTTTATTCAGTATAAACGTAGATAAAGCAAAGTACAGTGGTCTCATTATATCATTCTGAATAATGCTGAAAATAATAACGTGAAGCGCAGAATGTAAACATACCATGTTTACATTTATTACAGGTCGTCTTTAAGAGACACAAAATTACGTAGATAATAATATCAAAAGAGAAGTTAAACTACTAAAAGTGAAGTGAAGTAAGATATCCACAAAAAGAAACATACATTAAATATTCATGCCTGATGGGCTCCTCAAACAAATTACAAGTTACAATACGAAAATTTACAATTACATAAAACATAACGCGAGAGTTTGACTTCCAGACGCTAGTCAAAATCTCCCGGGACTAACTATATCATAGAAAAAACTAAAGAATGAAATTTAGAACAATATTAAATTATATAAAAAAAATAACAAGATTAATTTTAATTCTACAGTCGCGTGAAATAGCAAAATACAAAAGTCCACACATTTTAACAATTTACATTTAAATTCACTCAAAACAAAATTACCAATGGTGGATTTCAAACTAAACTAATAAACTAACCAACTAACCAACCGCGCCTAAGTGGCGGCATACAAGTTACATTTATGCGACTGAGATAATAAAGCAAAAAGTTAAATATTAAGCAAAACACAAAATAAAGATTTTAACACGAAAATATTATAAGTTGAAAATGAATAGAGTTCTTTATAAGTAACTGCCATAGTTACGTTCCAATTTATGATGTATGAATGTTTATCCGATCATTGTCCAGGTAGACGACAATGATCCGTCCTCGTTCGTAGATTTTAGATAGTCAAAGTTTTTAGACAATGTCAGCCTGTTTTATAGTGATTTTCGTTGCACGGAAAGAGGGGAGGTAATTACTAGCACGCAGTTGCTAGCTGTCATCGGTCACGTAGTCACTTTGTAGGGTTGTTCCATCGGAAAATTAGAACAAGTCGGCGATCATTGGATGTTTGTGTTGTTTGGGGAAGTTCATCTGACATCCGTCAGAGGGCGGGTGGATTGTTGTCTTCTAGCGTTCTCCATGTTGTCATTCCTTAGTTTCAATCTGACTAGACGGAGAATGACCACGCGTTGATTGTAGACTTTCGTTAGCTCGGCCCCATTCTTCACGTTGGCTGCGCGGTGTCGTTCAGCTTTGGTGGCGGCTAGTGATAGAAGATTTCAAAGGTAAGTTCCTGAACAAATACGAGTGTAATATTACAGAAGATTGTACTGTATGAAATATACTGTGTCGTATTATCTTTCCGTATTAGCCTACAGGGACTACAACAGAGAAATGTACCATTGTAGGGATTCTATTTGGGTCGGAATTATTGAGCGGGTGGTATGAATTCTTGATAGTTACGTATCAACATTATAACGGGATGGATCCAATTGTAACTAACTGTAAGTTAACGTTACAAATCTCCCCCCCTTGACCAGGAGAATAAGAAGATGCAGCATCCGTCCTCAGCAAGGCGGAACATCAAAGGGCTCAAGGTTGCCTTCTTGTACATCATCTTCCCAAACAGCATGAGATCATCCATCTTTTTCAGCTCTAGATTCCATCATCTAGAGAAGCAGTCGGTACCACTACGTAGACTTTACCAGAAACCAGGAGAGAAAGGAAAACAGGATGCGCAACGAAAACTCATCTACAACAAGTCTGTTGTCGATATGTAAGTGGCGTTAAGTCACACGCAACCACATGTCTAATTGTCTGTATGAACACATGAAGAATCTCTTCTTTCTTCTACGTTCAAACTCAAGTTCTCACAATAAAGTTCACTAGACTACAAAGTCACAAAAGTTTATCCTCATGAAATCCTAAAATCCTATAGAAACCCTACATAGATGTATCGGAGGAGCGTCCCCCCCCTCAACACTTTTGAAGGTTCCTATTCAAAGGTTTGAGAGTTTCAAATGTTAGATCACCATAATCTCACTATATTCTAAAAAAGTCCATTCTCAGCACTCAATCTAGAATAGAGTGTCTCAAAACATAGAATAGAGAAAGTTACGTCATAATTAAATCAAAACAACATTTGATTTCGTGATCCAAATTCCATGAAGTGGAACATCAACAAATTTTTGCCATAATAAGTTATAAACTATTCACTTATTTCATAAACACATAATATCCACAAGTTCAATTACGGTTCAATACCTGTAAATTACTATACACATGGCCAACAATATATATACAACAAAACACTATATCTACAAACCACTGATATATAACATATCATTAATGGTAAACAAAATTTAAATTTTAAACACGAGTTGGCTCACAGCCAGGGCACAATGCCATCAAACAAAACTCAAATTAATAAGGGATGCCAAAAGATTAATTATAGGTCCCCATATACCTATAAAAATTAGGCATGATTCCACATTATTATTAAGAGTATGAATAAACTTCGGTCAATACTATAATTAACAAAATGAGATTACGTTAATTGACCGTTCATTAAATGACTCAACAATCGTCAAATAATATCAAGACATCAAGTCTTACCAAAAACAGGAATACCAAAAAGATCAAATACAAGTCCCCATAAACTTATAAAAAAAAATTTCTTGGCATCCTACATTTACCTAAGTAAATCCAAAATGGAGTAATTAAATCTGTAAGTACAATAACTTACGAACATTATCCATTAAACTACGACATTCTAAAGCGTCGGAATTAGTTTAAGATGGCTCACATGAGCTCTTCGCGTATCGGTCGGGTCTGTCTGGCACATCAACCTGACCGACACGGGTGTTAAGAAAGATTCAACTGACCAGGGTCTATCCCATCCGGGAGAGAGCCTGGCAGATATTTATTTAAAACAAGACAACATAAAGAAACAAGCACAAGAACTACAACGGGGGAAGGGGGGCATGGAAATGCGCTTGACTCGTAAGACCCACGATTCTTACGACGCACAACTAGTTTCCTGAACTACACTTGCTCTGGACATGTCCTAACTGTTTACAATTAAAACAGCGAATTCCTGACAAGAACTTACTATCCAACGCTCGCGGGCCAATATGGTTCTTCTTCACAGGTTGCACACCCAACTGAGAAATCGCAGTATTATTCCTAGACCTACCACAAGAACTAGGATTCGAACCCACGCCTGGATTGTCAACAATAAAAGGCGCATGTTTTTCCAGAAATTCACTTTCAGACAACAAAGTACCTTCAATTAGGGAAGCTAACTCATGTAACTCAACTATCGTACTAGGTTTAGAAGTAAATACAAAATGACGTCGAGACAAGGGCGACACATTCTCCAAAATAATATCTACTATCTGACATTCAGAAAGATCTAACCCTAAAACTTCAACGGCCTCAGAAATGGCCATGATGAAACTCCTTAACGACTCATCAGGACGTTGAAAGCGATGTACATACTGCTTACACAAATTATCTCTAGCTCTAGTAGGGACAAGACAGTCTAATATCTTACGACAAATAAGTTTCCAACTTAACCCATTAACTAACCATTCAGAAAATAAACGAGTTAAATATCCAGAAGTTTTACCTAAACACAATGCAATAAACTCGGACTCAGAACCGATATTTAAATGACAAATCCTTTGAACCTCAAGTAAAAATAAAAAAAGAGATGAGCTGTCCTGACCATCACACAGTGGTATTCGATTTACAAAATCAACGAGAATTTTACTTTGAATTTTATCACTTACCAAAGCGCGTGACATTTCAATTGGATCTCCAACCCTCACCGGTACTGAATGATGATTCTCCACTCCCACTGTTGCCTGGTCTCGAGACGTATCGCTCTCCGAAAGGATTCCCACGAGAACTGCACGAAGTCTTGCTACGGTGGTTTCTGTTGAACCTTGCAGTCCACGCTTAGCAAGCTCGGAGATAAGGCTTTCTTTATTGAGTCGGTAAACATCAGATTTAGACAACACGCTCGGCTCGCCAGTCACTACTCCCTCAGTCGAAGCGTCCGTAGTCAAATTGTGTTCCATTATGAAACAGAAAGAGATACAAGGTTAAACTCAGGCTATGATTTCACAACAACAACAAAAATATACAGTATAATTTTCCAACATTTTTCAGCAATGATATAGGTTATTAATTAACTAATTAAACAGGAAGATCAGTTAATTAAAAGGACAGCAGAGTGGCGCAGTGTTACACCGTCTCCGTGCCTTCTACTTAACGACCACAATTAAATAAAAGGGAGAAGGTATAATCGACATAAAGGAAAATATAAGCAGAATTAAAAATATAACAATAATATGGTTTATTCAGTATAAACGTAGATAAAGCAAAGTACAGTGGTCTCATTATATCATTCTGAATAATGCTGAAAATAATAACGTGAAGCGCAGAATGTAAACATACCATGTTTACATTTATTACAGGTCGTCTTTAAGAGACACAAAATTACGTAGATAATAATATCAAAAGAGAAGTTAAACTACTAAAAGTGAAGTGAAGTAAGATATCCACAAAAAGAAACATACATTAAATATTCATGCCTGATGGGCTCCTCAAACAAATTACAAGTTACAATACGAAAATTTACAATTACATAAAACATAACGCGAGAGTTTGACTTCCAGACGCTAGTCAAAATCTCCCGGGACTAACTATATCATAGAAAAAACTAAAGAATGAAATTTAGAACAATATTAAATTATATAAAAAAAATAACAAGATTAATTTTAATTCTACAGTCGCGTGAAATAGCAAAATACAAAAGTCCACACATTTTAACAATTTACATTTAAATTCACTCAAAACAAAATTACCAATGGTGGATTTCAAACTAAACTAATAAACTAACCAACTAACCAACCGCGCCTAAGTGGCGGCATACAAGTTACATTTATGCGACTGAGATAATAAAGCAAAAAGTTAAATATTAAGCAAAACACAAAATAAAGATTTTAACACGAAAATATTATAAGTTGAAAATGAATAGAGTTCTTTATAAGTAACTGCCATAGTTACGTTCCAATTTATGATGTATGAATGTTTATCCGATCATTGTCCAGGTAGACGACAATGATCCGTCCTCGTTCGTAGATTTTAGATAGTCAAAGTTTTTAGACAATGTCAGCCTGTTTTATAGTGATTTTCGTTGCACGGAAAGAGGGGAGGTAATTACTAGCACGCAGTTGCTAGCTGTCATCGGTCACGTAGTCACTTTGTAGGGTTGTTCCATCGGAAAATTAGAACAAGTCGGCGATCATTGGATGTTTGTGTTGTTTGGGGAAGTTCATCTGACATCCGTCAGAGGGCGGGTGGATTGTTGTCTTCTAGCGTTCTCCATGTTGTCATTCCTTAGTTTCAATCTGACTAGACGGAGAATGACCACGCGTTGATTGTAGACTTTCGTTAGCTCGGCCCCATTCTTCACGTTGGCTGCGCGGTGTCGTTCAGCTTTGGTGGCGGCTAGTGATAGAAGATTTCAAAGGTAAGTTCCTGAACAAATACGAGTGTAATATTACAGAAGATTGTACTGTATGAAATATACTGTGTCGTATTATCTTTCCGTATTAGCCTACAGGGACTACAACAGAGAAATGTACCATTGTAGGGATTCTATTTGGGTCGGAATTATTGAGCGGGTGGTATGAATTCTTGATAGTTACGTATCAACATTATAACGGGATGGATCCAATTGTAACTAACTGTAAGTTAACGTTACACACACATGGAAAAATAGTGGTAAAGATATAACAAATAATAATTACTTTCTTAGTATCCTACAAGCACAAACCAATAACTACTGATATTCAATTTCTGTCTTGAGAGGCCTATTTTTCTAGTCTGAACTAAAGTCGCAAATGTAACGCTTCTGTCGTTTACCATCACCACTGCACTTGACGTGAGCCCATTTTTTGCATGCTCGGCACTGTACCCAATCACCACCTGTTGTGGGAAAAAGATGTACTACTACCTCCCCCGTGGTTCGGATCCCACGTTAAACTGTAGGTCCTCCATTTCATCTCACAATCATCCTACCATTGCACATTAGTGTAAGTGCGTATAACTCGAACGGGTAGTAAGACTCGTTAATGATAACATTTAGTTACTGTTTCTATTTTATATTATTCCATCATGTTTCTATTTCCTCTCATGTTCATAATTTTTTCCAAGATTCAGATTTTGAATGGAGATTATGGACTCGAAGGTAAATTGGAGATTCGGATTCGTAAAATAATGAATTCAACCCAACTCTTATGTTAGTGAAATGAAGAGTTTGTTTTTCGGTCATGAGCATTGTGCAATATCTTCCGCACGCAGAGGTCTGAAGTTATAAAATAATCAGCCCCTGTGTGCAAACACGTGAACCTAGAAGCTGGAATCTTAATTTTTTGAAGCAAAGAAAGGGTTGCCCGTGGTAACCAAACAACGCATTGCGCAGTTACCCCTGGGCAGAGCTGGATACTTCTGCTCGTATACAATACACTTTTATTGAAAACATACACAGACCATTTTCTGAAAATAATTACGTAACCTTTACTGGTAACCTTAACTATTCTCAAAACAAGGATGAACACAATGAGCCTGTGAATGCGCGTGGTATTTTTTACTAGTGGCCACTTCACCGGCTATTTCGTGCTGGTTGCTATTTTTTATTTAAATACAAGCTTATCTTAAATTAAGTATAGAAACGACCCTTTTTGGTGGCCGTGTGGTCTAGCGAGGTGCACCTCCTCTCAAATTAAACCTTCCAAATCCCTAAATAATTAGTGTAATTAGTACATAGGCTTATAACCCGAACGGTTAGTAATATGTGGTGCTAAAAAAAATGGGGTGTGGCTGTGTCATGGACACGGCCGTGTGTTGTACGTGAATACGTTTATGTAACGGGTTATATTTCAACGCCAAACTGTATTTTTGATAATATTTTTTTATTCTAACACCTTATTATATTCACTGTCACTACTTTAAACTAATGTTTTATATACAATCGATAGATTTTGACAACAGCTGACGATTAAAACTTAAACGAACATCGTAGCTTCTCCGAATCAAAAGTTATACTAATTGCAAATCTCGATACGCAGCAAAATAACCTCAAAATGGCGGCGCTTCCCCTCCACCGCGCGCGATGCGTCACTGTTCTCGCTTATCGTAATGAATTCTTTGATCCTTTAGCTATCCAGTGGTATAATTTAATTTTAGATGTAGAGGAAAGATTCGAAACTACAACACCAAACTGTATCCCCCGATTTTGTTATCATTAGGTTTTTTGGATTGCCCCCGTATGGTAGCAAATTTAAAGACGTATTCATGTCAAAAAGTATATAAACATCGCCCGTGTGTATGGAGTATCACGCAAACACATAATCACGTGATCTCACTCCACTCCCTTGGTTAAATCACGGACTATCAACAGTTTAAAAGAAGAAGAGGATGTCACATGCAGATTGGCCTCAAATGGAAATGCGACGCTAGAGCGTGCAATGGAACGGACTGGAAAGTCTGTTCGGTTAGAGGGGAAGGAGAGCTAGTGTATGGAAGAGTGGCACGTAGCTCCTTCCTTCCCCTCCCCCCCTCCCCCTCATTTTTTTTTCTCGTCAATTGAGGAACACGCTGCGTAGATCGCGTGGAATCAAACAACCGGTTATTCCTAATCAACACAAAACCCCATCTTTTATTTCTGTGTGAATAAGCGTTGATTGGATTAACTAGCTGCAATGCTAAAGTAGAAAAGAAATTAATTACAAAATTACATTAGGCTCTCTCTGAATTCAGTTCATTAACGAAACTAACTTAAGGGCGTCATCTACTTTAAGGTAAATACTCTCACACTGCAGTATGTTTTCTGGGAATGGCAGTTCTGAAGCTCCAACACCTTAAAAACAATCCTCAATTATTTTACACTGCTAAAAAAATAGCTTCATTTGTTTAAGGAAGGCTAGATATAAAGTCAACTCTGGTTTTTAGTGAACTCGGTTGTAGTGAACATTCAGCTACAGTGAATCGTTTATAATGAACCCTCAACTACTTCAAATAAAAACTAAATAGAAAGGTTTGCCGAAGACATGGAAAAGAGAAAGTATTTAATAATTATTTAACCGCATTATTAACATGCTAAATTTTTGTTTTAAATATTACTATATGTATATGACTAATTTTACAAATTAGTGCCATAGTATAATATTTTACTAGCGACAGAACAGAAAATCTGGAGAAATGTGCTTCATAGTGTTTATACAGATAACTGAAGGCATTACATTGAAGATGATAAAAAAGTAAAAAGATATAAAATACATAACTATAATTAATGTGTCTTATCGTTTTAAAAAGCAACGTTACATCAAATCAATGATGGTAAGGTTTACATAAATCTGTTCCGAAAAAAAAATTTGTACTAAGTATTAAACTAGTTGATAATCCTAGATATATTATTGTGTTCTTACATGAAAGATCATTATTGCGAAACATAGACTAGGGGATACTTTTATAAACAAGATAAAACTGTACATATTGTTTTAATAGCTACTAGCAATTCCGCACGTCGTTGACCGTGACCCACTGTGGTATAAGAATTATATAAGCGCCCCCCACCCTCTAAGCCTCCCCCCCCGTACGCCCCCCATGATGCCCGATTTGCTATTTCTCTGAAACGTAGTTATAAACCAGATTAACAATAGTTTCTTTAAAAATTTGTTAAAAATAGCCTAATTAAAAAGCTAATTAAAAATTTAAAAATCCTGCCTCGAGGTGCATTTGTACCCCCTTCCGTCTACCTATGTTATTCATATCTCTGCGTGCCGTAGATTTGGCTGGGCATCGCACACAAACAAACACACACACACGCAGACAAACACTTCCTTTTATTATTATATAATTCACTACCCCGAATGAATAATGAAAAATCCTAAAACCTAACAATAGTAACGGAAGCATAATTTCATATTTATAACTTTAAAGCAACGCTTTCTATCCTATCCCGGAGGAATTTCGAAAAATCCTGAAAAGAGTTATTAGGGATTATAGTTACCTACTTACATGCCAAATTTGAAGTCTCTAATAATTATAGTTACGGAAATAAGTCAACTTTAAAGCGAAAATATAAATCCTCTTTATTCCCTATCCCGTGGTAATTTTAAAATTCCTAACTTATTCCTTGTCTACATCATAAAGGGAACCTTTGTGCAAAATTTCAGCTTTCTAGGTCCAAGGGTTTGGGCTGAACGTTGATGAGTCAGTCAATGAGTCAGGACTTTTCTTTTTATATATATAGATTACAAAACCATCAGGACTTTTTTTATTAATATAGATAATATGTAATAGAATATATACTAGAAAAGTCTTTGATTTGGAATTATATAGGGGGGTAAGGTTACAATTGAGGCCCAGCTTTAAACTAAATACCATCCAACCAGATTGCAGGATATGAAACATTGGCATCATATTTACTCAAATCAGATTAGCATGAATCGCTATCTCCAGGCATAAGTATACACTCTACGAGAGTTGAAAAACAAGTTCAGAAGAAACATTTATAAGAAGACAAATCAAAATGGAGATATAAATGTGGTCTTAAAACTTTGGATTCACAACAGAGGCACCACGAACATTCTCCGTACTTAAATAAGTTATTTCAAAGGAAACTGAATAGGGGGTGTGGGGTAGTGGTAAATATCGGAAAAATCTTTCCTGGAGACAGTGGAAGAAGTATTTTTCTTGTAGGAAAAATTATTCAAGAGTGTCATGAATAAAGAGGAGTCTGGAAGCTCACACTATAAATCGACACGAGCCAGAGAAAAATATGTATTGTGTGACAAAAAAAAAGAAAAGTCTAGTAAAGTTACTAACCATAGTAAAGAAAAAATATGAATAAATACTTTGGTTTGTTTTCGAAGTTATTTGTGATAATCAACACTCGAAATATAGATTTGGAAAACTTTTCCCTCAATGGGTATATTCCATACCCACCCTATATTTCAACTCAGGGTAGACAGTAACGGAGAGATAAGTCAGCCCTCCTCAGAAATTCAAAACATATCTGTAGTTGGGATGAAAAGAATTGAGACCAGAGCTCCTGGCTACGGACCCAGAGGTACCGGGTTTGATCCCCAGCACTTCCAGATATTTCTGTGAAGCAATAGGTCTAGAACAGGGTCAGAATCTGTTTCATGAGGACAAATGAGGCACTAATTGGATGAAAAAAGTAGCAGCTACGGTCTAGAAAACTGAAGGGTTCGTTGTGCTGAACACATGACACCCTCTATCTGCAGAATATGACAATATCTTCGGCAGTAGACAACGGACGCTCGGTCTGTGTAGCTCGATTGTGGACTCACGCTATGGAGTTTATATTTATATGAAGGTAATGAAAGTTTTGTTATTATTGGAGATTCAGAAGTTATTGCACAAGAAACGTCTTTTCCCTGTAATGCAGAGCAAATTGTAACAGTGCTAGCTGTAATATATGGTGGACCTGATACTGTGCATATAATCAACAACGGGCAGGAAAAACCTCTGACACTTATGTGGACACATTTAACTATTTATTAGCGGGAATCAGTAAGTACAATATGTTTTGAATTTACCTTGTGTGGGAAGATTATTACAACAGTGCATACATAAAAGCATAAACAAGAGAATGTCAAAGATTAAGGAAAACGATGGCAGATCTGAGCCAATAATGTTTTGCCCCAAAACTGGCAGCAGTTTCTAAATATACTGATAAGGAAACCCATTTGTTTTTAATCTCGTGATTGTTAGATAAATCACGGTTTAATGAAACTAAAATAATAAAAAGTAATTAATCACTAGACAGTTTACCATTTCGGAGCTAACCCAAAACAGCAGCAACCATGAGAAACCAGAGTCTAGACTTCAGTCAGAGTCTATCAGGAAAGGGGACACGGATTTCACTGTATTGGCCATTTTCTACTTCCACATCATGGCAAAAAATATCTCCAAGTTTTGGTTCAGGTAAAATTTTTCGAGGGATTCCAGTCCAGCACATAGCTTAGGATGTTGGTGAAAATAATTATGTTGATTCATGCGGATTTCACGTCTTCTCTGGATATGATGGTGTCTAATATTTTTGCAGGTTGAGGAAATACAACTATGTGGAAAATTTGTTTAGACTTTACAAGCAATAGATGCTTTCACAAGTAGCCGTAGAAGATAAACTCGATGATAAATCTAGTTAACTAAACGAATAGCCTGCCTAATAGATTTCTACAGTTTGACGAGTGACAGCAAGTATGCAAATAAATGTAGCCAGACACTCTTTTAACCGGTATGAATAGGAAGATTAAGAACATTTCTCCGACAGTTGATGTCCTTATTCTACATTTATTAAGGACATGCTAGCAAAGTGAACATAAATACAGTTGAAATGTTATGTTTTTCTTAGCATCGCGTCTTATTAACCGTTCGGGCTATACGCTTATGTACTAGTTGCTGGTCTTAGAGATTAAGAAGGCTATATCTAGCGGAAGTGTACCCGCATTTGCGCGGAGGGAGAATGGAAACCCCACATTAAGTACATCCGACTGAGATTCGAACCTCAATCTCCCCGTCATCGGCAGTTTAGTCTTCTGTGAGAGTAGCGAATTAGACCACGCGGCCACCGAGACGAATGAAATGTACTATGGAGCTAGTTGATATTGAAAAGGGAAGATGGACAAAGCTGCAGGATACTTACTGTCCGGTGTGGACAGTTCATCCTGAAGTCTCAGAAACGCTAAGAAAGTTTATCATCTGTAAATGTTAACATGGTTGTCAAGATCAATCGTGTAACTGCAATAAGTTAGGTATTGTTTGTAGCATGTTGCGTAAGAACTGTCAAAGGAAGTGTGAAAACACTTCGAATATATAAATTCAAGCTTTTTTTTATACTGTAATTATTTTGATTGTATCAAGGCCAAGTATGCCTTTATAACGAGGCAAAAATATTTATTTGATAGCTTTAGGCAATATAATTTTGTTTACATACATTGGTATCTTCATTGATTATTATTATTATTATTATTATTAGGGCTGGGCCGATGCCGATTATTAATCCGATCATCGGCCGATTATCGCATAACCGGCGATTCCGATGATCGGTGTTTGAATCTCCGATTATTTATGCCGATTATTCAAAATGTGTGGGTATATTTTAAGTCCTAAAAAAATAATATTTTATCTCTGCTCTCTCGTATGTGATCTTTGAATAATTAGCTTGTTCTTAGCGACTTAGGTTTGAAATAAACATCACATCCAACATTCCAAACAAAATATATCAAAATAAATATATTTACCATAGGTCTTTTTCCAATTTATGCACGTTATTAGAAATAAAAATACAAGTAACAAATCTAATAATCATAAAATAAAATATTAGCAGATTGGTGTTGTTTTATGCCCAAAAAATGCCCAAAAAATGAAACATCGGACGTAATAATCTCGCACATGCGCAAATTTTGTTTTAAATGGAAACTGTTTTTCTTTTAATGTAAGTACAAAACTTTCCACTGGCATGAAATTGGTTTCGCTCATATTTCAATATGAATTTAATTAATATGTATTAATTAAATTTTACATTTTCTTTAATAGTTAAAAGTAAATTAAAATAATGTTTAAAGTATTTCTTAAAAAAAACCACGTAAAATAACTTTCGTTGCACATTATGTTATTTATTATTTATTTTATCATATTGAATTAGAGATGGGCAAAATTGTTCTTTTAAATGAACGATTCATTGTATCTGGTTCAGTTCAATGATCCGTTCATTTTGACCCGTTCACCATTCATTCGATTTTATAAAGGTAGTTTTTATTTAAATGTAGTTAAAACAATGTTATTTTTCACTAAGATTATTTAAATTGTTAATAAAAATATCGGGTTATTGTCTAAAAATTGTGATGCCTTTTTAATATACTTTTATTTAAGAAACCACTTATTTCTATACAATATTAATATTTAGTAGTTACATTATGATGGAATGTTTTGTAGAGTCACAAAAACCTATGTTATGATATATCTAAATCAAAATTCACAAAAATATTAAGATTGTTAAAAATTGTTTAGTATTGAAGCCATATTTTAATAGACATTGGATGTAAAAATTCCTATTTCATCTAAAAACAAAATAGATGTAGGCCTATTCTTCTTGTGTGCAAAAATATGTGTGCCTTGATTATTTTTTAGCATTAAAATTGAATTTAAATTTGCTGATTATGATTTGTCTTTGTCTAATGAAAGGGTCAGTAGGCCTATTTAATTATAAATGTGAAATCATATTTTAATTATCTAACATGTACCGGTATATTTGCTATTTATTAATGTGATTTGTTTTTGTTTGATGACAGGTTCACTTGTCCTAACAATAACAATATAAAATAATAATTAAACAACCTTTACATTTTAAAAGTTTCTATTTAAATGTTATTAAAACAAAACTATATTGGACATTATAAAACTAGTAAAAGTAACTTTTTTTTTGCTTTAAGGGTCATTTTACTTTATACACTTATTAAAATTGAAAACAAAAATAATCGGCATCGGTGATCGGCCTAATCGGCAACAAATGATCGGCATCGGACTAATCGGCAAAATAGATGATCGGCCCAGCTCTAATTATTATTATTATTATTATTATTATTAGGTGTTCTGTCTTATGACAGGTTCATTCCTTTTGTCAGTGAAACTTAGACCTCCAATGTATCCTCTCCTCTGCCTCCTCCTTCAGCTCCCAGAATTTTCTTCTTTCCTTCAAATCGTCTAGAATTTGAATCCTCCTTCTTCCTAAGCTCCTCTTTCCCTCAACCTTTCCTTCTATGACGTAGTGCAGAAAACAGTTCCTCCTAAGGATGTGTTCAATCCAGTTTTCTTTGCGCCGAAGAATCACATCCAAAATGGATCTTTTCTTACCCACTCTTCTCAGGACTTCTTCATTTGTCACCCTGTTGGTCCACCTGATCTTCTCAAGTCTTCTCCAGGACCACATTTCAAAGGTCTCCAAGTATTAATTTTCTTTTCCATCTTCCTAAGAGTCCAAGTTTCTGCCCCATACAGTGTGATGCGCTAAATGCCACATTTCATCAGTTTCTTCATCAGTTCCAAACTCAACTTGCTGGTCAGCAGTAACCTCTTCTTGTCACAGGTAAATGTTTGAATTTAAGAAGCCCCTCCCCTAAATGCTTACATCTAGATTCCCCAAAATACAGAGACAACCCTTATCTTAGCGCACGAGGCGCAGCAAATATGTTTGATTAAGTATTTCAAGGCGTTTACCATCTTTATGGATGACGTCATAACTCTCGCTCTAAGGGAAATTTACCATTCATTTATATCTTAAAATGCTAGTAATGGATTCCCCTTTCATTGTGAACAATTGCAGCCTTTTATTTTCAATAGCCATTTCCCCCAAATAACCTAAATTTGCTGCTTCCCTGTAAGCAATCCTCCCGTTGCGTGTGTGTCGAGCAGTGGTCCTGTACCTGGTGCTGTTCCACCTAAACAAGGAGAACCTGGGGTTGATGAAGGACCTACTGCAGGATGTTCATCCTGCCCTGTCCTGCTCCGTCCTGAGCTTCCTGTGCCAACAGGACACCCTGTGTCTGGTAGCACGAGCCGGCTGCAAGGTGTTTGACATCGACTACGTCCGGGAGAGGATCATCGCGCCTTTGGAGGAGAACCTAGACGTTATTAAGGTGATATCACGAATATCACGTCGTTAGACACCTTATCTAGGTCAATAGGGCATCTGACTATTGAGCTAAGGGTCGTGAGTTTGATCCCCAGCATGTCAGGAAAATGTGTAATTTGTGAAGTTGGGTTATCAGTAATAAGTTAACGGCTGAGGCATTGGATGTTGTCTGTTATATAATAATCAAGCTAGTTTGTAAATTGTGTGCATATATGAGTATAAACAGTCAGTTCAGAAAGTACACGTTAACTACCACCAATTTTTAAAAAATGTCACATTTCAAAAGGTCAGTGTTCCCTCCTCAGTGGACATGTGGGCATAGACCTCAGTCGCGTCTTGTCTAGGTTTGCTGGGAGTTAGAAAGTTTAGTGTTTGAATCGCAGCTGGGTGAACTGAAAGTGTTTTTTTCCCTATATATTTTCTCACCTTATCCCATGCAAATGAGTGTACACTTCATGTAAATTCTACTCTCCTCATTCATACCTCCTAAGTGTAACTGCGGATATCCAAAACAAGCAGTAATACGTGGTGAAAGGAATACATCTGATTTATAGGGACAGTATGAGGAGAGTGACTATTGCCAGTGACTATAATCATAGACTTGCAAACTTTGCTCCGTGATTCAGGCTGAATTTCTCATCTCTGAGCCGGGAGATTGAAAATTAGCTCGGTTCTAAGCTGGATACAGTGAGCGATAGAGTTCCATCTTCCATATTTTGGGTAGATGCTGGTACACTCCAATGAAATTCACCTTGCTTCTCGTATGACTGCTTAAATAAGTATAAGTTATCCAAGGGGGCAGTAAGACGTGTAAAAAAACCTACGTAATGTGGCTAATTTAAGAGTGTAGGATGAGGACGGTAAATGTAAATAAAATATCAGCATTGCCTTGAAGAGAAGAGAGTAATCCCAGCTTAGATCGAACTCTGGCCTCCCGAGTCAGGCATTCTCATCACTCGTTTAGCTATTAAAAGATTAAACTCCAGATTGATGATGTTCGACAGGATCTGCACAAGGCACTGAAGAAGAATGTGTTGGAAAAGAAGCGCGTCAAGAAACGAACCCCGACCGTCCCTCAAGAGATGCAGGTCCTCGCGAGACAGGGACGACCTTATCAGGAGTCGCTTCCAGCCCAGGCGAGTCAAGATGTTTAGTCGGATTGACACAGGAACAACATTTTAGAGAGTTTTTTTTAATTATTATTATTATTAGCACCGCGTCTTACTACCCGTTCGGGTTGTACGCACTTACGCTAATGTGTAATGGTAGGGTGATTGTGAGATGAAATGGAGGACCTACAGTTTAACGTGGAATCCGAACCACGGTGGAGGCCTGGCATTCCTCACATTCACAAGTTGTGATTAATACACATCTTGTCGGCAATCAAATAAATCTGTGCCGGGACCGAGGATTGAACCCCGGACCCCCAGCAAAGAGGTCTGACACCTTACCCCTAGACCACCAGGTCACCAACTATCTTATTACTAAGCCAAAATTAATGATTTTTTTTAGGAAACTCAGGTTTTAAACCTGTCTCCCTTGATGAATCGGCAAATTATTCTTGAAGTTTCATTGGCAGATGACTGGCAGTTTTTATTTCAATGGAGTATGGTTTATGAACCCAACTTAGTTTCTTAAAATCAAAATTTGAAGGGAAGTATTTTTGAAACCGTGTCCCCAGACATTTCAGATTATCAACTATAAGGGTTCAGCCAAACTGACGAGCGTGCGAGTGAGCGAGCGAGAGCGTGATTAGCAGATAGCTCTCGATAGTTGTTGACGAGGAGGCTCCGAATCTTGGCTCAGTGAACTGAGGGGGGTTTTAACAAGTGATTTATTGTTGTGGTTTTCTCATCCTCTCTCCACGCTAATGGTGATTCTTATTTTTAAAGGCCTACTTTGATTATAATATTGAAGTATTTTAACATATCAGTTTTGCATATATATATATATATATGTCCCTGGCCAGCCAATAATTTCAAGGGTGGGTTGATGGACACATCCTCCAATTGCCGGATGCTAGGAACAGTTCTAAATAATAAACAACTCTAGAAGCTCTTTTAAATATGTTTTATGACAACATAACTCCATAAATGCCGGAGGCTGGGAAAAATCTATATATTTAAACAACTCTAGAAGCTATCTGAAGTGTTTTTTTTATGGCAACATAACACCATAACTGGCGAAGGATTGAAAAAATTATAAGTACTAAACACGTCGTGAAGCTCTCCGAAGAGCTTTTTATGGTAGTACAGCCCTCTAGTTTGTACTTGTACCTTAATTTTGATATAGTTTGAATCATAAATAAAGCCATATATTTTTTTTTCATAATTTTTGGAGGTGGGTTTGAACCCCCAAAATCCCCTACTGACCACGGCCTTAACTATAATACATGAAAGTATGTAAAATTATGTTTTGCATTTATTTTATCTTGTTCAATTCACTGCATTTTACAACCCTTCAAGGCAATCTGCATAACTACATCATGCACACAAACCAGCTTAGGGTCATTAAACAACTAAAAATGTATTGCACAATTTTAACAAGTTTATAATTATAAGCTATAAATAGGGATTGAATGATTTCAAATTATTACAGTTCACGAGTTATAAAGAGTAAAAATGCTAGTTTATGCTTTTTATTAATGTCTACCATTATTAAGGTAAAATAATTAATGTATGGGGCTGAAATTTACTATAACTAGACATTCATATGAGGTATACACAGTAATAATAATGTACATGGTAATTTTAATAATATAGTAGGTTTTATATTTAATTAGTGGGTGTTAACATATGGTATTTCAACTATTTAAACTCAGGGGGTAGGGAGGAAAAGGATAGCTTAGAGTAAATGCGCTCACACCAGCATGTAGAGAGGAAGGTAACACCACACAAGTGAGAGAGAGACTTTTCCATATTCCAGCCTGAAGTTAAGAAATTCACCTCTACTCCAGTTCCACCCACCACCAAGATGGCGCACAAGCCCGCGACAGAGCGGAGGCTCGAAGCAGAGAGAGCTCGTAACAGGCGGCGATCCCAGCGGCTACTGGAGGAAGCTCTTGACCACTGCCCGCAGAGCGCTCTAGGCGGCAAATCGGAAAAATACCGGGACACCTTGCGGCGGGTCTTGGAGGAGAGGGAACCCCACCCGCCTGTAGCAAAGCGACCACCCCTATACCTTAAGGTTCGTTTACTGATCAAAGCTAAGGCGGGGGGCAGGGGGGGACGGGGGTACTGATTTTCAACTTCTACACATGAGGCCAACACTGAATAAAATGTTGTCGGCATTTATTTTCGCATTGAGTCTTCACGAATGAGGTAGAGATGAGGAAGGTAGAATTTTAGAGAAAATTTACGAGAAGATATAGGCAGATTATTTAGAGGAAAAAACCCCCCTAATACACTCTGCAAAGATTGGAACCCCAGCCTTTTCGTCACCAACAAAACCGAACGTTAAGAGCTTGGCGCCTTAGGGTACGGCCAGACTGAGCGAACGAGCGAGCGACTAAAAAATAAAATAAAACACATTGGTTGTAATGAGAGGTGGCCAAACTGGAGCGCGCGCGCGCTTGACCCGGTACAGTATAGTTTACAGGCGCTAGGCAATATTATTGTATGTTGGTTCATTGAGTGCTAGGAAAACTTCTCATTTTGATATTTTTATTACTATCGATAGATTTAGCACACTTGCTACTAACGACCTAATTTAATTAGTAAGATCATAAACCATATATATATATATATAATTGATATGTTAAAATACTTCAATATTATCAAAGTAGGCCTTTACAAATAAGAATCACCATTAGCGTGGAGAGAGGATGAGAAAACCACAACAATAAATCACTTGTTAAAACCCCCCTCAGTTCACTCAGCCAAGATTCAGAGCCTCCTCATCAACAACTATAGAGAGCTATCTGCTAATCACGCGCTCGCTCACACGTTTGTCAGTCTGGCCGAACCCTTAATCCACATACCTCACCGATGCATGTTTCTATACCTTGTTCCAAATATAATACAGTTACCTCAAAGCGCGAAAAGAGGTTTTCCTTGAAGAGATATATTAAATATGTAAACAAATGGAAAAGGGTTTTATTTTAATTTAATTCACGTTCTCCAACAAGTTCCATTATAATTATCTTTAAATCTTAGCCTCCCTCGCACCCCTGATACGGCCATGACAAAACCGTCCATCTAAGAGATTACCAACCTGGGGTCCATTGTCCTCGAAGAGTCCTGTAGGAGTCCATGAAACAAATCTAGATTTTAAAGTTATTTTTACTTATATTTTAACATAAAATACATAACGTACTTTTTGTGTGTGTGTGTGTGTGTGTATGTGTTTAACGTGCACTTTCTGAGCCGACTGATTGTATCAGCACACGACTTATAAAGTTAAACTAACCTAAATCCATAACAACACAACATACAGCCCCAGGTCGTTAATTCTACACTGGTAAAGAGTATATCCACATTTCACCAATGATAAATTTTTTCGGCCATGCCAAGAATTGAACTCGGGACCCTTGGGACATCAGACAAACACGCTATCGACTGAGCTAAGGTGTCGACCAATATTTTCTATTCACAATTTGCTTAAATATATGTTATTTTTACATTATTTGTCTGATTGATAATGTTTTTTTTTTTATTTTATGAATCTGAAATGGTGTACGTGGGGTACCTCACCTCGTGTTGGTGGGGTACATTAGGGGGGGGGGGGCTGGTGCTACAGGGTGTCCGCGACATGTAAAAGGTTGTGAACCACTAATATAACTGATTCAAATAACCACGAGTCCAATGGATATTCTTTGTTTTGCAGAAAGCTCCTCTTCCAGTGAGACACAACGCGGCGGCCATATTGAGAGAAGGGGCCAAGTTCTTAAGGGACCAGGATGAGGAAATCAAAAGGTACCCGCTCAGATGCATGTTAGCAATAGAACGACTTTCAAATTTTTGTAGTGTAGATGGTCTTGCCTTTTTCTCCCACACCATCGTGTTACTAATAATGATGATGATAATAATAATAATAGTGTGTCTGGGTTACATTATTAGTATTATTAGTACCGCGTCTTACTACCCGTTTGGGCTATACGCACTCACGCTAATGTGCAATGGTAGGGTGATCGAGATGAAAATGGAGGACCTACCGTTTAACGTGGGATCCGAACCACGGTGGAGGCCTGGCATTCCACACATTCACAAGTTGTGATTAATACACGTCTTTTAAGAGGTGAAGGAAGGGTTTGGCAATCAGATAAATCTGTGCCGGGACCGAGGAATGAACCCCGGACCCTCAGCACAGAAGTCTGACACCTTACCCCTAGACCACCAGGTCACCTGGGTTACATCAATCTGTATCTCAATTTGAGGAAAGATTCTCTAGTACTAATGTACCGTTGTACAGGGGACTCCAGAATGTACTAATTGTACTGTAAATCCTTTTCATGGAGGCTCTTTCCATGACCCTATGAGATAAGGGGATGATGATATTGAATATGATGGGGTGGAGCCAATGAAGCTCTTAACCTAACTTGAGCTTAGTTAACCAAAACCTTGGAAATTATTCCTCTTTCAAGAAAATTCCCCGGTACCAGTCGGAAATCGAGTCCGGGAATTCTAGGTCCGCATCCACGGGCTCTGATTACTATACCACGAGGCCTGCTACCCCCATCATGTTTAGGTGGTTATAAGGGTTGACCTAAGACTGGTGGACCCTCCTTTGACTCCGGATGGTGCTGATAAAAAAATATTTATCACCTGTTCACGGGTACGTGCTGCTAGCCGATTAGTAAATATCTAGAGCTGGATGTGTACTGTGTAATATTAGGCGTGCTGTACTAGGTTAAATTGGTTTGTAAATCGTGTAATAATTAATTTCACGCTAAGCGCCTCAATCAAAATTCAATGTTTTTTTGTTTGTTAGGTCCAACACCTTAGTTCTGTAAGTAGTGCGTCTGACCACTGAGCTAACACTCCAGAGCTCGATTTCCTGCATAGCCGAAAAAAAATTACCCTTGGATGAAATTGGGGGTCTCCGCTCTATTTTTTTTATAAGCGTCTTACTGTCCAGGATATATACATATTTTTATTCACTGGTGAAATAATGAGTAAGGTACCATTTCAAGGAAATGTATTCGTATTTGTATGGAGGAATAGTGGGAAACTTTTTTTTAAGCACTCTCACAACCCAGACGTATAACTAACCCCAGCCTCCCCATAGAACCTGACGAGATGAGACTGAAATTGAGTCCGCGTGTCCACCAGTGCAGGTCCTATCCTTTCACAGTAATGAATTGAGTGCCTGGGGACTGGATGTTGGGTATATTCTAGAGTTTAAAGTCAGTTTGTAAACCGGGTGCTGATTAAATCAATTGGCTAAGAAAGGGTGCGTCACATTCCTCCAACAAAATCAAAGCTACTCACATCGGTGTAGTGCAGGTTAAGGCGTCAACAATGGTTGCACCGGTTTCGAGTACCAGGCAGGGTTCAAATCTCGGTCGGGTGTACTGAGGGAACTTTTATTAAATGGTCTTCCACTATCCCTTCACACAAATACGGGTATATTTTCTCAACATTCTACCTTACCTATACCTACCCACTTGTATAAATATGCGGATAGCCCGGACGGGTAGTAAGAAGCGGAGAGCTCAAAGTTTGTGGTGTGATTCACAGGTGGGAGGCTCTGGCGACGGGCTCGTGCGACGCGCAGCGCGTAGAGCGGCTGGCGGTGGAACTACAGAGGCAGAGGGAGGCGGAGGACCTAGAGACGGTGGAGATAAAGCACTTGAAAGGGCTGTTGACTAGGGAGGAGGCCCTGCTGGCCAGACAACACCTCCTGCAGGCCAACAGGAACAGGAGAGTCAAGTATCAGCAGGAGGTGAGAGGCGATGTGTGAGCCCATTTCACAGACAATTAACCAGGAAATTAGATTTTTTTTAAATTACGTTTAAATCATAAAACATACCAAAGTGCGGTTTCTACATTCTTCATATGACAGCACAAAGTTTGTTTAATATTTTTTAAATTTTAAAGTAACTATTTTTCAATGTTGCTATAATTTTTTTTAAAGAGTAAAATAGTTCCACTGGTCTATTTTTTTCAAGGGAGACTTCAGAAAGCCACACACCTATGTGATGTATTGTTCAAAGTGTCCTACCTACCAAAGTTAAGATATTAATCGTGGGGTGAGACGGGCTCTTTAAAACGACGTTGTCTGGATTCACTATCGAGAAAAGTTAACGCCATTTTCCCTAATTTACCACACTGGGCAATGAACGACAATATAATCCAACTTGGCCGATACTCAGGCCTTTAAATTTATGTCCACACATACAAAAATTAAATAAAATAGCTGAGAAATTAAATTTGAAAAATACATTTTTTTCATTCTAAGACTAATTTCTAAGTAAATTAGAAATAAAGGCATGCGAATAACATTTTGAAAAGTACGCATTTTTAACATTGATGCAAAGTATGAATCCGCAAAACGTGAATGAATGCGGGAATAAGTGGTAAAGTATAGTGGTATTAAGACTATTTGTATGAATAATTTATTAACAAGTGCTAACATTTTTGTAATTAATTAAATATCTCAGAAAAGGCTATAGAATGTTAAAAGAGAAGGTGTAAATATGGACTACAAGTTTGTTTTAGGGGTGAAATTCAACTAACAAACAACCATGTAGTGCATTTTTTTAATTAAATGTGTCGATAAAAGAGCAATGAATCATGGTGGCAAACACGGTAAACCGGTTCCTGCGTGCAATCGTTCTTGTTTATAACTTATCCTACTTTAATGTTGTTCTGCGTAGAAGAAAGAGTTGGAGAGGAAACTGGAGAGATGGCGCCAGAAGGAGGAGGAGAGGATCAGATGCCAGATGGACAAGTGCCACAAGATCAAGGAGGGGGCCAGAGAGGCTATGGTGGACCTCTTCAACAAGAGGCACAGAGACGGCGAGTACTGCAGCTGATAGATGGTGGAGAGGCGTGATCTTTTACAAAGGGATACCCCAAATTATTTTATTATCAAAAACTATATTATTTTCCTTTGTAAATCAAAATAGGAACAAGGACTCACTCAAATAAAATCTTAATGACTAGTAATAATGTTTGTCAATCAAGGATGAAATTCATTGAATGATAAATAAAAATAGATAGCTTGAATATAAATTCATTAAAGTGGAGGGAATTAATTCAAGGCTATTATCCCCCACTGTGAACACAAAGTAACGTTCAGCAGGGGAGGAAATAACTCTCTTGTACTCTGTGGATTGGTCATTACTGTAGCTGCACAACGTAACACTCCGGGATGGTAAACAGTACAGACCCCCCAACAGGTTTTGTATCCAGTAAATTTCACGTATGCACAGAACAGACCTCCCAAAAGGTTTTGTATCCAGTACATTTCACGTATGCACAGAACAGACCTCCCAAAAGGTTTTGTATCCAGTACATTTCACGTATGCACAGTACGGACCTCCCAACAGGTTTTGTGTCAAATATTGTTTGTATTATTGTGCAATGTTCCATTTTGAGTTTAACACGAGTGAGTCCAGAATATGTTTCCATTGTATGAAAAAAGTTCTCACTCTACCCATGATACTACTCCTCCCCACTGGCCTTATCTGTAAATGCTTTAACTCATTGATGGTCACAATCGTTTTAAGAGGGACAAAACCACTCGCACGAGACTCTTGGTTCGGATACCAGAAATAGTTCTAAATTAAGTCTGATTGGGAATACATAAGTAGGTGAAGTGCGAGGTATTCGGATCTCACCATAAGTACGATTTCATCCACTATCCCCTACTTGTTTATTATTATTATTATTATTATTGGGGTTCACAGGCATGTCGACACAAATAGGCCACTAGAAACTGTTTGTTTATAAAGCGTGTGGTCGTTTTGTTTTAAGAATGTTTGAAAGTGAGGGTCACTTGAAAAGGACGATCATCTGAAAGTGAGAATCTCTTGAAAGAGACCTCCAAATAAACGTGATAGTCACTTGAAAATTACGAGCAACTGAACGTGACGATCATTTGAAAGTGACTATAATTTTCAAATTGAGGAAGAATTTAAGAAATTGACGATGTTGTGAAAAGTGAGGATCATATTTTGTTATTGCAGCTCGAGATGTGGATGAACAGAGTAGAGTTATCTTAGAAGAAGCTATGAAACTGGTAAGTTATATCTCTTGATCGATATAAAGACACCCGCTTCGGTGGCCGCATGGTCTAAGGCGATACTCTCACAGTGGACTAGACTACCGATTACGAGGAGATCAAGGTTCGAATCTCGGTCGGGTTTACTGATGGGTTTTTTTTCCAAAATGATTTTCCACTCTCCCTTCACGAAAATGCCTAAAACTATTAGCATAATTAGTACACAAGCGTATAGCCCAAACGGGTAGTAAGACGCGTTGCTTAAATTATATATACATATATATGTATATATACATATATATGTAAGCTCTGAACGCTTCTTTATATATATGTGTATATATATAAAGAATCGTTCAGATAAGTTTATATATATATATGTATATATATATATTCTTTATATATATATAACGATTCTTTATATATATATATATATACATATATATATACATATATACATATATACATATATATAATATAAATATATATATATATATAAAGAATCGTTCAGATAAGTTTAACTTGGATGAACGAAGGTTTCGATTGTAATCCAAAGTATAATTTGTTTGGACATTTCGACTTGAATTGATCCCACAGTTTAAACAAAACCTCTATCTTTTAGACAGTTTACAAAAAAAAAAGGTTAAATCAGTCTTCTTATAGAATAAAAACATTTGACATTTGTTTTGTGTTGTTTCACACGTGACGTCACCAGTAATATTTACAAAACTATTCTGACTTTCTAAATTGTTGAAATAGAATCGTTCGTCGTTTGACACACACACAAACATACACATATAAAATAATATTAATAATAAAAATAATAAGGAGAAAAAAGAAGAAAATAAGTGAAAAGTCCACAACAACAAAAAACGAAAAGTACCCTTTTACATGATAAGGGTGCTCCTTAAATAATCATATTAATAATAATAGAGTAGAATATTATAGATTTTGATAACAAAAATAGTTTTTTTCTCTCTTAAAGGTCCTTCCTATAAATATTGGACTGTATATATGTTGTGCGTTCCAGAGGGCGGAGGAGCTGGCCCACCGCGTGCGGGTGATGAAAGAGATCAAGGCCCTCCAAGGGCTGCGCGCCCTCCGACTGAGGGAGATGGACCCCACTTACACCCCTGGATTTGGACTCATGTGCGAGATGTCGCTAGCGGAGGTGAACACACACACCCTGAAATGATTATAGCCTGCATGACTGCGCGGTATTCACAGTCCCTTGAGAAGGTTTATTATTGTGTTTGTCTCGCCAGGAAATCAATGACACATAGAGGGGAAGAGGGGGAGGAAGGGCATAAAATGTGCCAAGGCTATTATTTGTATACCTTTTTACCAATTAAAGATTTTAGCGGTGATTTTAATGGGTATAAGGGAACATTTTTCGATATCAAGTCGCAAGTCTAAACTTATGCCTCAACCAACTCATCTTTAGTGCTCTTTTTTTTTCTGTAGCTTCACGTAATTTATTTTCATTAATTTACTAATATTATTTTTAAATTCTCCCTCTCTCCTTCTCTCTACCATCCTGACTGCACTCCTTCAGGTAAGTGAGTTGCTAGTCGTGTGGAAGCCGTGTTTTTTATATATATATATACACACACACACACACACACACACAAGGTGTTCGGATACTCATAGCCCAAACTGCACGTATAGTTTGTTTTAACCAAAAGTAATACAAAATCCCTATACACTTACATCCGGAAAACTATGCTAATAACATTAAATTGCGATCAAAGTTTCTGCACACAGCGCCGGGAGAGCAGAGCTGTTTAAGCCTGCGTGTACAACAAGTTGCATAGGAGCTAGGCGTGTGGCACTGCACATGTAATAATAGCAATCACTTTCTATTATATAAGACCGTTAATGATTACCCTCAGAACATATTCGCATTTCTAGATGGACTGGTGTGTTGTTTACTATTAATTTGTAATATGTTCTGCTACCGTGATCCAAGATGTAGAGGTGTGTAGTGTCACGCGCCTACCTCCTATGCAACCTGTTATACACGAATGACTGAACAGCTTTGCTCTCCAGGCGCTGTGCGTCGAAACTTTGAACACAATTTAATGGTATTAGCAGAGTTTTCCGGATAAAAGTGTAAAGGGATTTCGTATTACTTTTGGTTCAAATAAACTATATGTGCAGTTTGGGCTATGAGCAGAGCCCTGCTTTTATGGTGAATAAAAAAGCCCAATTTCGTTTTTAAGTTTCCCAAAAGCGGTGAATAAGTGGTGACTTACAAAAATCCTATTTTTGCGACGAAATTATCGAATTAAGTCAAAAGCGTTAAAAAAGTGGTTTTTACCAAACTTTCGTGATTAAGGTGACTTTGTTGGGTTAAAACTAGACTTCCAGAACAATGTTTGAAACAGGTAAACTAAACATATTGAAGTGAAAACAAAAAATTACATTTTGTTTGGACAAAACGGTAGAAAACACTCGTCCGCAAAAAAAAAATGTGCTGTCAACTTATTAAAAAAGTAAGATTTAGCGGCAGCTGGTCCGAGAAAAGTATGTACAAGTCACAAAGACAAAATATTACACAAAAATCATCTTGTTACTTCACAAAAATTGTAACTATATTTTTAAATCTCAATTTAGGCTAGAAAAATACAAAATAACTACTCAACATCACCAAACTGCAACATGCAGCTGGTAACAATGTTATCCACTTTCATTGTGATTCTGCGATCTGTTAGTACTAAACTATACCTAGACTAAATCGCGATTATCGCGGACATCGTTTAAAATCGCGAATATCGCGCTTAAACGCCGATTTCGCGAATTATCGCGACAATTCTGAGCATATATTTGCAATCAGGGTAACCTGAAATGTGAACATCTGAAAGAAAAAATGCCATATCTAACATTCGCGAATTATCGCGATCTCCACAAACGCAGGGCTCTGGCTATGAGTTTCCAAACATCCTGTTTAGGGGTTTATTTCATCCCAACCCTTCAATCAATTTTCTTCCCCAACAAATTTTATCAAATAAAGGAACAAAGAACAGCTGTGTCAAGTTTTAATTAAATTATTTAACGCATTCAAAAGTTACCCTGAGACATATCCACCACAGAGAGAAGACAAATCAAATCAGTGTAGTTAAAACGAAGAACTCGCTCCAATTGCTCATGAATTAAATCACATGATTATATTTTTATTTGTTTTTTAACAATGATAATATTTACTAGCTTGCTTATACATAGAGCCTAGGCCCTACTACACGAGGGTGCAAGCAACAATTCCCCACCCCAACTTGATTTTTCCCCTGTGTCACACAAACAAGCGTGGGGCTCTTCAAATCATGGGCCCGCACCATTTGCATACCCATAAGGGTGGCCCTGAAATCATGTGTTATGCAGCTGTCACTTTTTATAGATATTATCAATATCTTTAAAATTACACTCGTAAAATATCAATGTCTAAATGTTCCTTCCAATGAAACTAGGACTGTATTTGTGTGACAACACCGGAAACATATTTAAAGCAAATCTGTATTCTGTGCTGTCACACTTATCTGTCACTTGTCACAAATACAAAGAAAAATGTGGGCAGGACATGTAGCACTAATGGAAGAATCTAGAACCTTGTTCAGCATACTGACTGGCGAATCCAATGGGAAGAGACCATTGGGAAGACTTTGACGCAGATGGGAGGATAACATTAGAATGGATAGTATGATAGGATGTAATGAGGTGGACTGGATATAACTAGCTCAAGATAAAAATAGGTGGCGTACTTTTGTAAGTGCGGCAATTTAACTTTATAGTCGGTGACCTGGTGGTAAGGTTTCAGACTTCTGTGCTGAGGGTCCGGGATTCAAACCTCGGTCCCGGCACAGATTTATCTGATTGCTGAACCCTTCCTTCACCTCTGACAAAACGTGTATTAATCACAACTTGTGAATGTGAGGAATTCCAGACCTCCACCGTGGTTCGGATTCCACGTTAAACTGTAGGTCCTCCATTTCATCTCACAATCACCCTACCATTACACATTAGCGTAAGTGCGTATAACCCGAACGGGTAGTAAGACGCGGTGCTAATAATAATAATAAACTTTCTAGTTTCTAATGCCATAGAGTCGGTAAATTACAACTATCCCTACCCTACATCTCAACTGATTAAACAGTATAGTCGCTCTAAATAAAGCGTCAAAACGGTAATTCAATCAAAGGTAAGCCACGGAATCTGTATTTGTCCCAAAATACTGTTCCCAAGAAACGTTTCTGTGCATGCGACCGATAGGTACGCTCCAATTAATTACACACGACACATGCTTATTGTAAAATAAGAATTAAGTTCCACCATCTATTGAAAGATCTATAAGAAACGAAAATAACTAATAGCAACCTATTCCGGTGTTGTGGTTACGTTGTGTCTATAAAGCCAAATACTTGATTGCTAATGGCGGGGAATGTCGAGGTTAGGATCTCCTGTAGAGAATTGGGAGTAGTAGTTTTACCATGTGATTCTCCTGTCTACTCTCCATGCTAATGTAGGTGCAATTCCTCTGCCTACCCTCCATATCCCCACACCATAGGCTAATCCACTAATTAATCCTGGTGTTAAAACAAATAGATTAAAAGAGTAAATTGTAGACAGAAAAATACATTAATGCTTTTGGAATATTTTTTTTATTAAATAGAAAGAAAACACACTGCCTTTAATGACAGTAAATTGGATATTAAAATTTGCTCTGACATTTTTAGACTACTACGAGTTAACTAGACTATAATTTTGTGTTGTTTTTTTTTCTACACTTATAACGTGTATTGTGTGTGTTAGCTGTCGGAGCGACTGGCGCTCCTAAAGGAGGAGATGAAAGAGGATCTGGAGGCACGCAGGAAACAGATCAGAGACCAGAAGACGAGACAACAACAATCTCTGAAAGACCTGCAACATTTTGTTTGTGAGCAGAGGACACACCTAGCAAGGTAACTGTCCTTGAAAGACCTGCAACACATAGTGGTCCAATATGGAGCGTTCATATCAAGGTAACTGTCCCTGAAAGACCTGCAACACATAGTGGTCCAATAGAGAACATTCCTATCAAGGTAACTGTCCCTGAAAGACCTGTAGCACTTCGTGGTCTAATGGAGAACGTTTATAACAAGGTAACTGTCCCTGAAAGACCTGTAACACTTCGTGGTCCAATAGAGAAAGTTCATATCAAGGTAACTGTCCCTGAAAGACCTGTAGCACTTCGTGGTCTAATGGAGAACGTTTATATCAAGGTAACTGTCCCTGAAAGACCTGTAACACATAGTGGTCCAATAGAGAACATTCGTATCAAGGTAACTGTCCCTGAAAGACCTGTAACACTTCGTGGTCCAATAGAGAACGTTCCTATCAAGGTAACTGTCCCTGAAAGACCTGTAGCACTTCGTGGTCTAATGGAGAACGTTTATAACAAGGTAACTGTCCCTGAAAGACCTGTAACACTTCGTGGTCCAATAGAGAAAGTTCATATCAAGGTAACTGTCCCTGAAAGACCTGTAGCACTTCGTGGTCTAATGGAGAACGTTTATATCAAGGTAACTGTCCCTGAAAGATCTGTAACACTTCGTGGTCCAATAGAGAACGTTTATATCAAGGTAACTGTCCCTGAAAGATCTGTAACACTTCGTGGTCCAATAGAGAACGTTCATATCTAGGTAACTGTCCCTGAAAGATCTGTAACACATAGTGGTCCAATATAGAACGTTCATAACAAGGTAACTGTCCCTGAAAGACCTGTAACACATAGTGGTCCAATATAGAACGTTTCTAGCAAGCTAACAGTCCCTGAAGGACCTCCAACACCCCCTGCTGTATTTTTCTCTTGGTAAATATATTTGATTATTTGTTTTTATATTTAACTACAAATGTTAACTTGGGTTAAAAATCGCATAAAGGTCCACACAAAATGAAAAGCATGTTTGTCTAAATATAGGTAATAAAATTTAACCTACATAATTGACATTACTCAATAAGTAGATTTTTTAACGTTATTATGTGTAAAAATATAAATTTATCTTAGGAAAATGGTGCATGTTGAAAATTTGTCATGGCCGAATTGATTTACAATTAAGTAAATTTGATAAAAATGACCCCCTTCAACAACCCTTTCCCCTCCTAAAATACTGAAATAGATCTCCATCGAGTTGAAGCCTTTATAAAGGTAGGATTTATGTAACTACTCAGTTTAAATACAGCCATGGGATTTAGAAATATATACCCTTCCTTTACTCTGTAAATTAGCAAGCTAGCCCTGCATTGTTCTAGCATGGTATAGATTATATTATAAGATAGGGACATAGTCTAATCAGTCAAGGTGTGACTGCCACCTTTCAGGATAGACGTAATTTATTTGAGTAACTTTTATACTTATTTTTTAACTCTTACATATTTAAAAGCTACCCTATATCTCTAAAGTGGCGTGTTGGGAAGGGTGTCATTTCACACACAAGCCAGGGTTCCAAGTAAAGGCCGCATTACACGTAGCAGGTTGCAGCGCTGCGAGCTGACAAATCTGGGCTAGCTATTACACACAATCTGCATTCTGACGAATGATCATCTTGCCACTCAGTGGAGGGGGAGTTATTTTATCGTCCGCACTTGGTTTTGCTGGTTCAGTTTGTGCTAAGACGTCTCGTCAACAACAAGAAGATGAAGAGCTTATTATATTGTACGGGTACTACCAAAAATTGAAATATCGTAGTGTTGTAAAACGCAGAAAGAAACGTGTGTGGAGTCGACATTTAGTGTTAAAACGGAACACTATGTCACATACTGTGACGATTTTACCTGAATTAGATGCTGATGACTTCCGAAATTACCTACGTATGAATGAAGACACCTACAAGCATCTTTTGTCTATAGTCTCTCAGCGGTTAACCAAGCAAGCAAGTTGGAAGCGCAGAAAGCGATTACACGGTGCAGAAAGCAGTCGTCCGAACAGAAAATATCAAACTCGTTTGATATTTGCGCTGCCAACTTTCTGATACGCGCACCGATCATTTTGGTATATTACATTATCATCTTGCAGCGCTGCAACCTGCTACGTGTAATGCGGCCTTTACGGTTTCACTATCACGAGTTCTGTTACATCATCTAACAGCTTCACATAAACAAATAGGAGAAGCTGGTTTAAATCTCAGCTGGGAGCACTAGACGTGTTTTTTCCCTAATGGTTTTGAGAGATATTAACATAGAGATTGATAATATATTATTAATTAACATTGCAGGGTGGAACTTAATAAAGGTAGAATTATATTTCATCATATCTAATGCAACTTCCCGCATCGGTGGGCATCGTCTCATCTGTTTTGGTTTGCTAGTAGCGAGGTGGTCAGGGTTTGAATCCCAGCCGGATTTCCTGAGGAACGCTTATTCAAAATGTTTTCAAAAATTCTCTTCATACAAATGCGGTGACATTCATTTCCTTTATATACTATCTTTATCTACCCTTTCACATTTGTGTAATTAAATGAGGATAGCCTAGATAGGTAGTTAAAAAAAACATTTTTCCAAATTATTAAAAATTATTGTGAGCCCCCATCTGTTTTTAAAAAATCAGCGTTTTTGGGTCTTTAGAACAAGTTTCATAAAACTTAACTTCATTAGAATCAAGTTTTATCTGTAAGGGGAAATTAAATCAACCCCTATCACTTAGTTACTATGGATGTATTTAGCGTGCTTTTTTTTTGAACCAAACAATTATATTAACAAACGACTTACAAGCTAACTCAACTCTTAGAGAGGCTCCTCACCCAGTTTACCTTTCGTCAATTCTAATTTCACCCATAACAGTATCAATTTTTTCGACTGTGCCAAGAATTCAACTCGAGTCCTTTAGTTCCCACTCACACAGTCTGGTGTTATAGGAAGAAGGCTGAGACACCTGAGAAGACCGAACTGCCTCGTTCAAAGGAACTGGAAGACTTAAAGAGAGAGCTCGAGGAGAAAAGGAAACAGAGAAGAATACTGATGGGATTTTGACTTTGGAACAAGATGTAGATTGTAATTGTTTAGCAATGGCGATGTTTGTGTCAAATAGTTGTATCTGCTAGTAAATTATTTGTTGCTGACGATTATATGGACCGTATTAAAATGTTTTGAAAATTTGCATACCACTTCAATAGACCATTGGCCTATTTATACAGTATAAAATTGTTTATCCACTTTCACTAGTTTCATTCTCTGAATCCATTTTTCCTGGTATATTTTCCACTCTAGAGATAACTATTTTATTTACAATTTTAAAAAAAAGAAGCATTTTACTCAGTTTTTTACTTTTTAACAATAATTCATTTATACATTATTCATATTTTGCTAGTTTTATGCCATATTTATGATAGGTTAGTCATAATATTAACCAACCTGACAAAACCTAACCTTTTATGATAAACACGTGTATTGTTAGGCTTTGTTTGTAAAAAAAAAGTATATTTCTGTCGTAAAAGTGAATAAAGGGATAGGGAACTGTATTAATTCTATTTTATTAAATTAATTATAAAATGTCTACGTACGATTTGCCACGGTTTAAAACGAGCTTTGACAGATAGATTTCAACCATGTCCAAGGTTTGGCCTTGTAACTAATTAATAGTACTTGAGAACACCAGTTTAACTGGGAACTGCCTTTATCTCAAAATATAGGGGCAACTCAACTCTCAGTAAGAAACACGAACACGGCCCTAATATATGTGGTTAGGTGATACCTATTAAATGAGCATGTTTAACGTAGCTGGTGTAGTTTTTATTTGTGAAAGTTTTTTTTTAAGTAACTAATATTAATATGAAACAACAAACAAAACTATAAAAAACCGGTCACTATATTATAATCTGCAATTTCGTTTTAGATTTGACAGTGGAATTTCTATTTGTTTTTGAAGTACATATAACATGTAGAAGAATTAAAATGATTAAATGTATCACGTATTTATTTTTGATAATCTTTATATTTGATCAGTTTTCAAGTTTGAAAGTTTTGCGCACCTCTTAAGTGGTTCCTCTAGCTATAATTTCATCAAATTTCAGCTTTCTAGAACATTGAGAAGTATTAACAATTCTTTCGGCAAATTAATATACATAAAAAACATACATACACCATTATGTTTTTGTTATTATTATAGATGTATAGACGCCGTATTATCTTACTAAGAGACATATGACTTCAAAATCTGTTAGAGTAGAACCTCGTCCGAACTAATTGGGACCGAAGCTTGTTCGGATTAGCAGAACATTCGAATTAACCGGGAGAATACGGAATAGTCTTTGGACAGAGTGTGTATTTTCACAAATTTTAAATTACAGTTGAAAGTTTTAAAAAATTACAATAATTTAATTGATATAGAACACGTATTATGTACTGTAGTTTTATAACTACATACAGGGCTGCATCTAGAGCGGGGGGCGGGAGGGGAAAGGAGGCAATTGCCCCGGGCCTCACACTCCATGGGACCACATTTCCTAAAAAAAATATTAAATAAATTAGAGTTATTATTCTTATTTAATTTTACTTAGTTTGCTACCCTCTACCCTCCCCCTCTGAAAATTGTGTTCAGATTATCCGTAGTATCGGACTTCCAGGGTTTGGTCTAACGGGTTTTACAACTCTTGAATTTGATTTTTAAAAGCGTTAAAAGGTTCAAATTGCTATAATTATAACATATTTAAAGTTTCGTATGTTTTTCATAACTATGGCATCCTACGTCTATACCAAATTTCAGCTCTCCAAGACTCAATTTGTACGTTTCGTCCATCATTTTGGATCCGCCATCTTGAATTTTTCAAGTTTATAGTTTTTCTCATAAAGATGGCATGCTAAAGCGCGTTTGTACAAAATTTTCACTATTTAGGGTTTCGGGAAGTGGGAGAAAGGGCCCTGGAACGACACATATATATCACATGGATTTTATCTACAGTCATCTCTGGTTTTAGTGAACTCGGTTGTAGTGAACATTCGGCTACAGTGAACCTAATTCATTGGTCCCAACCCACATACATTTCAATGTATGTTAAAAACTTCGGTTTTAGTGAACAGAAAAATTGAAACTTTCAATGAGAAATGTCATTCTAATATCATTATTCTTTAAAAACATAACTTTTTGGTTGTTTAAGCTTGAAGACACCGATTCTCTACCCGAGTTCTTGTTTAGGTAGCACAAAGCTTGACTGAAAGTTCGGGATGTGGAGGGGAAGGTTAGGCCTAAACAGTCACCGCACTCAATGACCTGGCTTAAGTTTGAATACCTTTGTCTGCAGCAAGTTAAGGAAGACCGTCTTCTGAGTTGTATTAATACCACATGAGTTACAGGACATTGAATGACAGTCTGTAGCCATTTAGTCATTGTTTTCAATAATCTTCGAGAGGGTGTATGAAATTCAACAAAATTATACTTTTCTGCCCAGTTTAGTTTTTTTTGAATGCATGGATAGTGTGGAATCAAGTGTGGAAAAAGCACAAACGCTAGAGAAGGATCTGGAAAAAATATTACTTAAAAAAGTATACAGTAAACAACAGCATTAACTGATTTTTTAATGATTAATTAATAGGTTTCAATAAAGAACGATTGTATTTAAACTCTTATTTTTTTGGTAACTAACCTACTACTTCCAGATTTAAAAAAAAATCTGTTTTAGTGAACTTTGGAAAAAGTGAACAAAATATCTGAGTCCGTAGAGGTTCATTATAACTAGAGTTGACTATATGTACATTTTGGATTTTTCAATTTTAAGAATTTTTCATAAATATGCCATAACGTCCATACCAAATCTCACTTCTCAAATATTTTAAAGGAAGAATAATTAATGTTACTAAGAAAATATACATTTTATAACATAATAAAGCCAGAAAACAATTTTCTCAAACATGGACACTTTTTTGTGCATCTGAATCTGCATTTTTTTCCTCTTGTAACTATGAGCACCAGAAATGTTTTGTTACCATTTTTCAACGAGATCTTCTATGATTTGGTTAAAACTAGCTAAAACTGATCAATACATTTTGATTGATTTATATACCTATATTACGTTCATCGACAAGGAGAAAATGAGAATTTTTTGTGTTTAAACAAGTGCTAGAATTTCGCAATAAATGACACCTTTCCTGGCATCCGTGGATTCGTAGTCAACTCTACAAATACATCATCGAAGGTAATGGAAGCCAAAAAAGAAGAGATATTGTGAAGACGCGTGTGGAAAACCTTGTTCTGAGTTCAGTGATGGGAGATAAGATCGCAGATAGTAAGTTGGCGGTGAATTGACGACTGCCTAGTTATACACGAGACCAATATTTTCAAACAAAGTGATAGGGAATTGAGGTCTGTTAAAATACAAGACCAGTTTTATGGCATGCAACAACATCTTTATTTTGGGGGGGGTTTACGGTTTTTGCACTTATAATTTGGGGATCAGAAACAGAATTGTCCAGACTTTAGACTTAAAGAGTGTTGAATTTTTTGAAAATTGCTTAGTGAGGGAAGGTAAATGCACCACCCCCAGTTTGGTACCCCTCCCGACTCAGGGCCCTGCGCAACCGCACAGCTCACACACCCGTCACTGCTGGGTGCAATAATATGCTATGCCACAAAGTAATAATTTTAAGATGGTCTATTTAAAGTTTTAAATAGTAGTTTTTTTAAACTACCCGTATAGTGTTATTTTATGGGTAAGAATATTGATTATATCTATCAAAAGTGATAGCTGCAGATCACGTTAAAATTATTTAAATAACTCTTATAGTTGTTAAAAAGGGTTCTTAAATAAATACATAAATACATACATACATACATACTTAATTACGCCGTTTTCTTACGGGTTAGGCAAAAAACTGCATATAGCTAAAAACAACAACTGAAGAGCTCACCCGTTGACAAAAAAGAGGTATTTCCTAGCTAAATTGGATGTAGTTTAAGTAGTTAATATTTAATAAGCAATACTACTAATACCAAGGCCGTAGCCAGCCAATAATTTCAGGGAGAGGGGTTAGTGAGCACACCCCCCAAATGCCGGAAGTTATAAAAAATTCTAAATATTAAACAATTCTAGAAGCTATGTGAAGTGTTTTTTATGGCACCATAGCCCCCTAACTGCCGAAGGCTAGGAAAAATTCTAAATATTAAACACCTCTAGAAGCTATTTGAAGTGTCTTTTATGGCACCATAACCCCCTAACTGCCGAAGGCTAGGAAAAATTCTAAATATTAAACCCTTCTAAGCTATCTGAAGTGTTTTTTTTTATAGTAACATAACCCTCTAACTGCTGAAGGCTAGGAAAGATTCTAAATATTAAACATCTCTAGAAGCTCGCTGAAGTGTTTTATTTTAATGGTAACACAGGCCCTAATTTGCACTTGTATCTTAATTTTGATATTGTTTGAACTATAAATAAAGCTCTATATATTTTGTTCATAAAATTTCGGGGAAGGGGTAGGGTTTACTACCCCCCCCCACCCCCTTCGGCCTTGACTAATATTCTAGGAGTAAAGTGGAAAGTGAGAAAACAAAGTCGTGGTTTGTGAAAACGTTACAAGGTAAAAATGACTTCCCTCTCAGCGGAACAACATGCATGATCATTGATCATAGCCAGATTATATCTCTCGTTCATCGTAAGGTTGCTGTCATGTGTCACTTCACGTAGGGTCCCATACACACGGGACTTCTTTCCATACTTGATTAAGTAGATAAACTTGTACTGAAAATATGATGGTAACTACCACGAAATAATGCTGTGGCAGTTACCAAACCCGCATCGGCGGCCACGTGGACCAAACTTAGATCTCATCTAGTCTAGTTTGACGGTGATGGGTAGGTCAGGGTTCGAATCCCAGCCGTATGTAATGAGAGAGGTTTTTACTAAATTATTTCCCATTCTAGCCTAGTTCAAAAGTGGGTACATTTTATCTTAATCATACCTGCCTCGTTAATAAAATAAAATACGTATAGCTAGAACGGGCAGCAAGATCCGGTGAGGAAATAAAAAGGGTCAGTTTTACATTTTATGTCATCGTTGATCTTCACAGGATATTGACAGCAAAAATAAATGCCTTTTCAAAAAGTTAAAGATATAAATGAAACTTTCAGAATTAAATAGTTTTATTTTGCAGCCCGAAGCAAAGCTGCCCCCTAGGATAGCTCCCGAAATCTCGATGACCTTGTTCGTTCTTGCCTCGTGACTGGTTCAGAAGGTGACTTTAAATGATCCAACCCAACCTTACGTGAAACGTCGTGTATGTAACGATTTTCTTCGCTCAAGTTGAATGACTGCTTTGATAGAACTTTAAGTAACGCGGAGTGATATCTAAGAGACTTGATTTTCTGCTGGTTCACGGTGATAACTTGTCATGTGTTCTGTTATATAACCGCGCGACGAATTTGTTTACACCGCATTCTGTAGAAAGTTTCAACAACTGTTTTACGAGACCTCGGCACTTGGCTCGCTGCGGCTGTTACGTGGCTCGTCAATTGTTTTAAAAGCGTAAGTACCGGGCAATTTATATGATCAATCTCTTTATTTGTAAAGGAGATGATGTGTTTATACTGACCAGATTGAAAAATAAGTTGTAAATAAAACTTACATTTTGTGAAGGATAGAGAGATACACATTTTAAAAAGTGAGCAAAACTTGAATCCAAATCTGGTAGGAAGGTAAATAGATTAAAGTATGATTATTGAAATTAAAAGCCAAAAACCTCGCGCACTTTGTGAACTTATATTAAATTACCTTGATTTTCTTATGAATTTATATATTTGGAGCACGTTCTAGAAAATAAAAACATATTTTTTGACTTGATGTATGAAAATGTAAATTTAGATATAGTAAATTTTTCTAGCTGTCAGATATTATGTACATTTGTAAAAAAAATTAGGTTGTGTCTTGTCCTTCCAAAGAGGTGAGAGTTAATTAAGCCTGTGGTTTGTTAGGCCACTCAGATACATGTTTATTGACCTGAATATGAGTTTAATTAACAATTGAGCCATAGATGTGCCTGACTCAAATTTGTTTTGAGGGAGGCATTTGCCTCCCCCTCCCCCCTCCAACTAATTAAGTAACAAAAAAAACCAATCTAATATTATCCATTAAATACTTAGCGTCCTATTCAAAATAGGTACTTTGTTTCAGATGAACATTAATATTAATTAAAGATTTTCATTTAATCCCAGATTCAAATAGGTCCAACCATTTTCTCACTGGGACTAATTTGTTCAATATTTGTAAAAAGTATGGCACGCCCATGGTTGAATCCTTCAATTTTCAAATCTTTACGGATGTTTGAGATTCGAGGATTTAAGAAAATATCAGATTTTAGATAAAACTGTTTTATTCAAATTTAGAATTAGCAACTAAATCATGTTAATATTTAATTTTGATTTCTATTTCATGTAACAAAATAAGAATTATTGTGAACAAAATCAAAACTGATAGCAAAAATACTTTTATTTATATAATATTTTTTAAGATTATTAAATTAACATTTATAGTGAAATGAAAGTTCAAATTAAAAATTCAAATTATAAAAAAAAAGGATTAGATCTATTTTTAATAAATTAAATACAATATTTACAATTGGAAAGCTTAGTTTAATGATCTGCCAAAATAAAAATTATCCTTAGTTTGTTTAAGACTATTTTATTCATAGGACATGAAGTTTGTAAAAAAAAAATTGTGGAAAAAGTTTTTAAATTATAATTTTGTATTTGATACACAAAAATAATAATTTAGCGTTGTTTGTATGTTAGATTTATTTAAAGGAATTAAAATAATAGCTACTACATTGATTCAAACTGTCATAAATTGTCATCTTAGCTTATGAAATACCAACAACAAAATTAATGTAAAAGATAAAACTCAAGTTATTGCAGATATCACAATAATGTCTGGAGGTTGGTGCGGCCGAGGAGACCGGCCCCGCACGTTCCCCAAGAGGGCCCCTGTGATTTGCTACGACAGACCGAAGGCGGCACTCGTGGACAAGCAGCTTTATGACACCCTGAGGCACGAAGCCCTCCTGGGGGAATGTGTGCACAAGATGACTGTACCCAAGAGGTCCGGTAAAACGTGGACTTTGAAGAAAGGGGACTTATGTAGGATCACCGTGGTGGAAGGTTCACAGGTAGACACTGTCATGCAAGGCTGTAGTCAGGGGGGGTTTTCGGGGTTCAAAACTCCCCGAAATTTTATGAACAAAATATATATAGCTTTATTTATGGTTCAAACAATATCAAAATTAAGGTACAAGTACAAATTACCATAAAAAGCACTTCAGAGAGCTTCCAGAGGTGTTTATTATTTAGAATTTTTTCTAGCCTTTGGCAGTTATGTTGTCATAAAAAAGAATTCAAACAGCTTCTAAAGGTGTTTAATATTTAGAAATTTCCTTAACTTCAACAGCTATGCTACTATAAAAAAAGTTTAGAGAGCATCTAGAGGTGTTTAAATATATAGAATTTTCCTAGCCTCCGGCAGTTAGGGGGTCATGTTACCATAAAAACACTTTAAAGAGCTTCTAGAGTTGTTTAGATATAGAGATTTTTCCTATAGCCTCCGGCATTTATGGGGTTATGGTACCAATAAAAAAGCACTTAAGAGAGCTTCTAGATCTGTTTAATAATTAGAATTTGTCCTAGCCTCCGATAGTTGGGGGTAGTGTTGCCATAAAAAACACTTCAGATAGCTTCTAGAACAGTTTTTTATTTATAATTTTTTCTAGCCTCCGTCAATTGGGGGATGGGCCCACCAAACCCCCCCTGGAATTATTGGCTGGCTACGGCCTTTCTGTCATGTTAGAAACGAGAAGGTATAAGCTAATTGTTTAGAATCATGGTGTAAGGCTTACATTTTATTTGTTTGATGCATAGCGCCTTACTACCTATCAGGGATATCTGAGTATTCACACTAATGAAATTAAGAATGAGGAAGATAAAATTTAATATCAAATTATCATGAAGAGAGTTTGGGAAACGATTTAAGAAAAAAAACCACTGTTAATACACCCGCCTGAGATTTAAATTCCAGCCTTTCTATCACAGTCAAACAAAACTAGATGAGGATGAAACTCTTAATTGGCAAGCTCAGTTCAGGATTACAGTGAAGTATAGTCATACATTCCAGTTTTACACTAATGTTAATCACAAATGGTAATAGGCATGCTCTTTACAATGTAAGCCATTTATATTTCCAAGCATCTTTGGTTCAATTCTCAGTGAAGGCACATGGTAGTACAAGAGTATGTATGGTACCAATGTTACTTACAAGTTATCTACCAAAATTTAATGACCCCCACTTGTGTTTATGACAATACCTAGTTGCATGTGATCATGTCCAATATAAATACAATAGAATTAAATAGCCAAAGCTATTATTTATGCTATTAGTGGGTTCGATTCCCGTGTCCAGGTGTCAATTTTCAATTTTCAGAAAATAAATACAATAGCCTACAAATAGTGGTGTTGTAGTTATGAGGAAATTAAGTTGTGTTTATGTATCTTTCTCAAATCAAACCCAGGGAAAACCTATCCGAAGTATTTGAAAAGTTTTGTAAATTGTCTTTAATAAACATTTTTAGCATATTTTATTCTAGATAATTACCATTTCGTAAGTGTTTTTTTTTAATATTATTTTTATAGGTTGGAGATGTCAATTTTTGGAATCTTCAAAACCCCAAGGAGAGATTTTACTCTGGTACTTATAACATTACTCACTCCTAATTTGATTTTTATCTTGTTAGTTAAAATAATGGGCAATCTTTGCAAAACTTTATCAATGACAAAACAAAATAAAATAAACGTGAAAATAAATATAAAATCCAATAAACTAATATAGAATATAAATCATCATCATCATCATTATTATTATTATTAGCACCGCGTCTTACTACCCGTTCGGGTTATACGCACTTACGCTAATGTGTAATGGTAGAGTGATTGTGAGATGAAATGGAGGACCTACAGTTTAACGTGGAATCCGAACCATGGTGGAGGCCTGGCATTCCACACATTCACAAATTGTGATTAATACACGTCTTGTCAGGGGTGAAGGAAGGGTTTGACAATCATATAAATCTGTGCCGGGACCGAGGATTGAACCCCAGACCCCAGCACAGAAGTCTGACACCTTACCCCTAGACCACTAGGTCACCCTAGAGTAGAAAAATTATAATTTGTGTGTATGACACAAGAGTTATTAACAGAGATAACTGAAATTTTCTGAGAGATGCAACTTTTACACATTAAAATGATTACTAAACCTATTTTAAAGTTTATTGTACCATTTCTCCAAGTAAAAAATTTATGCAAAATTGTTTTAAATATGTGTAAGGGCACATTTTGTTGATTTAAAAGTAAATTAACAATGTCAAAATTTAAAATTTTACAGTTTTTTTCAGTAGCAGACATCATTGTTATTTGCCTTGTTATTAATTTTTATTGCAATAAGTAAACTTACACAACGAAAATTGTTAAAAAATATTATATGAGGATATTTGTCTAGTTAATACGTCTGCCTACCAAACTTATGGCTTTGGGTTAAATTCCCAGCATGGCTGAAAATTTATCATTGGAGAAATTGGGGCTTTCGCAGTGATAAATTAATAGATGAGAGTTGGATGCTGTGTCGGTTCTAAAGTTAAGTTAATATGTTGGTCATGTGCTGATATAATCATTTGGCTTAGTAAGTTTATGTTAAATACCACAAATAATAATAATAATGATGATAATACACATAATCCTCTCAGTTCAATTTTTAAATTTTATATAAATAAGCCTATATATAAGTATTTTTTCAGCCAAAATTTAGCATCCTTCTTTCTATAAGCAATTCACTATATGCCCTCTGGTGGCAAAACTGGTTTGCTGTTTTCTTTAAATTTGTCTCCTCTTTGGATGGTTATAAAATATGTAAATTTAAAAGATGCTCTTATATAAAGTATCTCAAAAACGATTTTTAAATTGTATATGTTGTGTCGATGAACCCCCAGGTAAGACTCGTCAGCTCCATTCAACCCACCTGACTGTGTACGACAGGCTGTGGAGCAACCTGCCGTACCTGAGACCCATGGCCACAGTGGTGGCAGACTCGATCCGCTACGGTATAGATGAGGATGGTGGGAGCGTTCACGATGTCATCGGTGGGTACTATTTATAGCTCTGTGAGCTTGTTGTAGTGTTGGGTAGGGGTTAGTTTCCAACAAGAAGGGATGCGCAGGATTTTAGAAAACTTGAAAAAAATCCAGCTTTGATAATCGTGAAGTTTCACAAATAAAAACATATTTACAGCTAAAATACTCATTTAAGCGCAGTCCAACCAAGAGTATCAGTCCACTCTTTTAACCTGATGAATTTGTCTGTGACAGTGAAAGCTCGTCCTTAAAAATGTGTTTGTGTTTTTTTAGTGTTCTAACTAAACAATTTCTACTCCAGTATCACAAGGTAAGTGTGCTGGCTATCCCTCCTAGTTTAAATCATGATTTAGCCTAGTGCTCTTTTCCAAATAACATCCTTAATTATGTTCAATTATTTATTATCATTCCGAGCTGTTGTGTACATTACAAATTAAAATTAATATGAGAAAATGTGGCATTGAGTGTTATAGACTATTACAAACATTTGCGCAAAAATTTTTTATGAATAAGGTTTGTGTATAAAGTTATATAAACAAGCCCAATATAATGTTTTTCAAGCTTAAAACCAAAATTAATAAAAAAAAATTCAAACTTTGATTTGGCTTTGAGAATATTTTATATATTCTCTTCGGGCTCGCATCAAATTTAAAAAAACGGACTTTGCACACCTTTACCAACTAGGTTAGGTGAGCGATTGCACTTAAAAAAATAGTGCTTAACACAAAGGCTAGTAATGCTTTAATCTAAGTCAGGCATGTCAAACTGGTTTGGTCAGAAGGGCCGCGTTGATAAATGAGAATACTTAGTGGCCAAATTTCAATATTTTCACCTTCTTAATTATAAAATATCTACCAATATAGACTCCCTCTAACTTTTCCCCCAGAAATATGAAACCTTTTTATTTGAACCAATGATGTAAATGTTGGGCTAAATCTTGTGCCGATGTCACTTTCATAGTTGATAACAAATGTGCACTCGTTCTATTACATGTGATAAATAAATTGTTAACATATATATGCTTTCAAACATTGAACATATTTGCTATACAAATTCATAAACTTTTGGAGATTGATCCCTGTCAAAGAAAGAGTACAAATTCTGCTAGTAATAATACTTGACATTAGCATCAACTCCCTGATCGTGTACATTGAGGCTGATCATGGCCACTAGTCAGATGACTACTGGCATGGTTAATTAATAATTCCTTTCATCATCCTATTCTTATGTTAGTTTTAGCCATGAATAACTAATGTGTATAAGTAATTAATAACCAGTATCACCTTCTTCAATCTCTTCCTTTAGGTTAGGTGACATTAGAGAATACAAATATATAATCTGCGGGGCAAGCAATCTTCAGCGTAGCCAATCAAAAGTGTGCCCCTAGCCACCATGGTCTGAATGATACCAATATCTCTCTTACAGGCACGCGATGCGATGACTACACTTACAAGCTGATCACCGGCGAGAACCGGGACATATCGTGCCACTCCAACCTGACGAAGGCTGCTGTGGCAGCGGGACTTACGGAGGAGGACGTGCACGACGTGTGGAACATCTTCATGTGCACGGGGTTCACACGGGTGAGTTTTAGGGCTTTACTAGGTCGCAATGTGTGACGGTTCTTTCTCTACTCCGAAAGAGTCTAAATTTGATGAGTTCTCCTTATAATTTGATAAATAAATGGATATGTTAGAGTCAAAATCTTAGAAACATTGTAAACAAAAGGAGTTTTATTATATTAATTCTAAAGTTGCTATAAAAAGTAGAAAACTAAATATTAATAGTTTTTACTATGATGCAAGGTGACCTGGTGGTCTTGGGGTAAGGTGTCAGACTTCTGTGCTGGGGGTCCGGGGTTCAATCCTCGGTCCTGGCACAGATTTATCTGATTGCCAAATCCTTCCTTCACCTCTGACAAGACGTGTATTAATCACAACTTGTGAATGTGTGGAATGCCAGACCTCCACCGTGGTTCGGATCCCACGTTAAACTGTATGTCCTCCATTTCATCTCACAATCACCCTACCATTACACATTAGCGTAAGTGCGTATAGCTCGAACGGGTAGTAAGACACGGTGCTAATAATAATAATAATATGCATTCATTATAACATTCATACATTCAGTTAAGTTGTAAATTTGTAAGCTGAAGTCAGGTTGTTAAGTTTTTCCTAAAATTATATTGGGTAAACCATCACCAAGCAGTAAAAGAGCTCTAAAAAAAATTTAATTGAAAAATTTTAAAAACTGTTTTTTTTCTTCATAATATTGACTATCCTTAAGGATTTGATGATATATTCGAGGATTTGAAGGCCCCTTGACTGATTTTTAAAAGGAAATATCTTATCTGACAGGACTTCACCAATGGTAAACGCTCAATCACTTGTACATACACATTACCTAAGTAAAAACTGATTTCTTGGCCCCACAAGGACTCAAACCAGTTTTTATAAGTGGTGGTAAAAACTTGAAATAAATTACTGAATTAAGATATGAAAAAAAAAAAAAATTCAACCCATCTTTCTAAGACTCGTGGTCTAACCTTGAAGAGTATTTTCAGGACACGAACCAGTACTTTGCCAAGGCCAGCCCTGGACGGAAGGGGGACTACATAGAGTTCATAGCCGACATGGACCTGCTGGTAGCGTTGGCCACTTGTCCACAAGGTTAGGATTCACATACAATTGGTTTTTTTTCCACCCTCCAAGTACACCTGTGTTCTCATCAAATATACATATTCTTAGGCATATTAGCTCATATTTCGAAAATAAAACAAATCAAGGAAACTTGTCACTATGATATTAGTAGGTGGAGGTGTAAGTTTAACTGTCCTGAGGATAGTATAATAAATAATGATTCGGTTGGTATACAAACAAGGGATTCACTACTGTCTAACTCGTATACCAATGACAGGGAGGTCAGGTTAAGAACGCGCACGTGCGCATGTGTGTGTGTGTGTGTGTGTGTGAGATAGAGAGAGAGAGAGAGAGAGAGAACATGCATGTCTGAGCTACAACACTCTTAGCCCAGTTTGTGGAAAGATTAGCCAACACTAACGTATCGTTGCCCAGGGGACGCCCGAATGTTGTCTTATTTCATGTCCCAGTGAGTGAGGGGATGATGATAGTGATTATGATAGGATGGAGCTAACGAAGCTCTCAACATAACTTAAGTCTAATTAACCAAAACCTGGTGACCATTGGGATGATTACCCCTTTTGGGAAAATTACCCATGGTACCAACTGGGAACCCTAGTTTCGTGGCCAGGCGCAGTGACCATTATACCACGGGGCCGGATATCCATACCTCATTAGTGTAGTTGTGATAGTCCAGACAGGTAGTGAGATGCAGTGTATGTAATTTTTTTTTAAAAAAAGCACACTAATTGCTGTGACTTAGGGACAGTAGTCGATAACCCCCATAGCTATAGAATAATATTTCAAAACTAAATATGAGGGCTAATTAAATCAAATAAATTTTTTTTCTTTGGTTTCAGGTGATGTTTCAATGGCTGTGGGGCAGGAAGTACCTGAAAGTATGTGTTATCCTCTAGGTGTGGAAGTTTACAGATCTACTCCTCCGTGACATCAACGGCAACATAAAAGTAACAACAAATAAGATGCACCATCTGAGCAATACTATACTTGATCGTACACATTTGTATATTTGTAGTTGTGAACTCGTGCGAAAAAATCATTGCGGTAGCATTTATTGTATTTTTATGAATGATTTAAAGAAGTTTGATCCATTAGGTGAGTCATTAAAATTAATAATAAACACTTTGTTCTAATAAAATTAGACCTGTTAAAAAAAAAAAGGATAAAATCTGCTGGAAACAAAAAAGTGTTTAACCTCATCAGCCCTTCATTAGAAGCTGCATGGACAAGTAAATTTATGTGTGACAGTCATTATATGTTATAGAATATTTTCAACAATTTTATTTGAAGATGCAGGAAGCCGTAAATTAATTGTTTAGAAAAAGTATTCAACCAAAAAATACTAATATTACTGGTTTTGTTGATTGTTATTACTGGTGTTAATAAACATTTAATTGTTAGATAAAACAAGTAAACAATTAAAACGATACTTTTGTCTCTTTAAGGAAAACCTCTTTTCACTTTTTGTTTATATGTTCCTATCTTGGTGTCCTATCATTCTTTACCAATAAAGATAAAATATTTAATACTAATGTGGTTATTTATAGTGTTACCTCTGCTCTCCTTGTAAGTTTTATTGTCTAATGTCTAAATTCCCTAACACTTTTTATACTTTTGGAGATACATTTATGAAATTTCAAATGTTCAGACATTTATGTTTATTTGGAATAATTCCTAAGCCCACTTGCTAAGTTTCAGTTCTCTACCATAAAAGATGTAGTTTTTGTATTAATCTTAACCTCCTACTTCCCCCTTCCCAATTTGATATATAGTAGTATTTGGTTCCTATTTATAAAGTAAATATGTATTTTAAAATATTATGAGTGTCTAAATTGCAATAAGAATATGTTTATCATTTGCAGTTAATCAATGCAATTTATGCTAAGATTTTCCTTTTTTTAATTAGTTTAGTTATGTGTTTATTTACTGTATATTGATATGTTTGTGATATTTTAACTTAAACTTTTAAAAAAAATTATATAATCGCATAGATCCAAACAATTTTATTTGGTTTATATTTTACAACTAATAATTATAGTATGTTGACATTATTATTGTGAAACTGTTACAGTTGACCTACTCTAGTATACAACAGCTAAACAAACCAGTATCATTATAAGTTATACAGAAAATAAACTAGGGATGGGACCCTCGAATCCTAAAGGATATTTGAGATTTGAGGATTCGAGAATCAAATCCTTAAAAAAAAAGTTATTTTTCAAATGAAATTTATTTGAGAGTTCTAATACCTCTTGTTGGTGGTCCAGAACCAATTATAATTATAGAATTAACTTTACAACCAGGCCCCAGACCAGTAATTTAACACTTCTGAATGTATGAATATTAAAATTAATAGATTATAAAAAAATATGTTAACATTCAGTTACTATTTGTATTTTCTATTACTCTACTATATTTATATTTTCTCTTATGTTCAACATTTTTTCCAGTATTGGAATTGGGGATTCGAGGGTAAATTATAAATTTGGATTCATAAATAGTGGGTTCGACCCAACTCTAAAATAAATAGAACAATTTTTTTTTAATGGACCCTATCACTCTCTTGAAAAGATTTATTTTCATTTTATATTTCGTTAGTTAACCTTTTTGCTGCTAGGTCTTGAGAATTATTTAGTTTGAGTTAGTATGTTTAATTACATTTTTTTTAGAGAAAACCATTCTATGTTTTCATTAAAATGACCCCTCTTACTTCCACCTCAATCCCAATCCATCTCACCCAAGCAGCAGCCCCACCCACCCTGCCAAAGGTGTTACTTCAAAATATAACCATAGAGAGATGTTCTGGTTTCAATCAATACAATTAGAATTTAAGTATCCGATTCTGTCTCGAAAAACATCCTTAGCAATGAACAGCAAATCACTTGAGAATGTGATATTAACATAAGAATGGGTTGTATAAGATTATTTGGCGCAAGCACAGAAACACGGGACCATATTTCGGAATCTGGCATGACTATAAATATACTTTATTATGCTTTAAAGCATTTTTGATTTTTTGACTTATCGGTATGTGTCGACCCACTAATAACACATCGTAAAAAAACTGGCTGAGTATGCGAAAACAAAAAAAAAGCTTTTTATTTCAAAAACCTGTTATGAAACAGGGTGTACTCACTCTTAGATAATTGACTGCGATTAAAGATTTACATTGCACGAAGTGGTTGATGAGTCTAATTTGAATCACTCCTTGTGATGTAATGTGTTGGCTTGCCTCACAATGTCGGAGATGTCCCGCTCAAGTTGTGCTTTATGTCTTCTTCCCGTTTCTTGATTTTAGACAAGATCTTGCTTGGGACTTTGGGGACAAAGCACTTGGACAGACCTCCTTGTCTCCCTCGACCCCTCTGGACAAACAAAGGATACTTACTTTTTATTAGTATATCTTGCTTGCTTTCAAGGAGTGTAAGACTCAAAATATAACAAAACAATAATTTTAGGGGTTGTTTTCCATGGGTTTGAAATATTACCTTACATGACAAAAACAAATTTAGGGTGTTTGAAAATAAGGTGCTTAGGAAGATATTTGGTCTATAAAGAGAATAGGTTATTGAGGAGTGAAGGTGGTTACATAATTATGAGTTACATACCCTGTACCTGTGACAATACATTGTTAGGGCAATCAAGTCTTGTAGAGTACAGTGGGCATGATATGCAGCGCGAATGGGAGATTCTAGAACCTTGTTTAGGTTACTGACTGGAAAATATATTGGGAAGAGACCATTGGGAAGACCTAGACGCCGGTAGTCTCGTGACCAAAATTCTTAGGCAAGCTTGAAGGGGTGCCCCCAAGTTTAAAAGGGGAGGTCCTGAATTTTTTAAATTTTCTATGCTTTCAAGAAGCTATTTGGAGGTTTTTATAGGATAGTTGTGGCTTTGGGCGTCCTTTTGTTGTGATTTACATTATTGTGTTATTACTTATTATAGACATATACTTAAAAACTTTTGTTTGTTAGATTTCACTGATACAAACATCAAAATAAAAGCACCTGATACAATAAACTCCACAAAACTCTAAAGCCCTGTACACACGACACAACTTCTTGTACAAAAAGTTGTGCAAGAAATCGTACAATATCTTGGTCACATGGATTGCATACAAATTTAAGCCAGTGACTGTTCACACGGCATTTGTGATTACATACAATATTTGAAACAAATGTATGCATTTTTTCCCTTTTTATGGAAAAATAATGATTTAATGATTTAGAAAACAGTGGTATTTAATGTAAATAATTTCTTAATCATTCCTAAATATTATTAAAAATATTTTTTTTTTAAACAGTTGAAAACCTTTATATTTGGGATTTAGCCTCCTTCAATTATAATATTTGTTTGTCTTCAAGCATTTAGCTGTTTTTCTTACAACATTTTTTTTTTCAGTAATTGTCTGGCAGAATAAGTTTTTGTGTTCATACCTCAAACTTTGTACAAGAATAATGGTCGATATAGGACGAGTTCTATTTCCTGAAATGGTATACAATAAGTTGTGCAAAGCAGAAGTTGTACAAGTTTTGGTGTTCACACGACGCCATCTTCAGGCAGCAACTTTTTGCACAAGAAGTTGTGTCGTGTGTACCGGGCTTAAAGATGTGTAGGCACGGGGTCAGTACCTTGACAATTTTAATTTCCCTTTTCATGCCATATCATCCCTCTATGTTTTGAAAGGGGTAGAGAGGGGTAGTGACTTCGGTTCTAGTCGTCACCTTTCGGATAAGAGAAGTCATAGCTCGGCTGCTTGCATTTTTACCTGACATCCACAACTCTTCCCCTGCTCTCCCTTCCGAAATCTATGACGTCACAAATAAGAACTAAACTAGCTATAGCAATGGGATGAAAGTCGACAAATACGACTTTCAACCACCATGGACTAGTTCACGTTTTGCATGCACTGTCACTGCCATGCATGGGTTTTTTTTTTTTCAAACCAACTGATGCTTGAATAACATTTAAATGATTACCAGGAGAGTATTTTTGCAAACATTAAATAAAATAATTACATATCTTCAATCAAAGGCAAGCAATGCTTGCTTTGCTTGCTCAGACGCAACGCCAATGCTAGACGAGATGGGAGGATAATATTGCAATGGACCTGAAAGAAATAGGGTTTATGAGGTGGCCTGGATAAAACTAGTTCAAGATAGGAATAGGTGGCTATTTTTGTAAGTGCGGCAATGTCTTAGTATGAGACGATGACCAAATGACCTGCTCTGAAAGAGTAGAACTGAGACTGATTCCTTGGATCGCCCTTAAGCCAAACACTATAGAACAAAAACAAGAAATCTAACGGGAAGTAAGTATAGATAATTTAATAAAACTTTTATCTTTTTAGGCACATAATAGCTCCCCAACATTACTTACCTTGTTGAGTTTCTGACTTGATTTGGGTGCGGTCACAATAGGGCTGTTGGGTTGACCTTTATTACTCCCAAGGTTCTCTTAAGGTTTTCATCAACTGCAAACATTAATACTCACTTTCAGAAACAAATGACTTTGTCAAATCACAACGTACAAACTAAGTTTGTTCTAAAAAAAAAAATCCAACCTTCCAGCTTTCACCTTTAGAACCATCATGTCAGTTCAAAGCCTAGAAATTAACATTTATCTATCCACTAGCTTACTAACTTATTTATATATCCAAAATATCCCATTTTTGGATTGTTAATTCGTTTTGTTTAAGGGGAAACCTTTTCATCAATTAACATTCTTTCAGCATTGATGGGAATCAACTAAAAAGCCTGAGCTTTGTAACTAATACATGCTACAAATAATTGTACTATGGAATTGGATATATATTATACAAAACACAGGAAGAACTTATAGATAATATATTAACTATGGAAATAATATAGAAAGTATAAGTTAGGGATGTGTGAAGAATCAAAAACCTCAACTTGGCTTAAAAAAATCAGCTTCAAGCTAGATTTTTTTTAAAATCTGGATTTGACAATTAAAAAGATTCGCCAATTAAAATATTATCAGTTAAAATACTCATTTATGTTAAATTATTGCCACTCTAATTTGTTATTTAAATTTTTTTTTTATGAATTTCATGTTGTGACAGTAGCTTGATTATCAGCTTAGAATCCAGAATTACAATCAATTGTGTAGTAAAATATTGGCTATTTTCTAAATTAATTTGGGGTATAAAGTTATATAACCAAGCACATACAATTTTTTTTTCAAGCAACATACCACTAACAAAAAATATTCTAACTTTTATTTGGATTTGAGACTATTTCATATATTCAATTCAAATTAGCTTTGAATTGAAAAAGTAGTGTTTGCACATCCTTAGTATAGATACTAAATTATTGGTAAATATAATTTGAACTTTTATAACTCATACCAGTAAACTCATAGGCAAAGATATCACCCTTGTTATTTGATTTGCTGGTGATGGGGTTTTTTTCCTTAATTGCTTGCCTCCATCCTTCCACACAATTACAAGTACATTTCCTCTAGAGTTCTAACTACCTCAAATTTAAGCGGCTCATCTACGTACGAGTCCGGTTCGGTTTCCAACTACCTAAGCTTGTACATGGATGGGGTGTCACGAGTCGGGCTTGACATTAGACGAACCGAGTTCGGCTCGGCTCGCTATTGTGTGGAGGGTACAAGCTAGGTTCTTGTATCCACACTGCAGACAGTGTGATTTTGTCAGTCAGAGGAACCAAGTCAACTTACATATCCAAATCTTTCGTGAGCCCTGAGTTTTTGACAAAGTTTTTAGAGGAGTACCGTCAATTATTGCCGGCTTTGTGGCAAATTCGTAGCACAGATTATTCTAATAGAAGAAAGCGAGATGAGGCTTGGGATTCACCTGTGCATTTTATGCGGGAAAAATTCACTGATGCTGACTTGGAGTTTGTTAAAAAATAAAGTAGACAATATCCAGACATCGTTCAGGAAAGAATTGTGCAACCTTTGAGATAGTAAAAGAAGTGACGTTCTGGAGGACGATGTGTACAATCCAATACTATGGTAAAGTTGGGAATCCACTCGTGCTAGGGTTAAAACATGTGTGGTTAAATATGACTGAGTCTGGCTCGCGAGTAAAGCTTGCTGAGCTGTACTCTCGAGTCAGACTCATACATGGATGGGCCGCTTTAGGTAACTAGTGTAAATATGGATAAATCTAGAACTCGCTTAAGTGGCAGCATGATCTAAGGCATCACTCTTGCAATAGAGTGGACTGCCGATGATGGGAAGATCGGGGTTCGAGTACAGGTCGGGTGTAATGAGAATGGTTTTTCCTAAATAGTTTTCCTCTCCCTCTCCAGGCAAATATAGGTACACTACCTCTATATTCTATCTTCCTCATCCCTAGCACATCAGCATAACTAGTATTCAGGAGTATATCCCAAACGGGCAGCACAAAATGTGATCCTAAGAAAATCAGAAATTAAACAACAAAACAAAAATTATTATTATTATTATTAGCACCGCGTCTTACTACCTGTTCGGGTTATACGCAAAAACAACAATATAATTCAGGATGGTCACTCAAGCTATAGTATAAAATTCCAGCATAATTCTCAGTTTTCCTGGCAAAATAAAATTACTTTCCCGATTTTTCAAAAGGCTGTTCCTCCGATTGTGAGACTTTGAATAAATTATTCAAAATGAAAATGTTTTGTAAGAGGTGTTAAACATGTCACCAAGTGATAGTACCTTAGCAAGTATTAATAATAATTATTTTTACCCAATGAGTAAGCTATTAAATTATTGAAGTCTTGTCAAACTCATTACAGTGCAACATCAATGTTTTAAAACACTTTAAATTTCTCCAAGATGGGTCTTTGCTGGAAAAAAAACACACCTAACTATCTTGTTAGGAGACTTCATCACGAGCCACCACAGGGAGAACTCCTTCCTACAGCCATGAAATTACTCTACGTTGTTATCACACTTTATTTTTAAGATTTGAAAGTCAATATTCTACTTGTGATTTGTGCTCAGCCATGAGTATAAGGTACACAAGTTAAAGAGTAGTATGTATACAAATGTATTACATCCAGTGACAGCAGAACCTTCGTTATTAAAAAGAGGAAAGGATGAGTTAGCAAAAAATGATATTTTTAAAAAGGCCCTCCCCCCAGTCAAACAGGGGGCGTGGAGACCCTACACCAACAAATATCTAAAAATTGAAACCCCTAGAACCTATCCAAAGTGGTACTTTTCTATTTTATTTTTTTAATATTTGACTCATCTACAAAATATGTGGGACGATCTTCGTTCATGTATTTTTTTGAAATTTGGGTACTCTTAGAAGATACTTTCTGAAAATTAGATTCCTCAAGAAGCTACAGTATTTGGAGTGGTCTTCCCCTAACAATTTTTTGAAATATAAACGTTCCTATTAGAAATTTAGAGTTAACTCCACCTTAGAATGTTTGTAATATTAAATGTAGGTATCTAGAAACTATTAGAATAAATCGTTCACTTGAATTTTTTGGAAATTGGATGACTTTTGATTAATTAGACAAGACATGTTGGCACCCATCTTAATGCTGAAAATGTCATGCAGTGTGATTTTTCTGGAAATTTAATATAAAATTGAGTTTAAGAAAATGCATATAGCTTATTTTGTCATTGTCACGTATGCAGCAGAAACATGGAAATAGATTGTAAGAGAGAGAGACTGGGAAAGTGGAGGCCATGGGAATGAGGTTTGTGAGGAGCATGTTAGCTGTCACGAGTAGAAACAACATTAGGAATGAAGTTATCCGGGAAAGAGTAGGAGTACAGGGAGTACATGAGATAGTAGAGGAAGCAAGACTGAGACGGTATGGGCATGTAATGAGGATGGAAAAAGAGAGGATGCCGAAGAAAATGTTGGAAATGAAGTATGTAGGGAAAAGACCGCAAGGGAGGCCAAGAAAGAGATGGGAGGAGCAGATCACAGAAAATGTTCAAATGAGAGGAGAAGAATGGAAGAAATTAAAGGAGGAAGAATGGCGGAAGTATAGAGGAAGATGGAGGCATTTTACTACACTGACCCGGTCACAGGCTGGAATTAGTGAATGATAATAATATATAGCTCATTTTGGTCACAACTTTGAATAAAGGCAATTAAAATTTTTTAATTCCCGAAAGACGACAACATATGAGCACTTTTCCTGGATTCTTTCCCGATGCTTGAAATTCAAGCATAATTTCCAGTTTTCCCAATGAGTGATCACCCTGATAATTGTACCTACACACAAATAAAAGGTTGTACAAAAGAATAGGAAATAGTGAATAGATTAGAAAACATTATAAAGTGGTAGTTTTTTTCTTTACCTATATCAATGCGTAATTATTTTAATAGGGTAATCAACTATTTCCTTATAAATTAATAAAATAAAACTTGGCCTATATTTAATAGTTTATATTATTACTATGAACCCTCATTTTTTTAAATATATAAAATAAGAGTTCATTTTTTATCTCTTTGTCCAGGGCTAAAACTTTAATTTAGTGAAATTTAAAAAGCAGTATTTTTTAACACTATATCTACATAAGGCTTATTTCACTTAAATAATTTGTTATATAAAATGTAAATAACTATTCAATGTTTTCATTTTTTGCTATCATGCAGTGAATCCTAAAACTAAATCCAACTCAAAATTTTAAAAAGATTTATTTGAATTGATATTTTTTTAATCCCCGACTATCCTTAAGAATGTGCATCTTACTATTCACCTGGGCTAATATCATTATAATGATATATATATAATCTTTATGTAATTTAAATTGTTATTTTAAAAAAATCAGTTGCTTACGCCCAAATCCCAATCAAAGTTTCAGTCTATAAAAAACTCTTTAGGAATATGTGTGTTTAAAGTGTAACCTAACTTCCTATTATTCTTTACCATTTTCCATTGTTCCCCTTTTGTGTTTTAGTTCCCCCTTTAAGAAGGTATGTTGTGTGTGTTTCACAATGCATCCTAGGGAATTCTGACATAACACAATCAGGGTGAGGGGTTGGAGAGTTTGGATTGAATTTTCTTTGAGAAGCAGCAAATGACCACTTTTATCTCATGTCAGAGGTGTAAAATGAAAACTGTTTTTCTCTTTTCACTGTGGAAGCCATATTGTGTTGTATTTTTTAATTAGTCCTTATTACTCATTAAGGTAATTTCTTTTATATACCATATTTTTACAACTCAACAAACAAAATATTTAGTTTGAGAGTTCACCAAAATAGCATCTTTTAAATTATATACTAAACTATAAAAAATTTTTTTTGTTAATGCTATTGAACCAAGTGTAGTTTGGCCAAAAAAATACAAGTAGTTGGGATGGGACACTCAAATACTCAAGGATATTCGAGGAATCGAAAAAATTTCAGATTCAAGATTCAATTTTTTCTTCAATTTTTCAAGTGGAATTGGTTTTAGAGGTTTAATACTGTGTTTTGGTGATTCAGAACCAATTATAGGATGAAATTAACAACCAAGCCCCAGACCAGTAATTTAACATTTTAACTAATTGTATGAATGTTGTAATTAATGCAGTATAAGAAAGAATGTTAATATTTATTTACTATTTGTATTTTTTAGTATTCTATTATAATTTTATTTCCTCTTATGTTCCTAATTTTTACAAAGATTCAGATTCAGGATTTAAAGGTAAATTGTAGATTTGGTATCTTATTTGGAAGAAGGTACAGGAATTTACTTGTTCCTATCTATGTGTCCTGTCATTCTTTACATTTTTTTCATTTTTTCCCTTTTGTGTTTTTTGGTCTCTTCTTTTAGGAAGTTGCGTTGTGCGTTTCACACTCCCTGTGATTTCCGATAGAATGAAACCTGGGTCGGGGGATTGGGTGGTGACGATCGATTTTCTTTAAGAGGCAACCATTACCTCTTTGTCCAAAGGCAGCAATGTAAAGTGTGAACTGTGTTCTTCTTTTCATTGTAAAAGCCATATTGTGTTCGTTCCTTTTATATGTTTCTATCCACCTTTCCTGTACTTTCTTCCAAATATAATGCAATTGCCTCATATAGCAAAAAGAGGTTTTCCTTATAGAGATAGATTTGGTATCTTAAAATAATGGATTCGACCCATTTCTAATAGACTATATTTTAAAATAATTGTATGAAAGCAAATAATTGATGTATACCAGTTGAGCAACTTTGAGCCACTGTACTTGTTTTCTTCTCAAGGGTTGGAATCAGAATGGATGGTTGTGAATATATATCAAGATTGTTTTTGGCGGTGAAACTCTCCACGAGATTGAGTCTGTTCTTAGAATTTTCTGACAGAAGAGGGAGGCGCACTGAGGTTCCCTGCATCCTGACACCATCTTCTGATTGGTTGACATGTGAGTACCTAAGTGGATTATACTCCTCAATATTTGTTAGTGAGGGAGAATATTTTCTATGATAATCATAGGTTCTCTTACTAACTGGCACAAGGGCAGACATTTGCCGATCGTCCCATGGATTTCCATAATTGGTTTTGACTAAATTATGTTCACAGGGACCATCGTAGGTATTTCTATAATTTATTGGAACAGGATTGAATCCTTGCGCATCATCATAAATACCTGTGCGATTCGCTAATGAGTCAGTGGAACATCCTGATTTTTGTGTTTCCCTATTGAAATGAGAAAAATGTCTTCCATCCCCCATTTCGAAGGTTCTTTCTTGTGAATTTTCAAACCTGTTTCTTTTAAATGGTACAACCAAAGTGTTTGATTGTTCATCTAACTGTGCGTCCTCATAACAATAAAATGATGTGTTCCTTTTAAATGAAGGCATGACATTATCACCATAGGACTCGATTCTTTTCATCACTCGATTACTTTGGGTTTGTGTATCAGTGTAGTAGTCTTTCAGGGGTGAATAATTTGTTGCTTTAATATTTTCTCTAAATACTCTCGCATCTGATTCTTCATGATCATGTGGCAAACAATTTATTTGAGATGTTACTTCTGTCTGTTGTAAATCTTCATCACCAGCTTTCAGGACTTGTTTGTCTACACTTTGCCTACTGAATGATTTTTCGTCACCCTTATGAACAAACTGTAAATCACGTCCTTCTTCAATTTCCTCATAGCAATAAAAAGATACGTGTTTCCTCGATGCTAAGACTGGGGCATTTGTTTGGGTTCTTGGAAGGAAATTAGTGGAATGTTTATCATTGTTGTTCTGTTTCATTGTAAAGTTTCTCGAATGTGAAATGTTCAAGGTTGCTGGCGGTGGTTTGAGGCCTTCATTTGATGAAGTTGATGGTTTGGAGATGAGTTGTGTTTGAGCGGCCTGTTGCTGCTGTTGTTTATCAAGAGCAGCACATTTCTGACTCAATAGCTTGTTGTCCTCTCGTAGTTGAAGCAACTTCTCTTGCAACCTAAAACCATACATATAAGATAAATTACGACTCAACAGGTGTTTGCAACCACTGATATAGGGTTGAAATCCATTTCCAAGCTCCGACAAATGTCTTTATTAGATGCTTACTGAAAATAAGATGATGTTAATGATATCAATTTTGTTTTGTAAATATGATGTAATTATAGAAAAATAAAGCACAAATAAAATTTTAGTCTTACTACTACTTCCTGAGTAAGATGCAACGAAAGGATCGATATATTGACGTGTGTGTAAATATGTGTTAGTGTTTTTTTCTTCTATTTGTGATTTGTTTTTCTACAATTCTATCATATTTATTTAATTACATATTATAATTTATTAATGCACTTTAATGCATGCACATATTATGTTTCGTATTTAGTATATTTTAATAAAAATTGTAGTGTAGGTGTGCAAGACTAACTTTACTTCAAATATTTATTTAATTCAATTTTTCTAAGCGAAAAAATTCTGTCTTTGACATATATGAAGCTTTGGAAAAAAATTTAACTAAAATAGACTTGGTCTGTAGTTTCAGTGATTTTGTGCTTTAGTGTAGAAAATAATTAAGGTTATTTTCTATACTATGTCTTACTACACCTCCAGTCTTTTTTAATATTTACAGAAATGGAGCAATGGTAAAGAAGCAAGGATTTTGAGAAAAAGTACCTGCATTTGTGTGAAGAAAAAGGGGGAAACTATTTTGGAAAAAGACTAAATGAGTACAACTGGCAGGATTAAAACACTATTATTCTTCTTCTTCTTCTTATTATTATTATTAACACCGCGTCTTACTACTCGTTCGGGTTATACACACTTACACTAATGTGTGATGGTAGGGTGATTGTGAGATGAAATGGAGGACCTACATTTTAACGTGGAATCCGAACCACGGTGGAGGCCTGGCATTCCTCACATTCACAACCTGTGATTAAAGCACTTTTATCCCCACTGCCTGCAACATTACCAGCAACCCAATCTATTGCGAGAGTGTGGTCTTGGATCATTCAACCACTGAATCAGATACACAATTAATGTTCATATGTTAATATTATGTAATAATCTATTGATTGTAATGTTGGTTGTGTGGTGAGTACTCAATTTTGACCTGAAAATTCTGGCATAAATTTTTCTTAGCAGATATAATGGCTTACATTTTTTTATGGTGAGGGGGAAAGTTGAGGGGGTGGGAGTTAGGGGGAAAGAGTATTAATACATTTTAATTTTAACACAAGGGGAATATGTTAAACAGTCCTTGTGTCAACTCGGATTGTAGTCTGGAAACTGTTTTCAATGTGTTTGTTGTTGCGATAGAAAAAGGGTTTATTAAAAGTAGCGGTAGGTATAGTCTTCTCATAAAGTAATGTAAAAACATAAACCCCATAATTTGTTTGGGGAAATTAATTTCCTTTTTTAAAGTTATATATGCCTACTTGTTTTGTTGTTTTTTCTTGTGTCGTGTATATTTTTGAATGAACATGTTGAGAATATGTCAATTTTTAATATTATTTAATTTTTTTGTTATTCCTTGAGTAAACACTTTTTTCCTAAAGTACAAATAATTTTATTGCCCACCAAACAAATTTCTCCCTCTCTGTGAGCCCTTACTATCTATCTAACAAACTACATCTTTACTACCCACCAAACAAACTCCTCCCCCTTGCTACATCCTTAATACCAACCTAACAAACTCTTCCTTCTTGCTACACCCTTATTACCCACCTAACAAACTCCTCCCCCTTGCTACATCCTTAATACCAACCTAACAAACTCTTCCTTCTTGCTACACCCTTATTACCCACCAAACAAACTCCTCCCCCTTGCTACATCCTTAATACCAACCTAACAAACTCTTCCTTCTTGCTACACCCTTATTACCCACCTAACAAACTCCTCCCCCTTGCTACATCCTTACTACCCACCTAACAAACTCCTCCCCCTTGCTACATCCTTACTACCCATCTAACAAACTCCTCCCTCTTGTAACACCCTTATTACCAACCTAACAAACTCCTCTCCTTCGGTGGTTTCCTTGAGAAGTTGCTCTCTCTCTTTGTTTGCCGCCTTCTGGCGCTCCTCTCTGAGCCCGAGCTGCATAGTCACCTCTTTCAGATCAGTCTCCAAGGTGTCAACTTCACGTTTCATCTCAATCAGCTCAATGTCTTCTGCAAACAAAGGTGAAATGCACATTTAGTGGAGGACCAATAATAAGTCGTGCTGTGCCATTACCAGAGATCCAATATCAGTGAAAAGCATGGTAGCACTATTGATCTAAGTAGAGATGATTTCTCAAATCCAAATCTACAATTTATGTACAAATCACTAGCCTAAGATTGAATCTTAGTAAACATAAATCAGTATTGAGACACTTTTTAGGTTTGTTTTTTTAAGAAAAACCTCTTCCCTTTTTGAGGCATATAAGGAGGTACAGAAAAGAGGTATATAAATAAATACATTGTGTTCATTTCCTTTAATATGTTTCCATCCCTCTTTCCTGTAACTACTTTCATATAATATAACAAAACTTTTTAAGTTTGGAAATTCCCTGAACCGTCCAGGTTTTATAGACTAAAAAAAATGAGTTTTTTCAGTATTTGACTTACAAAGCTATAAATGAAAGTTTCAATTATTTTCTATTAAATTCTTGACGTTATAATTATTTATAGTTGGGTAGAATCCACTATTTTACAAATCCGAATCTCGAATCTACCTTTGAATCTGAATCCCAATCGTGGAAAAATTTATGAGCATAAGAGGGAATGTAAACATACTAGAATAAGATAAAATACAAAAAGTAAATAAATGTTATAATAATATTTAGCACCGCGTCTTACTACCCGTTCAGGTTATACGCTTAAGTACTAATTACGCTAATGGATTAGGAATTGGGAAGGTTGAATTTAGAGGAAGTGAACCCGCATTTGCGTGGAGGGAGTGTGGAAAACCATTTATGAAAAACCACCCTTAGTTCACCCGACCGAGATTCGAACCTAGATCTCCTCGTCCTCGGCGGTTGAGCTCAACACGACTAGCGCGTTAGCCAATTACGCCACCGACGTGGGTAACTAAATGTTAACATTCTTTCTTACAATCCATTCATTATAACATTAAAATGAAATAATGTTGACATTTAGTTACTATTTGTACCATATATTATTCTATTATATTTATTCGTCTTCTTATGTTCATAATTTTTTTCAAGAGTCGAATTGGGGATTCAAAGGTAAAATGGAGATTCGGATTCATAAAATAGTGGATTTGACCCAACCTTAGTTAAAAGTGCAGATTTTTAAAGGTCTTAATTAGTGGTACTTAAGCTAGTGTCGAACCAGTGAAAACATTAACAGACCCTTTCTTCCTTACCCCCAATAACCATCATCTTCATTAACCTCGGCCATCAAACAGAGAGAGAGAGACTGGTAGTAGTATAATTCAAGTTTGGTTCCCCCTTGTCATAAATTTACAGATGCACCCCATATAAGAAACTACATTTCACACATGGGTGTGATTTTTCCTTCAGCTTGATTCTGATATTGTTTACAATTCTTTAGGTGTTATAAAAATAGGAATAGTAGCTAAATGGTTTTTAGCACCGAGTCTCACTACTTGTCCAGATTATAAACATATTTACTAATTATGTTAATAAGCTAGGGATGAGGAAGGTTGAATTCAGAAGTAGTGTACCCAAATTTGCATGGAGGGAAAGTGAAAAGCCATTTTGGAAAAACCAACTTCAGTACACCCGACCAGAATTTGAACCTAGATATCCCCGTCATCGGCAGTCTAATCTAACACAAGGATGATGCCTTATACCATGCGGCCACCAAAGCAGGTAGTTATAATGAGAATCCACATTCGGCCCGGTGGTAAATTAATGGTTTAGGGTCTGGCTGCTACTTTAGTATAATATAAGTTTGGATAAGCCACTAATAGGAAGCTCAAAAGGACCAAGCAATTTCAAATACAAAATTTGAAGGAAAAAAAAAATTAATCAAAATAAAATCTTCGCTTTGAAATTTGTTTGAGTCCCAAATTTTCTTCAAGGATTCTAAGGACCCATTCGTTATGTAAATACAGAGCCTGATATAAAATCAATCCATGCAAACCTTCATTATTTTCATCAATATCATACAAATCATCAACATCTTCGGTTGCAGGTCGAGTTTTATCGGCCTCTTGTTTCTTCAACTGAAGCTTCTTAAGTGTAGCCACAATACCGTGCTCCTCGACAAACTCCCGCACGGTGTTGCAGAACTTGTCTCGTTTTAGGAATATGTTGTCTTGTTGCTGAGCCTAAAAAATGGTGACATTTAACAATATTGTAGGAATTAAATAAACCGCCTTAAGCATGCATGTTAGTTGTTTAAGATCATTTTTAGTCCAAAAGATAAGTTTCCATCCTTAAACAATTAGGTTGGCATCATTGAAACCAACTTCCTGGTTCATTATAACACCCAGTCTACTAACTACCGAGAAAGATGCCGTGTGGCATCAACATATTGAAGTTTTTTGCTTTTATTAGTTCATTTTGTACAATTCTATCATGTTTGTTTAAGGATATTTGTGGTGATGCAGTGTGTGAAACCATCTAAGAAAAACCACCCTCAATACACCCCACCAGGACTCTAATCCCAATCTCCCTGACACAGGCAATCCAATCTAATGTGAGAAAGAGGCGTTGGACCAAGAACTAATGTCTTGCGAGTGCTTTGACATTCTGACCCGCCTCGGTGGCGTAGTTGGCTAACGCGCCAGTCGTGTTGAGTCAAACCACCGAGGACGGGGAGATCGAGGTTCGAATCTCGGTCGGGTGAACTGGGGGGGGGTTTTCCTAAATGGTTTTCCACTCTCCCTCCACGCAAATGCGGGTTCACTTCCCCTATATTCAACCTTCCCAATTCCTAATCAATTAGTGTAATTAGTACTTAAGCGTATAACCCGAACGGGTAGTAAGACGCGGTGCTAAAAATTAAATTAAATTTGACATTCTGACATGTTACAAAGAAGAAGGAGATAAAATTTTGAGTCATGATGTGATAGGAAATGAAACTTGGGTGTCGCATATCACACCTGAAACGAAACAACAGTCATATTCTGAAAATTGAAAAATGACACCTGGACACGGGAATCGAACCTGGGACCTTTGGCTTAGTACGTCAATGCTATAACCACTGAGCTATCCAGGATTCATCCCGTGCCCAGGGTCATTCTTCACTCATATTTTAAGGCAGAGTCTATGATGGACGTGCGGAAAATTGTCGGCTACAAATGTGTGATTTTATTAAGATCACGAGCTATCAGATAACGCAGCCATCTTCGACTCGGGAGTTGGCTTATTGCTGCTATTTGTACAATTATTATAATCCTAGATAGCTCAGTGGTTAGAGCATTAAAGTACTAAGCCAAAGGTCCCAGGTTCGATTCCCGTGTCCAGGTGTCATTTTTAAATTCTCAGAATATGATATCTAGATGGAGTAATCCTCACTAAAAGCATAAATAATAGTTTTGGCTATTTAATTTGAAACAACAGTCGTTACAGTGGAAGCACACCACCTTGCAGACAATCTCAACAAGAAAGGTAATGTGTACAATATTCTTGGAACATACATGGTATTCTTTAGGTTGTATTCATGCCCCGAGGCACAACAATAAATTCTGCTGTGTGACTTCTGACACTCTTTTGCTTCATGATAATGATCGGCCGCACTGTGCAGCTGTGATGCAAAATCTGATCACATCATTTGGATGGGAACAATTGGATCACCCCTGATTTGGCACCGAGCGACTTCCGTCTCTTCCTACACCTTAAGAAGTTCTTAAAATGTTTTAATTTGTACATATCTTCCAGATGTTTGTATTTTATTTGTAATACATGTAGATTTTTCACAAATTTTAACTCATTTTCCTTTTGATACATAATTATCTAAATATCATACATACTTGTTTGACTTTTGTTTATATATTTTGTAATATTATGTATATGTTCTTTACCTATTATACAAAAATTCACTTTTTTTTATTCATCGTATTTATTTCTATTAAACATTTTTAATCAAAAGTATTCTCTATTTTATCATTATGCTCCTTATTAGAATATTTAAAAAAATTGAATAATAATTTGAAGAGCGCACTTTTTTCCTTGAAATATTGTAACTCTAATAAAGGTATTTCTTCTTCTTGTAGTTAAAACATGTTTTTTATATTTTTTTACAATTTAGTGGAAAGTGTTTCTATAATTATATGGTACTTTTGAATGTAATTTGATCTTTATTTTTACATTTCCAATATTAGTTTTCACAAGTAAGGTAGTCCCACTAATTTTTATTAAGTTTTAATAAAGAGGTTTAGTGTCTATTTTCTTCCTAAACAAAGGGGGGGGGGGGGGGAAATGGCTGAACACAAAAAATAAATTAAAGGGAGAGAAGAAAGCATAAACATTTACAACAAAAAATATATCATTCAAAAAAATTTACATTTAAAACTCTTACATTACAGTAATTTTTGGGAGCATCAGCTCTTTCCCTATTAGTTTATTTATATAGGGTTTTACATGCACTTATCACTACACAACGTATAAACTGGCTTAATTCTGGGACAAAAGACAAACCACCGAGAATCTTTAGGTATCAAACCAAGTTCTATTAGATGATGCTTGGACTCGAACTCAAGTTCCCCCTTGTTTTGCAGCTAGGCCATGAGGTCAAGCAACATACTAACAAACTACTAATAATCAAATGTACATACGAGATTATCCTTCTCTTTCTTGAGAGTGGTGTTTGCCTCAGCAATGAGAGTTTTGAGCATGTTCTCCTTGTTGGTAAGAAACTCGGACTGCGCCTTCTTACGACTTAGATCTACAAGTTTGCGTTCCTTCTCCTTATCGAGATCCGCAGCTTTTTTGTTGAAGCTCTAAGGTGCCCTCCTCAACTCGTTTAATCTCCTCCTCGACTGGACACAACAAACAGGGTTTCCTAATATTTTTGGCTGAGATGGGTTTAATCCTAATTTCCTAAAATCTTAATTCAACATTATTTTACTTTTAAATATCCATACCTAATTCGAAAATTTAAAAAATACAGTAAAGTAATGAAAAAGGTTGAATATTAAACTTTTGTTCTGTTGGGAAATTACTATATTACAGGAAATGTATTTCACATTCAGTCTATCAACAATGACTAATTTTGATTTATCTTTTCATTTGTCATATTTATTATATTATTATTTTAGAATTTTGTGATTTTTTTTTTCTTTTACTTATTTGTTAAAGGAAACCAAAATGTATTTTTTTCCCCCCTGCTATACAAATTCATGTAATTTATTTCACAGAATTAATAGCATTGCAATTTCAAATCAAAGTCTTTATACAGGGTTATTATTACAAATTATTCATCAGGTTTTAAAATCCCCTAACTCCAAAACTATTAATTGTACTCGTTTGTGCAAGTCACGTAACGTAACTTTACTTACATCACTAGTTTTACACTCTATTCATTAAATATGATTTATGATTGAAACTAAGTTTGGGCCAATAAATTAAGATGTTGAAAAAAATAAAGATCCAATAGTTTTTCAAACTTGAGAGTTCAGACCATATCTTTATTGTCAACGCAACAATGTCTCCAATTTAGAAAAAAATATGTTTTAATACTAAATGTTGTTATAACCAAGATATAGTACTGTAATTAATATTTCATTTATAATAAATTATAAAATTACTTCTACCTAGTAAGCTAAGGTTAAATAAGCACTTGCAAACTTCCTTGCAACCGACCAGTGGCAGCACAGGCTCAGTTTGCAAAATGGTGACTATATAGCAGAAAGGTTTTTGTGTTTTAGAATATGATAAGTGTTTATCCATTGTTACTGTGCAGCGTGCATTCTGATACCAGTACGAAACAGAACTGACAGGCCACCAGAGCATTCTGCGATGATATCGACAGTTCAAGGACACAGGTTGCTTGTGTAGAGCTAAAGACCCGGATCACCAAGCCTGTCTAACGAAACAGTGGAGAGACTAGAGAGTTAGACAGAGTTTCAAGCGTAGCCCACGCAAGTCGCGAACTTGGTATTCCACAGCCAAACGTTTGGAAGATGCTGCGGTGTCGATTATGACAGAAACTGTTCCCTCTAGAGTTGTTGCAACGTTTATGGCCGGGCGACCATGTTAAATGATACAAATTTTGTAATCTCATCCAGGAAGCATTGGAGGACGACGATTTTGCTACCTGTCTGGTTTTCAGTGATGAGGCAACATTTCATTTAAATGTAAAGGTAAATCGTCACAATGTCTGTAAGTATATAAGGTAAGATAAATCCTCATACAGTTGTGGAAAAAGAACAGGATTCCCCAAAACTTAACATCTTTTCTGCGCAATCTCAAAAAGAAAGGTGTACAGGCCTTTTTTTTTAATTGAGTACACTGTGACAGATATATCGTACCTCGATATGTTGCAATTGTGGTTGTTTCCGCAAATGAAAGATGATTCCGACAACTTCATATTCCAATAATATGGGGCTCCAATTCATTGGCACACTTTAGTGCGTCGCTGCCTGAACAAGGAATTCCCACACCACTGGATTAGGTGATACATTGAGGATGACTTGGTGCTGTTCAGATGGCCCCCAGGTCTCCTAACCTTACAGTTTGTGATATTTTTTTTTCCTTTAGGGACATGTTAAAGACAATGTTTAAGTGCCACCATTGCCAGCAACAATGAATGAGCTCTGGGACCGCATTACCACTGCTTTGATGACCATAAACAGGGACATGCTACAACGTGTGTGGGCTGAACTAGACTTCCGACGTGTGTCGTGTGATGAAAGGACACATCAAACATTTTTAATGGTATAGCTAGAACTTGGACATTTTCCACCTCTTATCATGTATCATTAACTATTTTTATGTGTAATATTTTGTGAAATACAGTTTGTTTGTTTTTTGATTTGATGAATCATTTGTAATAACACTGTATTAGGATTTGAGAGTTTTTTGTAATTCTTTTAAATATCTATCTCAAATACTTAAGAGTTAAAAGATTTTAGGATACCATTTCTAATTTTGTTGTATTACACACTATGTTTCTTAATTAGAGATTTTAATCCTTAATTAACGGTTAAGTGTTCTGATGAGTTAAGTAAGAGTGAGGTGTTAAATTCTTGATATACTTCCACAAAGCCCATGCAGTATCAAAGCAAACCAACTTGTTAATTTTATGTCGCAATCGCACAAAGTTTGATCAGGCTATCTGCATATTAACACTAATATCATTAGAATGAGGAAGGTAGAGTTTTAGAAAATAGGCCTATGTGCACGCATTTGTGGGTGAGACCATAGAAAATAATCTAGTGAAAAAAATACATCAATACACCTAGGGGTGTATACGGGGGAGGGGGCGGCCGGGAGGGCCGGGCCCCCCCGAATCTTAAGACGAAAACTCAGCGAGTAGCTGTTTTTTGTTAATTAGCACCGCGCCTTACTACCCATTCGGGTTATACGCCTATGTACTAATTACTCTACTTAAATCTAGAACAGACACAACATCCAGCCCCTGGCCGTTAATTTATTCACTGTGAAAGGGGAAACCCACATTTCACCAATGATAAATTTTTCGGCCATGCTGGGAATCAAACCCGGGAATTTTAGCTCCGAAGGCAGAGACTCTACCGACTGAGCTAAAGTGTCGGACTCGAGTAGCTGTTGGCAAGAAGTACGGTATAATTTGTATTAATTAAAAAAAATGGCTATAATGTGACGCTGACGAATTGTAAAATAAAAAAAATAAACTTGAGTTGTAAATGTTAACACTTCTATTGAGCACATCTAATTAAATCGTTTTATTTGTAATCTGTTGATTACAAACTTTTTTCCTACTTAAACAAATTTGTTTATACAAATAGTGATTTTGATTCATTCCCTTTAATTCGTTGTAATTTTTTTTATAGTTTAAATTTATTTACATTTCTTAAGTTATTATGAATAATATAAAACTATGATTATTGCTGAGAATTGAGAAATATAGTTTCTTTACATGTTTTCAAAAATAGGCTTTCAGATATTGAACCCCCCTTCCCAAACTTGAATCCTGCATACGCCACTTATACACCATGCCAAAATTCAAACCTTGATCTTTCTGTCAGCAATAATATACTATATTAGATATTCTCACCAAAATAGAAATCAAGCAATGATCAACTCAATAGAAAATGAACATGACTTGATGAGTGTCAGTGTTTAAATTAGTTTTTTTTTTTTACTTTGCTTACATCACTAGTTTTACACTTTATTCATTAAATATGATTTATGATTGAAACTAAGTTTGGGCCAATAAATTAAGATGTTGAAAGAAATAAAGATCCAATAGTTTTTCAAACTTGAGAGTTCAGCATATCTTTATTGTCAACGCAACAATGTCTCCAATTTAGAAAAAAATATGTTTTAATCCTAAATGTTGTTATAACCCAAGATATAGTACTGTAATTTAATATTCCATTTATAATAAATTATAAAATTACTTCTACCTAGTAAGCTAAGGTAATAGAGTATAAATTGTTTAAATAGGACCCTAAAAAAACACACAAACACATTAAGGACATGCTTTCACTGTCATACAGTTTCTAAAGGTCAAGAGAGTAGACTGATGTTCTTGGTTGGACTATCTAGTAAAGAAATTTGGAATTAATCTTAAGTATCTATTTATTTCGTTGGAAAATTATTGTATTTGATGCAGTTATACAGTTCATAGTTTAAAAACAAATCAATGTTAGGAACCTTTCCTAATATTTTCATTGTTACAGTGACAACTTTTACATTGTTGATTAATTTTTTTAAAGTTTGGTAGTAAAACATCAACAATGAGCTCAAAGTTGTTTATACAACAATACAAATGTTTTGGAAGATTCAAGGCTAAAAATAAATAGAACCCGGAAATGTTAGTTTATTCAATAGGTTAAGCAAAAAAATATGCATACTGTATATAATTTAAAATTTGTAGGAACAGCTTCAAGATCATTTTATCAAACAAGTTTATTAAATTACTTATAATAGTATTGTAATCAACATACACTATAAATTGGGTAATTAAGACACATAATAGAATTTGAAGTGTTATCCTGTCTACTTACTTTGGTATAACATTTTTCTTTGAGCATCTGCTTGCTTTTCAGCCTTCTCTACATTTTCAAGGAAATTTTCCACCACATCACTGTCATCCATTTGAAGATATTTGATTTTAACTTAATATTCACTAATAATTAATTCTTAAATATATTTAAATGCTTCAATAACTTGATCAAATAAATTCCTTCTGGATAAGTTGTTTCAACCTTCCCTTTTGAAAAAGGAATAAATACAGTTTGGTAAAGTTAAAATAAGAACAACTGTAATCACTGCATGTCAGACTGAAAACATGAATGTTTTAATTTTAAAATAAAACAAATATATTTTTATATTAAAAAAGCACTATTTAAAAAATCAATATTTTCAAACATAGCTTAAATAATTACTCTAATTCTTCCAAAACATTATTTTTAAAAAAAATTACTTTTTTTAATGGATTAAAAGAGTATCAAAGTTTCTGACCAAAAGGTAGCATACTCTTAGAAATAGTAATCAAACCTTTGAAGCCTGGAAAGTGTATCAATATGATCAAGGCTAGCCAAATTTCAAGTTTCCAAATCCCTTTTTTTATTAAGCTAAGATTTATGTAATGTGTTTAAGAACATATAATTGAAGTGTAAGTTACATGGCTACAGAGTATGAATCTGAAAAGCAATTTTTAAAATATCAATAAAATAATCCTAGAGACATGAAATTGATAGAAATAAGAAATAGTAGCCTATATAAAGATCAGTTGCATCTGGTTGGCTTTTTGTAAACAATCATAATAATTATGATATTGAGATTATATCAGTCTTGCATATTTCTTAGGTTTTATCTATCCTGTTTAGTTGTTATGATTGAAATTATGTCTTCCAACATCTTAAAGAAAGATAAAGTATTATGAAACACAAAATACACCTTACAGGCAATGGTGGCATTCAAAAATTTTAGCAGCCAGTTCTTTTTCATAGTTAAAAATAAATACCAAGAATAGTTTATTAAAATTATTTATTTGCCTTCCTTAAAATAATTCAAAATCGCTGAGGGATTATTATAATAGAATTTCATTCAATAATAAATATGTTTAATCAAAATTAAAATTAAATGGAATGTGATATGTGTACACAGTTAAACTTAAAAACCAAAGAGAAATTCACAGCTCAATGAGCATGTATTCTACAAAAAAAGACGAGTGAATGACACATTTGTTTATTTCCCATCACGTTGTAAACTGAGCAGCTGGGCTGTTGATAGGAAGATACTATATAAGCGCGACTCTAATGTTACCAATTATAATCATAGCATGATAACATGAGTGCATGCGGTGATAGCACCCGAAACTATAAGAATCAACAAAATGGAGTAGTTCTAAAAAATTAAAAAATGACACCTGGACACGGGAATCGAACCTGGGACCTTTGGCTTAGTACGCCAATGCTCTACCACTGAGCTATCCAGGAGTCGTCCCATGCTCAGGGTCATTCTTCACTCATATTTTAAGGCAGAATCTATTATGGACGTGCGGAAATTGTTAGCTTTATTCACGAGCCATCAGATAACACAGCCATCCTCGACTCGGTAGTTGGCTTGTTACTGCCACGCGTACAATTATTATTATAATTGTACGGATAATATTAAGAAAAAAATAGCCGAAGCTGTTATTAATTTTAGGGGGGAATTCACCATCTAGATATCATATTTTGAAAATTCCTGAATAGCTCAGTGGTGGCATAATAAGGCAAAGGTCCCGGGTTCGATTCCCGTGTATAGGTGTCACTTTTCAATTTTCAGAATATGATATCTAGATGGTGAATTCCTCTCTAAAATTAATAACAGCTTCAGCTATTTGATTCTTAAAAATGGAGTAGGCTATAGGTCAACTAGTGGGTTGATGGCAATGGCAAATATTGATAATTCAGTTGATAAGACCTGAGTCGATGGTTGAGCTTTCTCTTTAGATTTTGCTAACACACTTGGGAAATTCTAGGAATAGGTTCGCCCGATCCAACTGAATCCCATTATTGCCTGCAGGTTTTATGACTGTGCCTATGGGTGTGACAGAATATAGATGAGTGATAAAATAGAAACTACTTTAATTGGCCATAATTCTGCTAGGCCATACTAATCACAATATTTAGTCAACCTTGGAAAAGGAATGGGCAGAAAGTGGTTTAGCTTTTGAAATTCCAAAATAACTATTATGACGTTTTATCTATTTTCTAATACTCAAATTAGTTTAACAATAAGATAGCCTAAAAACATTTCAATTTTCATCTATGGGTTGTAAAACTGGCCATTAATCAATTACTGTTCCTATGCATCTTGACTATAATTTAATAAAGTTTTCAAGCTCTTAGAACTTTCCCATCACCCACTCTCCAACCCTATGCTAACTGGAAAGATCTCACACAAGCTTTACTCCATCTCTTCTTTTCCTCAATTTTTTATAGCCATCCAAATCTTTAGTTGAATGTCCACCTTTATATCCTTCTTCATATCATAACTTCATAGAGCGTCGTCACCTGAGAATGCAAGTGTTATATCTCCAAAAGTGTTAAATTTGAGAAAGTGCGGTGAAATTGAGAGGATACAAACTTGAGTTGTCATCTAGTAACATTAGTTTTATACACATGGTCAAACTTCAATGCTCCTTTACACAAAAGTGGAAAATTGGACATAGAGCACTTGCATTCTCGGGTGATGAGTATTTATCCATAAAAAGCACAACTAAAGTTAAAGTACCATTAATTATTAATCCCTCAAGTGTAAACGGGATGGCAAAATACAACAAAACCCGCAGACGATTCAAATAACTCGGCGTTCAGAGCTTCAAGTACAGCAGGGTTAGGTAGAAGGCAATCCTGACTATTTTAACAATAGAGAGAAAAAAAAAATCCTGTTCTAAAATAGCAAATTATTACTGTTGAAAACAATGAAAGGAGTATAAAAAGGACAAGGAGGAAAAACTTACTAGAAACTAGTCGTCCTTAAAATTCAAAATTAAAACCACAAAAAGTCAAAACACACAGTCATTTATGAGCCATGTTGTACCTACCCTTATCCCCATCCATCTCTACTTTATCTCATATTTATAATTTATTATTATTGAACTGAATTAAAAAATATGTTTGAGTAAAAATTAGAACTAAAATACATTTATGACAAAAGAAGTGTGCACCGAAATATTAGACTGAAAAAATAAAAAAGAATAAATATATATAAGACACAAAAGCAAGCTCCTCTAATTCTAGACATTGCAAACATTTAGAGATGTGGTTAGGGGGAGGGCTGTAGCTTCCGTTAAAATATTTTAAATGACAAGAATTCATCCTGGGTATTTAATACACACACGCACGCACACACGCACGCACGCGCGCACACACACACACACACACACACACACACACACACACACACACACACACACACTTGACCTTCTACCTTACTTTCAATGTTAAATCCAATTATTTGGCATTATTTTGTCCTAGATTCCTGTTGTATTAAGTTACGAGCTGGTTAGTTATAAAATGTCTTGTACCTTCTTGTCAAGTGCATGGTCCCCCACTCTTTCAAACCCCGGGGCATACACCCCCCTCCCCAGATTTAAAATCCTCTGGTATGATAAACAGTTTACTAACATTTACACCATCATAATTGGTGCAGCGATTTGTTCTCAAAGACTGATCCAGTGGCCAGAGTTCAAACCTAGCTGGGTGTACTTGTCGAGACTTTTTCTTTACATTAGTTTTTAGGGGTGTGCAAATGGTGATTTTTTTTTTACTAAGAATATTTTTGAATTTAATGGTGAACATTTTGATTCAAATACAAAAAGTTAATAAAATCTCGGTATTATTTACTGGTATAAATAGTTTTAATATGGTCAGCATAATTTTGAATAAAGTTACGTGAAAGATATTCTCAATGAAATTCAAAACTTATATTGTTAAGAAAAAATCATATTAGAGGGCAAAATTTTTAATAAAATAAATAAATATTTATCACCGCGTCTTACTACCCGTTCGGGTTATACGCTCTAAGTACTAATTACTCTAATGGATTAGGATTTGGGAAGGTTGAATTTAAAGGAAGTGAACCCGCATTTGCGTGGAGGGAGAGTGGAAAACCATTTAGGAAAAACCACCCTCAGTTCACCCGACCGAGATTCGAACCTCGATATCCCCGTCCTCGGCGGTCGAGCTCAACACGACTAGCGCGTTAGCCAACTACGCCACCGAGGCGGGTAAAAAAAATTTTTTTTTTAATAAAAAACATCAGTTTCTATGTTATTAGTAATTATAGTCAGTAATGACTAAGGTTTACCTGACATCTTAGCCCACTCGGTAGTGTGTCTACCTACTGAGCTAAGGGTCCAGGGTTCGATTCTTGGCATGGCTGAAAATTTATCATTAGTGAAATGTGGGTTCAACCCTTCACAGTGATAAGGACCTAACCAGCCGGTAATATATATAACTTAGATTAAATTTAAAACTGATCCAGACCACAGGCTGGAAACAATAATGGATGCAAAATTAACAAAGTTTTACAAATTTCATGTAAACATTAAAAAAAAAGTCTTAAACACAATTTTGGAAATATTTATTTATTAAAAATAACAAAAAAACACAAAAAAATAAAAAATTATAAGTTCATTGTTATTAATTTAAAAAGAGCCCACAAATAAAATGGAGTGCGACTCCAAACACAATAAATAGCAATTAATTAGTATCAACAAATTCGCCTGGTGGTTTAGTATTTAATTTTAAGTTTCTGTCAAGTTATTTTATTAGATTCCTTCAAGTAAGCTTCCACTGTATATATAAAAACTTTAAATATGCTAGAAAATAATAGTTCAATTTTTTTTTTTAATTATTGAAATTAGTTATTTAACAAAATTATACCATGCTGATAAAGTGAATCAAAATAAATACATAAAATGTAGACAAAAATTACTCACAATTACTTATATTTGAACTTTATGCCAACATATGAAAGACTAATAGCACCAAAAGGTTGAAGTAGACTTACTAGACTACAAAAGCCTGGATATTACCACTAAAGAACAGTCAGCAATACATATTAAACCTATCTGTATATTTGATGTACAGTCTGAGTACTAAGCCATTAGTGTAAACACATAATAAACAATCAAGAGGGCAGCTACAGTAGTCCCATGACTTCCTTGGCGCTAGCTGACAGCTCACAGCTGACTTCTGACAGTCAACATTTAGGTATATACCTAAATTTTGACTGTCAGAAGTGACAGCTGCTAAACACATGTTTTTTGCAGATCATATGGTTCGGCATAGGGATACATAGTTTGGTCTGGTAGGTTTTCAAAGCCGTCAGCTGTCAGCTGTGAGCTGTCAGTCAGCACCAAAGAAGCCATGGGGCTACTGTAACTATAATATGATATCTCAACAAAGGAAAAATGGTGCCAAACGGCTATATTAAATTAAACATTGAACGGAGGATAGAAGGGCAAGGCCTAAACACCTACCAAAAAATTGTAGGCCTCAAAGTTCATAATTAAAACACAACAAAACACATAACTATGTAATTTTTGGAGTAAATCAGTCCCCTTCTTCAGCAGAAGAGAATAAAACACAGACTAGAATATAGCAGCATGGCTATAAATGATATCTCATGATGATTTCTCGAAAAAAAGATATGTTTATTTGGTTTTAATAAACAAATAGATAAAGTAGTGTGAATAATCAAACTAAATTAAATATCTCCACACCATTTAACATAGTAATTGCTTAATATTTATAAATGTTTTGTTAAAATGAATATGGTTAGGTATTCAGAATTGTGTGAGTAATTAGAAATTTCAGAAAGTTCAGATATGAATAATTCAGACATATATGTTAAAAAATATTTAAATATTCACATACTCCTAATATTTTTATATCCTCTCGCCAGGCAAATTCTTATACTTTATCTTAAAATTTGCCCTAATCATCAAGTGTAGGCCTGCTTATATCAATAAGTATAAGTTTTGCACTGATCTAATAGCCACCAAAAACATAGCTTAACCCCAAAAGAAAAAAAAAACAATTTTTTATGACAAGAAAGGAAGTAACATTAATAAAAAAATTGTAATAGTTTTGGATATAATTTATTAAATGTCTAAGACAGTAAAATGTATCAAGTTTTATTATATGTACACCTGTTGATTAAATATTCAACTAAACTAGAATGACAGAGATCCAACTGTTTGTTTTGCAACAAATCATGAACTTCAAACATAGGCTTAACTTCGGTGGCCTTCTTGCCAACAACAATGATGAAAGGGTAGCCAGTTTTCTTTGCCTCGAAAAGACGTTTGCCGATCGTCCACTGACCCCTGTCGTCTATGAGGACGTCGTCATCAAATGACGTAGAGGAATGCAACGATTCATACAGGTGTTCAGATAAATGAGAAACAGAACTTTCTTTACTGCCATCCTAAAAATAAGTAGAGTTAAGAATTTCAATTTTGTTAACTGTTTAGATGTGTTTTTTTTTTGTTTAATTTATGCACAAGTATTTGAGTCTATTCAAAGTAACTTTAGTGACAGCTGAGATGTTAATAAAAATAATTTTGTATTCACTCGTTCTGCAAATATGTTTTGTAATGATGGTAAGTAAACTAAGTTGACATGTCAAAACATATTTGTGATGTGAATTGATATAAAACTTGTTTTTAGCAACTTTTTACTGTCAAGAAGGCCAAAACTATTGTCAAACAATTACTAACCAAATTTATATTGGTGCATTAAATTCCCTTTTTATATACGAAATGAAGTAAAAGAGAAAGAAACATGAAAAATTACATAAATAAAGTCAAAGGCAAAGTTCAAGATTAGATTAATGAATGCATCTTCCACTTAAGTAAATTATAAATATAGTCAAATATAGGAGAAGTTAAAATCAAAAGTTACTAAATTCCTAAAATAATTTTTCAAAGCACCGCGTCTTACTACCTTTTTAGGTTATGTGCTAATTACACTACTGGTTTGAAGGATGAGAAAGGTTATTATATTTTAGAGGAAGAGTACCAGCATTTGCATAATCCTAGAGTGGAAAACCATTTAGTAAAATAATAGCCCCTCAGTACACCCAACCAAAATTCAAATCTCAATCTTCCCGTCAATGGTAGTCTAGTCTACTGTGATAGTAGCGCCTTAGCCCATACGACCACCGAAGCGGGTAACACAGTAACTTTGATTATGAAAACATAATGTTTCTGAAGCATTACAGATGTTGTTATAATACCTATGGTCACATGTTTAAGTCGTCAAAATCACAAAAGACTGGATTGCAAATGACAAAGCGGTCAAGGTAAAAATTTTGGTCATGTGTGTTTATAGTAATTTTTCAAAATGTGATTTATCACTGTGATTTTCTTGTCCTGTCTCCATGCTTCTGGTACCTTTCAAATTCCTAACCCCAACAGTAAACAAAGGAAAAAACGGCTCCAGGCGGCTGTCTTAAATTAAATATTGAAAGGAGTATAGAAGGGCAAGGCCTAAACACTTACCAGAAAAATGTAGGCCTCAAAGTTCACTATAAAATACATATTAAATATGTAATTTTCGGGTTACATCAGTCCTCGTCTTCAGCAGAAGATTATATAATAATATTTAGCACCGCGTCTTACTACCCATTCGGGTTATACGCTTAAGTACTAGTTACGCTAATGGAATAGGAATTGGAAGGGTTGCATGTAGAGGAAGTGAACCCGCATTTGCGTGGAGGGAGAGTGGAAAACTATTTAGGAAACCCCCCCCCCCCCCAGTTCACCCGACCGAGATTCGAACATCGATCTCCCCGTCCTCGGCGGTCGAGCTCAACACGATTAGCCAACTACGCCACCAAGGCGGGTTTCAGCAGAGGAGAGTAAAACACTGCCTGGACTGTGGCAGCATGGCTTGAGGTAGGTCATGGTCAATTAGATAATCTTCTGCTGAAGAAGGGGACTGATGTAGCCTGAAAATTACATAATTATGTGTTGTAGTATATTTTAATTATGAACTTTAAGGCATACAGTTTTCTAGTGTGTAGGCTTTACACTTCTATCCTCTTTTCAATGTTTAATTTTATCCCCTAGAGTAAGTTGCTAGTAACTTTTGTTCTGAATATATTTAAAAAAAAAAGATGTGTGCAGCCAAGCTTACCTTAGGTGGGATGATACAAACGGAGAAAGGAGCGAAAGCGAGCGGCCACCTAATCTCGTCAGGCAACGACAAAGACTCTACTGCAGCCGCCAAAGTCCGTGTGAGGCCGATGCCGTAGCAACCCATCTGGACTGGCGACGGTTTCCCATCTGCTTTCATGTAGCTTGCCCCCAGGGGAGTCGAGTACTTGGTACCCAACAGAAATGTGTGGCCAACCTTAAAACAAAACTTTTTCAGTTATAAAGTTCACAAACTCGACTGAAGCCAGCTGAAAACCAGATTGTGAAATGCACATTTAAAGTGATAGAGTTAGGTATGTGTTCTAGTGTGCCTGATTTGTTTGACCTAGAAGTTATGTGAGAGTGCAAGTGGAGCTTTAGTGGTGTGTTAGGGCTGGACATTAAGACTTCACTAGTTCTACAGTAGCACTCAAACACAAGACTCGTTCTTCAAGGGAAGAGAGTAGAACACTGACTCAGTCAGTGATTGTCATACTAGGTTCTTCCTTTGGTGGTCCGACCATAGACTGCGTGTTATACAAATTATATATTAGCCAACATGATTTAGATATGGGTCAATTTAAAGGCTCCAATTTTAAATTCAGATAGAGAAAATATAAGATTTTGATAAAATATTCTACACAAAAAATATTATAACATCACAACCCATATGCTATTAAAACACGCTGGCAATTGAGGGGTTATTGGTAATATTCTGTTTAAAATCAAGCACCTCAATCCCAGAGCAGTGTCCCATGTGGGGTTGTTTGCACTGCGGACATTCCTCACTATCCCCGCACACCTCTGTGTTGGCTCCGTAGTTGCATTCTTGGCAGATCAATAACTGGTCTTCCCCGACATTCACTGGATAGTGGTACTCATGGGAGAGGGATCCGCCGATCATGCCCGAGTCACCCATCACTGCAATCCAAGTTTTAATCATTTGTAAACTAACAGCGCAGGTGATAATAACAGTAAAAAGATTTAAATGATAACTGCTTATAGCCACAAGCAGCCATCTGCGACTAATAAGCATAAATAATAGCTCTGGCTATAAATTCTTAATATATGCAATCCCGTACAATTTAATAATTGTACAAATGGCAGCAAAAAGCCAACTACCGAGTCGCAGATGGCTGCATTATCCGATGGCTCGTGATATTAATAATCACACATTTGTAGCCGACGATTTCCGCTAAGTCCATCATAGACTCAGCCTTAAAATATGAGTGAAGAATGACCCTGGGCACGGGACGAATCCTGGATAGCTCAGTGGTTGGAGCATTGGTGTACTAAGCCAAAGGTCCCGGGTTCGATTCCCGTGTCCAGGTGTCATTTTTCAATTTTCAGAATATGATATCTAGATGGGGTAATTCCCACTAATAAGCATAAATAATAGCTCTGGCTATTAATTCTTATTCCATTAGAGTTATCAAAGTGGATATACCAGTCATTACATACTTTCTCAGAGTCTATTATAGTTTTGAAAAAGATAATTCAAATATCGGTTATCAGTAAACTATCCTTAAATAAGTTTTTCTCAGATATAAATTTTGAACAAAATTGTTGGAGCCATTTTCTATTTAGATTCCAAACTCCCAAAATTCATTTATCAGTAAAATAACATTAATAATTTTAGAACTGAAATTAAAATCATGATTTTCCGTCAAAGTATTATCATATAATTTTGAACAAAATAATTTCAAACTATTTTGAGTGTAGCCGCAGGTAAAAAACTAAACAGAACTATAAAAAAATACTTTTTGAGTTTGGGGAACATATAACGAACGTCAATATCATCATAATTTTTATTTCAAAAATTACCATGACTACAATACCCTCTTTACACGAGAAAGTAAAATAAAAAAAGGACATAAAAGATGGTAACTATGAGGTCCATGTAATGAACCATTGCACTAAGATAGACATAGGTACCTTTGACATACCCAACTCCTATCCTGCGAAAAATGTTGTCATATGCGTTGCAGACGGCATTGTATGTCTCTTCAGCTGCTTGTGGTGTTGTGTCGAAGGTGTACAGGTCCTTCATGAGGAACTCCTTACCCCGCAGCAAGCCTGACCGAGGTTTCATCTCATCACGGAACTTACTGGTCACCTGGTAAAGTCGCAGGGGTAAGCTGCGGTGCGACATTTGTGGGCTGGAGGCGATAAGCTCTGTGATGGCTTCCTCGTGAGTCTGAAAGAAGGTATTTTTATTTTATTTTTGCCAAGGTTATTTAGCGCAGACTTTCGGAACTCAATGATATTCTTAACACACATGAGATCCAAACTATCCCAGTACTAGAATAGAAACAGCACTCAGACCTTTGCCTGACAATTCACCAAAATATACATTTTAGGCTATATTGAGAACCAAATCTAGGATCCTTAAGCTCACTAGATAGGCATGCTATCTAATGAGTTTAGATGTTGGACCTAAGGGGAGTAGTCCAGGAGAGTAAGTGAAGAGGAAATACATCCACATTAGTAGGAATGTGCGAAGTCCACTTTTTCAATTCAAAGCAAGGTTGGATTGAATAATATGAGATATTCCCAAAGCCGAGTAGAGGTTTGAATATTTAAACAAATGTTTAATATTGGATAAAAATATTATACTTTGCAGTAAATTTAAATATAATTTACAAAATGCTATATTGCAAACATAATTAATGTATTTCATCTCAAAATGATAAATTAGGTTACTATTACAAAATGTAATATAATTATTTCAGATTTTTTTTAGCATTAATACTAATTTGTGATGGAAATAACAGAAGATTTTTTAATGTGTGTTTTACCTGTAAATATATATTTTTTTGCGAAGCCTCAAAGCAAAGTCATAGTTTTCAAAGCTTTGTACAGCACTAAACATTAGAGTGAAGAGGGGATGAAAAAAGCAATTTAGTAAATTTAACATATGGAAAATGTTTACATGTGTAGCTAGACAGTTTTTTAGCTACGACTACCTGTTAACAGAAACCAAACAAAATGAAAGTCTAACATTCTAGAACCTATGGCACATTGGTTGATAATTTTCTTCGTATAAATAAGGCATTCACTACAGACTTTTTGTTTTTTGTTTTGCCCAACCAACCTTTGATTTTTAGTTACCTATACAAGTTATAAAAAAAAAATTCCAAATATCTTTAATATACAGTAACATGTATAAAATGTCTTCCGTCGCTGCTGGTTGACCTAATTGTATTGACTTATTTTATAACTAAAGTAATTTTGTTATAAATAACCCTCTAGATAGCAAGTTTTTAAAGTTTAAAACAATAGGTTGACTAGGCATGTGTATTTGAATTAAATATTTGTACTTACAGGGCTCAAGACATAATCCCGGTCATGGCGATCCCGCAAAGTAAACAATTCCGGTCCTGCTGTGTCCCACCGAC